>CM020185.1:2783736-2828896 GCA_009805545.1 Oryza longistaminata | reverse complement strand
TTAGATCCAAAGTTTGGATCCAAACTTCAGTCCTTTTCCATCACATCAATCTGTCATACACACATAACTTTTCAGTCACATCATCTTCAGTTTCAACCAAAATCTAAACTTTGCGCTGAACTAAACACAGCCTAATATGGATTTCAATACTAAAATTTTTTGAGCATTTGTTGAAATTTGGTTCCGAGAGTTGTCCTAATTACGTGACCAAAAATTGGAAATCCTATTTCTTCATCCCTTCTTGATCTCCAATACAAATGGAGGAGCCTTCCATGCGTGGAAAGGGCAAGAGGCGACACGCATGTGGAGGGATCGCTTCGGGCCAGAGGAGGAGAGCATTTTTGTTTCTGGTGGTAGTTTCAAGTTAAACCCACTTGTTATTTTGGGAGTCATTTTTTAGATATATTTTAAGAGAGGAATTAACACCTTAAAATCTAATTAGGAATCTAAAAGCGTAATTTTTGGGATGGACTTTTTATTTTGGTATACGATGGTGAATTGCTGATGCTCTGACTGTTGCTGCAATAATGCTGCATTTACACACCTCTAAGCAGCAGCCAGCTGTTTAATTAGTGGGGTTTTGAATTCAAAATTTTGTATTTAAACTTTTGGCATAATTAATACCTAATTTTTCAGAGATCTGGCATATAATAAAAACATTAATGCATCACAAGAACGTAGAGAACTTAATAGTAACCAATATGAAGTCAAATTTATATGATTACTATGCTTAATTTACATAGGATTGGTCAGTATTAATCAATATAGATTTTGATTTCATAGGGTAAAGACAAAACCTAGCCATCAATTTTCAATAGCATGGTTGAACGAGTATGTCTTTGATGCATTACAACATCCTAAATATTTGAATTAACATTGATATTATACAGTCTATACGCCAACAAGAGCTCATAGGGACTGGGTTTTGCTATATTTCAGTATTTCACTGTATAATATCAATGTTAATACTAATATTACCTAGGGGGCCTTGTTTAGTTCCCAAAACAAAAACTTTTCACCCACATTAAATGTTTGGACGCATACATGGAGTATTAAATATGGAAAAAAAAAACCAATTACACAGTTTGCGTGTAAATTGTGAGGCAAATCTTTTAAGCCTAATTGCGCCATGATTTGACAATGTGGTGCTACAATAAAAATTTGCTAATGACGGATTAATTAGGCTTAATAAATTCATCTCGCAGTTTTCTGGTTGCTTCGTATACGCGTATACACACGTACGTCACCTTCCGCGTTTACGTACGTACGTACACGTGCAACTTGCATTTCTCTTTTGCTAACTGTCTGCATAACTGTACATTTCAGCTGACGTGAGTGAAAGGGTTGACGCGATTTTAATTTGCGGCGAGTGAATGATTAGCAAAGCTAGCAAAAAGTCTTCATCTTCCAAGATGACCATTTCCGTACATGTGTGTACATGTGTAACCGTAGAAAATGCATGCACTGACTGACTGAATTATGCAGCTTCTCGCGCTAACTATCAACGTCATGGAAAATTCTTTTATGGGTTTGTGCAAATTAAATAAAATTAACGTGTATGAGATGTACCCAGTTGAGCAATCACAAAGTCTTTTTCTTCCTAATTAGAGGACCATTTCTAGTACTTGTGTAAACGTAAATGCACTGAACTTAGTGCCTCATCTACCTATCTGCATCACTGACCATTTCTATAACGAACTCCGGCCACAAAGTTCAGTTAATGTTCAGTAATCTCAGTATATATATATCCATGTCATTCGATCGGCACTGATCACTCCACATCAAAACTAATCCCGATCATTCGATCAAAGACACAAAGAAGAAGTTCAAGAACACAACACCCATCAAATTACATATATCCAGGTCATAGAGATTCGATGGATTATTATCACTTCGATTTCGACTTGGCAGGCCACGAGACGCTGGCCAAGTTCGCGGCGTTCGTGGTGGTGCAGGCGCTGGTGTACCTCATCCTCTCCAACTCCTCCGCCGTCTTCGTCTCCGGCGGCGTCGCCGGCCACGGTAGGAGCGCCAGCTTCCGGCGGCCGGACGGCGTGGAGAGGTCGGAGAGCGCCCGCCGCATGGCCGCGCTGCTCGCCGCCGAGATGACGACGCCGCGGTTCGGCGGCGGCGAGCCGTCTAGTCCCGCCGGCGGTGGCCAGCCGCGGGAGGGCGGTCGTCGTCGACCGACGACCGAACGACGGCGCGCGCGGTGACGTGGAGCTGGAGCTTCTGCTGATCCGATGCTGCTCCTTCTCGTGCTGATTTTTTTTTTTTTTTGTTTGATTTTGGTTTGGTGTGTAATTAATTTCAGTTCTGGATGTATACGGTTTGTATGCATGGCTGCAAAATTCTTTCATTGTTCGTTTGGATGCTAATTAAGTAATATGCATATATTAATGTATCCCGGTATAATTTGAGTTATATTATTATAACCATAATCTTGTTTTGATGCAACTGTTCTGTCTTGGTTTCTATGAACAAGGTGTGGTTCTGGAGACGTCATTGCATGACTCCTAACCATGGGATTCAAATCGTGCCCATAGATCGATGTTACGCATACACGCAGTTTATCCTATCGGTAAAAATTTTAGTGAAGCCAATGATTTGAAGTAGTGGCTTTTCTAAGAATTAATGTGTTTGGGGCCTTAATTAAGGGGTGTGTGATAGTGTTTGCGTGCACGTGTGATGACGTGTGTACGTATATCTTTCATGAAGAGTTGAAAAGTTTGGGCATTATCAATAGATGTCTAAGGCTGTCTTTAGGGCCCCTTTGAATCGCAGGAATGAGAAAACATAGGAATAGGAAAAACGCAGGATTTTGATAGGAATATAAGTGTAAAACAAAGGATTGCAAAACACAGGAAAAATATAGGAATGGTCGTTTGATTGGATCGCAGGAAAAACGCAGGAATTAGAGGAGAGATAAAGACTCAAAGGAAAGTTTCCAAGAGGTTTTACCTCATGTTAGAATTCCTCCAAAACTTGCATGGCATTAGACAATCCATAGGAATTTCATAGGATTCCATAATATCCATTCCTTTAATTCAAAGGGCTATATAGGAAAAATTCCTATAGGAATGAAATCCTCTAAAAATTTCTATGAATTTCCTTTGAATCAGAGGGGGCCTTAGATCCAAAGTTTGGATCCAAACTTCAGTCCTTTTCCATCACATCAATCTGTCATACACACATAACTTTTCAGTCACATCATCTTCAGTTTCAACCAAAATCTAAACTTTGCGCTGAACTAAACACAGCCTAATATGGATTTCAATACTAAAATTTTTTGAGCATTTGTTGAAATTTGGTTCCGAGAGTTGTCCTAATTACGTGACCAAAAATTGGAAATCCTATTTCTTCATCCCTTCTTGATCTCCAATACAAATGGAGGAGCCTTCCATGCGTGGAAAGGGCAAGAGGCGACACGCATGTGGAGGGATCGCTTCGGGCCAGAGGAGGAGAGCATTTTTGTTTCTGGTGGTAGTTTCAAGTTAAACCCACTTGTTATTTTGGGAGTCATTTTTTAGATATATTTTAAGAGAGGAATTAATACCTTAAAATCTAATTAGGAATCTAAAAGCGTAATTTTTGGGATGGACTTTTTATTTTGGTATACGATGGTGAATTGCTGATGCTCTGACTGTTGCTGCAATAATGCTGCATTTACACACCTCTAAGCAGCAGCCAGCTGTTTAATTAGTGGGGTTTTGAATTCAAAATTTTGTATTTAAACTTTTGGCATAATTAATACCTAATTTTTCAGAGATCTGGCATATAATAAAAACATTAATGCATCACAAGAACGTAGAAAACTTAATAGTAACCAATATGAAGTCAAATTTATATGATTACTATGCTTAATTTACATAGGATTGGTCATTATTAATCAATATAGATTTTGATTTCATAGGGTAAAGACAAAACCTAGCCATCAATTTTCAATAGCATGGTTGAACGAGTATGTCTTTGATGCATTACAACATCCTAAATATTTGAATTAACATTGATATTATACAGTCTATACGCCAACAAGAGCTCATAGGGACTGGGTTTTGCTATATTTCAGTATTTCACTGTATAATATCAATGTTAATACTAATATTACCTAGGGGGCCTTGTTTAGTTCCCAAAACAAAAACTTTTCACCCACATTAAATGTTTGGATGCATACATGGAGTATTAAATATGGAAAAAAAAAACCAATTACACAGTTTGCGTGTAAATTGTGAGGCAAATCTTTTAAGCCTAATTGCGCCATGATTTGACAATGTGGTGCTACAATAAAAATTTGCTAATGACGGATTAATTAGGCTTAATAAATTCATCTCGCAGTTTTCTGGTGGAATCTGTAATTTGTTTTATTATTATATTACGTTTAATACTTCAAATATGTGTCCGTATATCCGATATGACAACCAAACCCAAAAAATTTTCCCAACTACACAAGGCCTTAGGGGGTGTTTGGGTGAGAGGGATGGACTTATTTTTTGGTGAGAGGGACTAAAGTTTAGACCTCTCACCCAAACACTTCATTAGTTAGCTTCGTGTGCTCTCTCCTTTCTGCCCTGGAACTCCACTATGGCTGGTACGTCGGCGGGTTGTAAACTCATAGTTGCAAAAACTCTTCTTCCTGAGCATTAAAAAAAAAACAATGAAATGAGACTCTTCTATGTTTTTTCTCTTCTTTTTCCATTGAAGGTCATTGTCGATATATAAAGTTTAAATTTAATTTTAGTTCTAAACTAGGATTATCCTTGTCGATATATACAGCTAACCCAGTCGGCCACTAATGTTCAAAGGTAGAGCTCGGTGTGGTCTCTCTCTATACTCCACATCAGCGAAGAAACTCCTACCTACAAAGGATTGTCTCTTTAACCAACTCTCTATTAATACAAGGTAATAAATAGCTAATAAATTCATTGCATGTAATCAAATGTAAATTTCAGCAGTACATATATTTGTATTTCTTCTCTATAGAACTAACGCTACATTGTGCTATCATAACCATATAAAAGAAGATGATGTGCATCCTACCAGCACACACATCCGAAATTATTATTTAAGCAAATGATAAGCTAAATTACATTATTTCATTACATAAAGTAGTTCTACTTTTTCCCAAAACGCTGCCATATATGTGCAACTAAATCTTTCTTGAGTTGCATATGTTTTGCACGATCACGAATAGATGAATTTCTTCGTAATACCGCAGCAAAGCAAGGGTTGGGGTCAGATGAGTTCCTCACTTCAGGTGGTAGAACGAACGATGCTCCTGGGTTCTCATTTAAATCCAAAGGAATTTCAGCCATTTCCTGTTCATCTTCAACTATCATATTGTGAAGAATAACACAAGCTTCCATTATGTTGATAACATCGCCCTGCCTCCACATCCGAGCTGGACGACAAACGATGTTAAAGCGAGACTGCAACACACCAAAGGCTCGCTCAACATCCTTCCTTGTTCCTTCTTGACAAGTTGCATATAATTTATGTTCGTCTGTCTGAGGAAGCTGTATTGTCTTCACGAATGTCGCCCACTCTGGATAAATTCCATCAGCAAGATAGTACCCTGTGTTATATTGGTTCCCATTTACACTAAACTGTACACGAGGAGCTTCCCCTCTCAATGCTTCAATGAACAAGGGTGACTTGTTTAACACATTGATGTCATTATTGGATCCTGCAGTACCAAAAAAAGCATGCCATATGCGAAGGTCTTTCGATGCTACCGCTTCAAGAATCATGGTAGGAACTCCCTTGTCACCACGAGTAAATTGGCCACGCCATGAGACTGGGCAATTTTTCCATGCCCAATGCATACAATCTATGCTTCCTAACATGCCAGGAAAACCACGTGAGTCAGCAACCTGTAGCAATCTTTCAACCTCATCACTCCTAGGAGCCCGTAAGTACTCTTTGCGAAATATTTCAATGACTCCTTCAGCGAATTTTCCCAAACACTCCAAAGCTGTACTAGGACCAATCTTTAATACCTCATCAAGTTGATCCGCGGGAGTTCCATATGCTAGCATACGAATAGCAGCCGTACACTTTTGAAGTGGTGAATGTCCTGCTCTACCAGTGGCATCCAATCTATTAGTAAAATAAAGAGACCATTCACTAAGGGCACTCACAATTCGTAGGAAGAGAGGCTTCCTCATCCGAAACCTCCTACGGAACATCTCATCTGTGTAGATTGGAGACTCGGAGAAGTAGTTGGCCACAAGATCCGCATTGCCAGCTTCACGGTTTCTTGGTATATACCGTCTTGTACCACTTTGACATAGACGGCGAGGTGGCTCAGATGTTATGTTCTCCTTCAACCTGAGAATAATTTGTTCACTATATTCATCCAAAAAGGTAGCTTCAGCTATAAAGTCATCCATGCTGTATATATTCATAGGATGAAAGTTGTCAAGGTCGATGGCGGCATCATCGTCGAGGTCGAGGTCGACGACGGCATCATCATCGAGGTCCAGGTCGATGTCGGCGTCGACGGCGGCATCATCGTCAAGGTCGACGTCGACGGCAGCATCATCCTCGAGGTCGAGGTCAGCGTCCACGGCGGCGTCATCGTCGAGGTCGAGGTCGATGACAGCATCATCCTCAATGGCGTCGGCGTCGACGGCGAAATCATCATCGAGGTGGTCGATATTATTGGGAGACATCGTATGGTCTGACAATATAGAAGATTGGACTTGTTTGTTGGACTCAGCACGTACTGGTTCTATCGTTCTAATTTTAAACCACATGTATACAGATGTGCAGATAGCATGTTCACACAATAAAGGAAACCAAATCATCATTTATATTAGAATAGGAACATGTATCATTATTTGAGGCAAGGTAAAAGATATCAAAATCACATGGCAATGAATATCATGGTCCAGGTGACATGTTCAGATAGCAACAAAGTGAATTATTACATGTTCAGATAACTAGGAAGTAAATTATCCTTGCTTGGCAATGAGATCGACCAGTTGCAGTGCAGCAGCAGATCACATTGCATTCTTCCAATGGCACAGATGTGATCCACATTGAACAGATCTTCCAGATATTATTACCTGACGTACTAAAAAAATAGATTCAGTTACATAAATATAAATTTTCAGATTCAACTTCAGTGAGATCATATATCAATATATACTATTCAAATTCAAAATATAAACATGCCCAACAATCACAAATTTCAGATTGAATCACTGCTCATAAATTTCAGATTCTGATCTTAAAGTCAGAATTGGAGCTTGTTTTGTTGTCTGCCAAAGTGTCCACTTAGGCAATAATTTTGAAGACATGGAGCTCAATATTACTTCTACATAATAGGGAATAGAATAATAGTCCTGTAGCAAGCTTAAAGAAACACTGCTCCATACAGCAAGCTATTAACATTATAGCCTATATTATCATTTCAACAACTTGAAGAGATATCATCTTGAACATGCCAACATTTCAGGTTCAATGAAATCATATATAATCAAATCACATTTCAGGTCACATCATATGTAGATTAATATGTAAACTAGGTCATAATCAATTAAATCGTTTCCAGTAAATTATTAACTAACCTCAAGATAAGTCCGGAAACAAGATCTTCCTCAAACACCTTATGGCAGTGACATGGTCGGCTCTAATGTCATCAGTCATCCCTGTTGTGTCCTGTGCGAGTAGACGACTATAGGTCTCGAACATCTTGGCATCCTTATTTTCCTTTGCAGCTAATCTATTTTCCCGTGCAGCAAGTTGAGAAAGCTTTGATGATTGAACCTGACGAGTAGATAACTTCTCTTGCATTTCCATCATCTTCATGCGTCTTGTGTGAATATCAGATTGGACTTGGTCTAACTTGTCTATCTCTTCAGCATCAGAAATATCGTTCAACTTTCCCTTGCTTTCACGTGCAGCCCTTTTAGCAGCCTTTTGTCCGATTGGCCGTGGGGTTTCTTCAACATCTGAAGGTCCTGATGCTTGCCCAAGCATCTCTCTGTTATCAAATGACTTCCTTTTAGGATCTCTCTTGAGTGCATCATTATATGCATTCCACTTAGGCTGATCACGGCATGCGTACCATACATCTATTAGGACGAACCGTCCTAATTTTTTGTTATCAGCCTCATAGAACTTATGGGCCATGTCAATCCACATTTGGTCAGAGTAACCACTAGTATATGTGCGCTTAGCCTTCAACCAACAGCCTTGGAACAGATCCGTCCGAGTGTTGAGTTTGTGCCACCGCTCCTTGGCTTGCTTTGGGCTTCTCCATCTATTCTGTGGTGTGGTTTTATTGTATTCTGTAGCAACATCTCCCCAATATTTTTCAGTCTTCTTATCATTCCCATTAATTGGGTCCATTGAATTGTTCAACCAAGCGCTCATCTACAAAGATAAAAAAAAGAAAGTGTAATTATGCACACAGATTCACAATGCGAATCAAGTAAAATTTGCATCATTCTCACCAGTCTGACATCCTCCTCTTGGGTCCAATTTAGCTTCAATTTGGTCCGAGCGACAGCAGTGTCATCATCACTATCAACATTGACATGGTCCTGGTTCCCAGTAAGTGGGGGTGGAGTGGGTGTCGCAAGCGGCATAGAAGCACCATTAGCAAGCGGTGGCGAAGAACCATTAGCATGTAATGGTGTGTAGTGCGAAGACGCACCGACAAAATTGTAATGTTGAGATATATTTGGCTGATTGTGAAAAAAACTCATGAATCCTCCAGGTGGGTGTGTACCATTTCCCCTGCAAGAAGCTCACAATTTCAGTGCCATAACCAATCGATCATTAAGATAAACCTATAAGAAACAACACACACGTACAGGAAGAAACAACATGTAACAACCTCATAATCTGTAAAAACAAATGCCTACTCCCAAAAAATGTAGAAACCTTAGTTTGTACAGAGAAATAACATAACATTGGAAATATATGTCTCTTCAGTTTCAGCATGGCCAAAGATGTACAATAACATAATCTTTATATACCTATCTGAACAAACAGTAACCTTATGGATTATATACCAATATTTATATGTCAATTTATTTGGACTGCTTTAAACGATGTATTTCAGAAAATCTTGGACTGCTTTACTCGTTGTATTTCAGAAAATATATCAAGTCTAGAACATGGCAACCGTTTAATAATTTCATTCAGAGAACAGAAAACTTGCAGAACTGAATCTTCGTAAGATAGCAGAGATTATTGCTGGGATTTGTGGTTACCAGCTCTGCATATTTGCATGTGGCGAGGACAAATCCGGCGTAGCAGCTTTATCTGAGCTTTTGTCCGTCTGCATCCATGAAGGAGATGGGGAAATATGGCTGCCCGTCGCAGCCGCGCTCATCCTAGATGCAGAGAAGGGAGGTATTCCAAGATAGGGAGGGAAGGTACCAGTGGCAGCGGGGGTATCAGTTGAGGTGAAGCGGAAGCCGGAAGTGTTGGTACCGACTGCTCCGGTGGCCCGGGCGGCGGCCGTCGCTCCCTTCGCTGCTCCTCAACTCCCACACCGACGTCGTGCCGTCGGAGCCGCACAAGTGGGACCACCCGCCCTTCTCCGCCGCCCTCGACGAGGCATCCGGCCGCATCTACGCGCGTGGTTCCCAGGCAAGATTCGATTTCTTGTCTCCAAGATTGCTTAAGGCCTCTATGTTTGCTTGTTTGGTGAACTGTATGGATTGGTTAGCATGTTCCTTGTAATCATTTGAGCTGTGGTTAACTGGTGTCCTTCTTGGTTGCAAACATGCGATTTTCGTTTTTTTTTCCATCAATAAGTTCGTTTGATACTTTGATCCGTAGTTAAGTTAGGGTTATTTGGCTGGAATTATCCCCATACATCAGTATCCTGCGAAAGACAGCAAACTATGCATCTGTAGGTGTGTGTTATTCTTGGCCTGTCATCAGCAAGAGGTGATTCTTTTGCCAGTGATTTTGTCCACAGATGATTTTTGTTGCTCGAATTTCTTATAGGTGCTGTAGTCACTAGTTTCAGTTTAAAGTTCTTGATATCCTTACTCCCTGTGTCCTAGTAACCTCCAGTTAAAGTGGAAGTGTGAAGGGCATACAACTTTGTGAACCTAGTTTACTAAAGATACAACCTTCAATACGGTGTCTGAAAGCCACTACTTATGGTTCTATATGCATATCCATGTGGACTTTCCCGACAGGTATTTTTCAGAAAATAAAGCATCTTAAAATTTAGTTGTTTTTGTCTTGTATTCCATTAATCCATTTTGCTTCATTCAGTTGATCGAAATGATTGAGTGGTTTGACATGCATGATCCTATTAGGTAACATTCGGAGCATTTTTGCTGTGAAATTTCTCATGCCAGCTCTTAGACTGTGCAGAAAGCTGCTACAAGGCATGGTTATTTATTTTATCTAAGATATCTTTTAATGTTTTCGGTGGTTTTTGCAGGACATGAAGTGCGTGGGGATGCAGTACCTTGAGGCCATCCGCCGTCTTCGTAGTGCAGGCTTTATCCCAGATCGGAACATCTATCTCACATTTGTTCCAGATGAAGAGATTGGTGGGCATGAGGGTATTGAGGCATTTGTTGCATCAAAGGAGTTCAAAGACATGAATGTAGGTTTGGTTCTCGATGAAGGGCTTGCATCACCTGGGGAGGAGTACCGCGTGTTCTATGGGGAGCGTAGTCCTTGGTGGCTTACTATTAAAGCTAAAGGAGCCCCAGGGCATGGTGCAAAGCTGTATGATGGTAGCGCAATGGAGAATTTGATGAAGAGTGTGGAAGCAATTAGGAGGTTCAGAACATCACAGTTTGATTTGGTCAAGTCCGGAGCAAAGGCTGAAGGGGATGTTGTATCAGTGAATTTTGCATACTTGAAGGCTGGCACACCGACACCAACGGTTAGTTGTTCCATTTTTCCTTCCACTCATGCGCTAAGTTGTAGTTTTTAACTTTAGGAAGTGAGGTGTAACCTGATATTTTACCATACACCATTAACAGTCCAAAACATCAATATCTTGAATAACTGACCTTGTCCTCACTTCCTAGTGTGATGTATCCTATCATATTCATGACTCTCATTTCCAGATGGCATATTCCATAAATTGTTTATTTGGTATTTTTCTTGACTACTGATTGTATATTTTCTACTGTTGTTTGTATTGTTTTTTTTTTTGTTATTGATATTAAGAATCTATTGTGTATTGCAAGTTCTGTCTCTCCTATAGATGAGAAAAATACAATAAAGGAATAATAATCCACCTGCTAAAAAAAGAGTTCAACATGCTTGTGACTAGCTGCTCTTTTAATTTTGCACCAGCATTAATCTAATCCAACTACCTTGTTTTGTTGCTAGTTGGTTGAGTCAGTATCAGTTCTATAAGGACTGTAAAAACAGAAATACAAATTGAGTTTGTAGTCACACTCGTCTTCTGAATCTTAGACTTTTGTATCCAGCCATTCTTGGAGTTGTAGAATTGTTCATTTCCATTTTATGCTTTTATGTATGATTCATCCATTATAATTATTAGCTTATGTTATGGGTTTTAGTGGTTGTAGTTGATGAGTTTTCCTTGACTTCTCTTTTTCAGGGTTTTGTCATGAATCTACAACCATCTGAAGCAGAGATAGGTCTAGACATCCGACTCCCTCCTAGTGTTCATACCGAGGCTCTAGAGAAGCGTCTTGCTGAAGAATGGGCACCTTCTTCACGCAACTTGACATTTGAGGTATGATGTTCTTGGTAGGCCTAAGATTTGAAACTAATGCATGCTTAAACGTGTGATGTTTGTTACTTCTTGTTTGTTGTCATTGGGGAATAAATGGGATATGCTACCTGAAATATATTTCACTTTACATTCTTTTTTGGGACTTAAATCCATATATTAATTTGAATTTTTATGGACTTGCAATTAGCAAAGGATTTAGGCAACACACTTTTCAGAATAATTGTAAAACAATAAGGTCACTCATGCAGTTTTTGTTTCATAGAATTCATTGAACTGTTGTTCTTTTGACAGTGTACTATTTTAACGATTTCGACTTGGGTGTCTTTGCTTGGGTGAATTAAAGTTCAAGCATTACATTGTAATGACCAAACAATGGAGCCTATCATCATGCAGTCTTTATTTATTATTCTTTTTAATGATGCAATCTGCTAAATGTACGGCATGCTCTTAATTTAGTGTATCTTAGATAAGCCTATAATCATATATATTCTGGATGTCTGTTTGACAGTTCAAACAAAAGACCTCTGTACTTGACAACTTTGGCAAGCCAGCCGTCACCCCTGCTGATAGCTCAAATGTATGGTGGGCTCTATTTGAAGAGGCTGTGAAGAGAGCCGGTGGCAAACTTGGTAAGCCGGAAATATTCCCGGCCTCTACTGATGCTCGTTACTTTCGGGTGCTTGGGATACCAGCATTCGGTTTTTCTCCAATGACAAACACACCGATATTGCTCCATGATCACAATGAGGTTAGAATCACTTATCTTCATTTTGTATTTCTTATACCACATCTCTACTAGTAATTTGCCCGTGCTAACGCTACGGAGAATGCAAATTAAACAACCAAAAAGATGATATTATTTGTGATCATTGGTTTACATAAATTTTGTGTTGAAGCATAAATTTGTCCATAAATTTGTCCATAAATTTGTAGATACAAATATTGAAGCATCCGCCATCAGCTTGCTGATCTTCACATGATTCTGTAGATTTTTCCACATCGTTATGAATTCTGTAGATTCCGAGATGAATCGTATTGTAAGATTCAAACAACTTTGCATAAGAAAACAGCACAAAATTGTATAGTTATCAATCTCCATTTTTATTAATCTGGCATTAAACATGTACATGCTGCAAAATGTTCTGCTCATTCAGGTATAACTTAGCAAGTAGAAACAATTAGTTCACATTACTTATCAGATTATTTCCAGAACAATTGCAAGCAAGCAGCAAGCCGCAACATCATTGAAGTGCATGGCATCCCTGCAGCTCCACTTCCATCTTGTCCTGAAAGTTAAATATGATGTCATCAGAAATAGCAAAAGCACATTCTTTAGCAAATTTATATTTAACATTTTAGACTGATATGTCCGGAGCGGTAAGGAAATGATATATAGGAATAATTTGCTGTATGAAATAGGCTTCATTGCTACAGAAACACCAGAATTAAATTCCATTCAACAGTGCGTATATGTAAATTTGAGCATGGAGAAATGCATAACTTGTCCCTATAATGCACAAGTAACAAGAATCACCTCAGAAATGTAGAACTGGCCTCTATCGTGAAGGCTTCCGCAGCCTCCCCTATTCAGTAAAATTAAGCATTTTAGTATTGATCAATCGCCTAACTAACGCAATTCATAAGCCCAATCTATTTTTAGATACCTATTATACTTGCCAAATTTCATAAATCAGTATAACGTAGTCAGATAAAAAAAATGCAAATAGACATGGTACATACCATTTACCACATAAACATACTGGAGCGAAGTTACTATACACTACAACAACTACATGTATCTCAATCCCATGATACGACCACTGATCAGCACCTTAATCTTGGAATACCGCCAATTTGAGTGCAGATGTATGTCAACCTAGTTTTCCCAAATTGATCCGTACTTATATATTGTCCATGCTTATCTTACATGTGGAATATTTCTGTAAGAAACAATCAAAATCTGCCATATATATAATCCCTCTAACATGAATGAAAATAACATAATGACAATAAAAAGCACTATTTAGCCTAGTATTAACTACAGAAAGCAACAGCCTAGTGAATACAAACCTGAAAGTCATTAAGCTCCACATCACTGTGTGCTTCCCTGTCATGGTCACATAGACTAAATATCTGCTACAAAGCCCTCACAAACCGTCGCTTTAGAGATTGTGCCTCTTATAAAACAATGGAGCTATTGGGTTAAGCATAGCCTTTTCAGCATAGTAGAAGACCTCAGGAACCTGCAAATATCCATAAATTATATTATATAGTTAATCCAAGCCTTGCACAATATCTGGAATTCTATCTCAGGGAAGGCACTGGTTAAAATTATCAAGTGCATAGTACAGTAGATGTTTGATCAAGTTACACAAAAAATTATCAAGGCAGATATGGGCAATACACGTAGTACATTGTTAGAGATGGACAGTACTGTGTTCTCAAACTGAGCATCAGGAAAATTAGTGATCCAAATTTATTACTAAAGCCCTAAAAATCATGTATTAATTCCATAAGACTACAGAGCATTTCATCAAGCTGTAGCAATCAAGTTGTGTACATCAAAATAGCAGGCAATGCAATTAACCATGCATAAATGCAACAGTGGGATTTAGCTTGCACAACAACATGTATCTTCCATCACAGTATCAACACAGAGTCAGGAATGAAAAAAATGGGATTTAACTTGCACAACCAAATCATTATAGCTTCATGTGCCAACTCTTTCCCCTTAGCCTTCTATGTAACACATGATTGGAAATATGTGTAAATAGAAAAAAAATGTCTTATACCAAGGAATTTTAGTGCAAGTAGTTTTTTTACAAAAATGTGGAGTAGGAAGCATTCCTTCCCTCCCAAATCACAGAAAAAATATACACTCTCCTGCTGAGGATTTTATACATGAAGGAATACAAAGGAATGTTAGAAATATTAACAAATATAATGCCAAGTTGATGCCAGGAGTGTATCGATCTTAGAACTGCTTTGATATATCGGGTTCCCACCCACCTAGTACGCGACAACTGTTTAGAAATTAGAAGAGTATCAAGGTTTGACATCCACCGAGAATTTTGAAAACAAATTACAATTACAGTTGATAGAAAATATTAGCCTACAGGATATCAATTATTAACTATTCACTCTTGAGAGTAGTTCAAAAAATATTTGCTTAATCTCCTGTCTTAGCACTTTGTCGAGAGCACTTGGCAGGCAGAATGTACTCAAGCAATTCATCAAGTCCTGCAAGGAAGAATCAAGCAATTCGTGAAGCACGTACCAATAATCAAGGCGGCCCGGCCCGTTGCCGATCACGATCATGTCCTGCACGATGTCATCCCATTGGTCCCGTGGCCGCCGGCAGCAGCGGCTGAGTGAAGGCATCGCGTTGTCGGAGGAGATCAGCGAGCCGTGGTGATGGCGACGATCCACGCCGCCGGCCGAGGAGTAGGTTGCCGGGGTGCCGTCGTTGGTGGCGGGGGCTCGGCGCCGATCTGGATCTGGCCATAGAAGGGGGCGCAGAGGAGATCGACGCGGGGTTGGTGGTGGCGCCAAGGAGATCGACGCGAGGCGACTCGTCGAGGCGGCGATGGGCGATCGGCGGGCGCTATGGTCGTGGATCGGGATCCTGACGCGCGGTCGCGCCGATGCGGAGGAGGCGCGGCGATTGCGGCAGAGAGAGAGGGGGGTGCGGGAGAGGATGAGGAGCGACACGCGCGCATCTGGGACATTGGATCCAAATTCTTCAGATGGTTTCGACCGTTAGATGTGTGATATGATGAATGATGAATGAGTAAAACTATTTGTTCAACTATAGGTAGATAGATGGTGTACTCCTCCTAATCGTTTCGTTGTTTGCGATGTGATGGATGCCTAGCGATCATACGTACAACACTTAACCATCTTCGGCAATCTTATTATGTGTGAGGTCAATTATCACATATTCATATTTAGTGAGGTTGTCTCATTAATTCCTCTAAAATTTTATAAATTCACATTTAATAAACCACTCCCAAAAGTTGATACGCATGGCTTGAGATCTCATTGTATGTTGTATACACGTGTGTGTATATATGTATACGTATCAGAGTCAGCCAGATCTGAATCCATGCATGGTCGATCGATTCTTGTCATAGGCAGAGCAGAGGGGCTAGCTAGGTGGCACTACGACTCTACGATCGAGCCATTGATCATCTTAAGACTTGCTCCAAGATTAAAACGTACTATAGCAAGTATGTTACCCAACACGATAAAGATTATATAATGACTACCTTTTAATTTAACCCAGTATATATATATAGATGGATCTAAATCCTAACTAAGCCCATTTCTTATAATGCATGACAGAGCTGTGCTGTCCCTAGCAAAGGCCATGTCAAAGTCTGAGATGTTCACATGCTTGCCCAGTTGCCTTCCTGGATCGACTACTTCACCTGGTCGGTCAAGGCGAAACTCAATTTGGAGGTATAGGGGAACAAGGAACATGCATCGATTCCTCGCTGTGGCTACGCGGCCGGAACACGCTCTAATAAAAGCAAGTGTGATCTCTCAGACTCTCGCTAATTAAGCGTTTAATCAACTAGGAAGATTTATTCCATTGTCTAAAAAAAAATCAACTAGGAAGATAGCCCGCGCATTGCACGGGCATGTATTTTAGATTGTGTCTGAGAAACTTATATTGCGTGGGTATGTATTTTAGATTGCGTTTGAAAAACTTATATATGCGGAATATCAACCGGATGACACATGCCATATTTCAAAAGGACTATTTCTCCGTAATTTTTCTTCATTGGCATTGCTTAGATAACTTTTCCAAGCTATTTGTTAGCTTTTAAAATATATAATATTTAATTCATTGGTATAAACAATTATGTATGATCCGTATAAACACCTGCCATGTTTTCAAAAGTATCTATTTAGTTTGTTTGGAAAACGTGCCTAACAAATTAAACGTAAATTATAAGTAAAATGTTTTGTCTTGTTTAATTTGAATGTTTAGTGGCCTTTTTTTAACAAATCCTAAAGAACTATTATTGTTAGTAAACAACTAAACATGCTTTATTTGTACCATCATTTTAGTCATCTTTTTAGTTGGTTCACTATGCAAGTTGTCACATACTTACATATAAATTAAAAAAAACATATCTTAGATCCTCGCTTCCTTTTAATATGTGTGATCTATAGTATCATTTCTAAAAGAAAATATAGCCGACATGAGTCACAAAAGTTTAAATATAATAGTAACAAATATAACCAACTGTATACTGCTATCTTAGTGTGGCTTAATATACAGACAAACTCATAATAATATGGTATTGGATAGATGCAAGACCACTAATATTTAAGCATTTAAAAAATTTATAAAAATAGAACATGTAATGGTTGGTTCGATTTTAGTGAAAAGTTTGAACTTATTTGGTTTTCTCCAAATAGTTCAATTTAGTCCCTATTGATATTTTATATTTTATATTTTATTTTATACCAGTTCAAAATATAGGGGTTATGGATAGAGCAATAGTTAGTTTAAAAATCAGATGTGCAGCTTAAAAAATATGCATGTTTTAATATTATTGATTATTTTTCGGTATAAAAAAGGGATGGGTAGAGGAGAGAGTGGAGAGTTCGAGCTGAGACGGGAGGGGACGGGTAGTGTTGTGTTGTGCACATGTGGGGGGACGGCGAAATGGACGGGGTGTTTTTTTGTTAAATGATTAAAGTGAAAACCGATGATTTAATTGTCAAAATTTCTAATATCCTTTATTTTTCTAAATTTTAAGATGTAGCACATGGCAGCTTAAGATTTTCTCTAAAGTTATATGTATTGGTAAAAATAATGGATCCACTTATTAAGTCAAAACGATGGTCGGATGTCCTTTCTAACCGTTTCTAAGATTTTATTTTTAATTAAGACGTAACACGTGACACCTACAGAGGATGTACAATGATTTGAGGTGATATAATACTTATTGTCATTTTTTATTTATAATAATCTATATTTTTCTATTTGGTTACCATGCAAAGGATAGGTGTGTATGCTCAAATGGTGTATTTTTTTATACAGTAAAGTATGAGTAATGTGGATCTTGAATTATTTATTTAATTATAAACAAAATAGCAGTTCAAATAAACTAAAAAACAGATATGACATAAGAATCATAATTATTTAGCTTTGTAATTATTGATCATTTTTTATTATTTTGTTAATTAGTTAAAAATTATAAGACAAAGGAGTTGAGTGAGATAGGAGAAGAAGAGAAAGTCGAATGGGACAAAGTACGTGCACATATAATAATTTTTTTACATTTATTGTGTTTTACTTACTATTATTTTATTAACTAAAAATAGAATAAAAGTTTTATTGATTGATTAAGATCTATCTTTTCTACTCGTCTTTTCCTACATAGTATACAATATTGAAAATGTGAACACTAAAAATCTACTAATGTTATTTTTATTTATTATAATATCAGAATGGGAGGAGGGTAAATAATGGATCCACCTAATTTGATGAAAATTAATGGCTATATGTTTTATATGGGCTGGTTTGGTTTGTGGCCTAAATTTGGCTTACCAATATTTGGCAATTTCAATAGTGTTTAGTGTTTATTTGATTTGAAGCCAAATTATGGCATGCCTAAGAAAATAGACCATTTCAATAGTTAATTAACTTAGGCTAATTTAGCTTCAATCCAAACATAACTTTATCTTCCCAAAATTAGTCATGCCAAAACTTACCAAAATTTGGCATTGCCAAATATTGGTAAGGCCAATTTAGGTCACAAACCAAACCAACCCTATATTACTTAGAATTTTTAGAAATTTCTCTAATTTAGGATGCCATGGCACGCATAGAGCGTTTGTAGTAAGTTTAATGGACTTTTACAAACGCTCCCAGGCCACCACATGGCATTCTATAATCCCATCATCGATTTTCATTTAAATTGGTGGACTCGTTATTTTAGATCGTTAGATTATATCTATTTTAGAAAGTTAGTTTTAATAAGATAACCGATGTTATCATCATAGATTTACATATGGTGTTACAAAGATTATATATAAAATATAAATTATATGCTCATCATAGACTATGTTAAAATCCATAAACATTAAAATTACTTATCAGGTTATATATAACGGGTCACAATTATGCTCGTTCCAAAGAATCTCATGATAGCTCATGCCATCCTCATATTTCAAATATGCTATTTTTTTGGCCGGTAAAATATGAGACACCCATGAAAACAATTTTTTATTTACAGCAGCATCGAGACAACTCCTTTGTATAAACATTGATTGTATGTTTACTCCCGGCTAAAACTCCATAGGAAAACAGATCTAATCATTTGTGGTAACAAATTATGGTGTGTATCTTTTGGCAGTTATGTAACTTTTTTCTAATTATGGATGGAGATTCACCAATAGACTGGAATAATGTTCTCCTTCGATTTTTTTTCTATTTTGGTTTGTTGTGTTTCGCTTTATTTTGGACTACGTTTTTTCTATTTTGGTTTGTTGTGTTTCGCTTTATTTTGGACTACGTTCTTTTAGAGTGCTAGATTATAATAATTGCCTGTAGCTCTTTTGAGCAAAGACCGGGATGTTTCATTCCATTATCAAAAATATCTTTTGACTGTCTTCATTAGGAAAGAAAAGAAGAGATTGATGGGGAGGAATTTGTACGTACGTATGTAGGATCGTAAAGGGCCTTTCCCACCCCAAAAGCTAGCCATTGAGGTGAGGGGCTCCTCCACTTATATCTTAGGTCCTTTGCCCTTCCACAACCAATGTGTGACTATTCAACAATCTCCCCCTTCACACATTGGTGTCCCTCAGCCCTTCACCGCCCCTTCACCGTATCCGGGCCCCCACCGGCCCACGGTCCATCAGGTATACGGGCCCCGCAGGCACCCACGGTCCATCAGGCCAGAGATGTTAACCTAGCCAGGCTCTGATACCAATTGTAGGATCGTAAAGGGCATTTCCCACTCCAAAAGCTAGCCATTGAGGTGAGGGGCTCCTCCACTTATATCTTAGGTCCTTTGCCCTTCCACAATCAATATGGGACTATTCAACAGTTTATGCTTATTCATCGTAATATTATGCTGTGTTAGTTTGTTTGTGTTCCCATATCTTTTCGCTCGTTTGTGCACGCTTTTCAAACTGTATTTTTTTGTAAAAATTTCTATAGGAAATCATATTAATATAACTTTTACATTTTCAAGCTCAACAACTTAAAAGTTATTCATGATTTATATTCTCAAGGTTTGACTTAAACATTGTCCTAAATAACTTCCTTTACGAGTACGGAGAGAGTACAAGATGTATGGGAAGCTCACTTATGTAAAAGTACGGTTATGGCTAGTTGTTAGTGCTATAACTCTAACACAAATTAATGATACTAGCCACTAAACTCGTCTTGGTAGGTGCTAACAGAAATTAATGATACTAGCCACTAAACTCGTGCGTTTGCACAGGCGATTTACTTGTATTATACTAATCTTTTACATTTTTGTAGTTAATTTCCAAATTTTGGAGGCATTATTCAAAAGAAGAGCCCACCGACTTGCTAATTATTAATTAACTCTAAATTAAAAAATAAGTTAATAAAATGCTTAATCGAGGGTCCAACATAGTTACAACTTCATATTTGTTAATTCTAAATTTAATATTATTGAGTTCTAGTTAAACTAAAAACAAAAGGGTTCATACTATTTCCAATGGCATGTTTTATTTAATACAAATTTTTGACATGTTCATTCCACATGTTATTGTAATGCAAATATTTTAATTAAAATTTAACTGTACATGTGTTTGGATACAATTTATTTATCAAAAACTAATTAATTCAATTGATATTAAAATAATAATAGAGAAATGATTTTTCTGGACGAGACCCTCTTCAGATTACAGACGGACCGTAATTGGCGAGTTTGCAAAAATCGGCTTGTATTTTTGCATACGGCTCCTTAAGAGCCCCACATACAAAATTCAATTTCCACAAAAATCAAAACGTAGGGGTGGGCATTCGGTTCGACTAAAAATTTTGGTCTCGGTCTTTGGTCTTTCAGTCAGTTCGGTCACTAAAAGGTAAAACCAAATAACAATGGAAAAATTATCAAGCGGCAAATTCGGTCTCGGTCATGATTGAAATAATCAAGAGAGAAACTAAGAAAGTCAAAGAGCGCGTGGCTAGAGGGAAAGACAGATGCGGGCTATACGGTGGCGGCATGGTGCGGGGAGAAGGCGGGAGCGCGACGCGGCGGCGATGAGGCGATTCTTGTCGGGCAGAGTTGGAGTAGGAGGCGGTGGCGCCGGCTCGATTGTCGGGCAGAGGTAAGAAGAAGTGGTGCAGAAGGAGGCAGGATCGCAGCAACCAGGAGGCCAGGTGGGTGGCGACATGGGGTTTTTTTGGACTTGGTAGGGGTAGGAAATTAGGGTTTCTCTATTGAGCTTAATGGGCGAGTCTATTAGGCTTGGAGGGTATTTCAGTTAATTTAGTCAATTTGGTTAACTAAAGCCCATGACCGATTTGATTGAACAAAATTCGGTTAGTTCAGTATGTAGACCGTACAAATAGGGTTTGTCGGGCAATCACCTGGGAAAAAACTACGGAGTAAGAATACTCCCGATCGGTCGACCGATGCAAGAAGAATTATCGGCCGCTCCAATAACTACCTACAACACTACTTTTTCCACTCCATCCATCCATATATACATGTATCAATGTTTCAAATATTTTTTCTCCTAAACAACTTATGCGATCTATGATCCGATTACACAATTATATTCCTTGTAATTAAATCTTTACAACAAGATATCACATGCTTATATTCTAACTAAAGATAAACATATATGTTTCAAATTGTAAAAACTTCATGTTTTATAGGCTACACCGACGTGTTTCAGCATGTGTTTTCCCCGTATTTTGCAAAAATTATGCAACTACTCTTACTCTTTCTCATGCCATACTACTTTCTCTTTCTCCACACCATTTATGCATGCATGCATGCATAAATATTTACAATATATTGATCTTCAAAATAATCTCTCCTAAACTAATTATCTGATCTATAATTCGACCACATCATTATATTCGTTGTAATTAAATATTTACAATAAGGTGTCATATGATTATATTTTGATGAAAGAAAAATATATGTTTCAAACCGTTAAAACTCGTTGTTTCGTATGTGAGAGTGACATGTTTCAACATATGTTTTCGTTTGTTTCACAAAATATTTAAAGTTTTCAACTGCTATTTTTTTTCAGCGTATATAACTTAACGTTGCATCTGCTATGTGCTCCTGCTCTCTCTTATCCCTAACTGCTCTCTGCTCTATCTGTGTCTTGTAGGTTGCTGAGCGGTAGCCGCCATTGAGGAACCGAAGTGCCGACGATGGACAATCCAACCTCTTGCAACTACGAGTTGAGGACGATGGGGATGCAGGGTGATGACGAAGATGACATAAAGGAGGAACGCGTGCAGGTGTACGGCAACACTTCGTCACCTCAGAACGATGGGTCGCAGCCAGAGACGGAGTCAGACGTGGATGGTACCGGTGATGGTGGCACTAGCGTGTCATCCGGCGCCGGCTCAAGTGCTAGCAACAAGCGGCCAAGATCATCCAAGGTATGGGATGACTTCAAGAACTCTTTGAATCACACAATGGTCGTCGGGTTTGCATTTCTGGTAAATGTAATTTCTGCAAAAAAAAAAAACATTGTCCGCTCGTTTATCTAGTGGTACTGGTCATTTGCTTAGACATATTAAGTCATGCAAACCTAGAACTATTAGTAAACATTCTCTATGCGAAGAGTATAGTTTGACTAATAAGATTTTTTTTTCTATTACTCTAGACAATGCCTCTGCTAATGTTAATGCAATGGATAGTCAAAAACCTCTGCATTCTGGTTATGTTGGTGATTTATATTTGCATCAACGTTGTGCATGTCATATCATCAATTTAATTGTTAAGTCTGGTCTAGATGTTTTCAAACCCATGCTTCAAGATTTTAGAACTGTCATCCCATTTGTGAATGCATCTAATCAGCGCATTGTGTTCATCCTCGTAAGTTTGGTTTGGACATGGATGTTAGATGGAATGCAACTTATCTAATGCTTAAGCATCTCTTGCCACATAGGGAGATTTTTGGGGTGTTTATTGCTACTCACCATCCAACCGTTGATGATCATGCATTACTAACTGATTTACAGTGGACAGTTGTTGAAACTATTCTTTTATTCCTTGAACAATTTTATGATTCAACTATTATATTTTTTGGTGTTTATTATCCAACATCTCCATTAATTATACATCACATTCTTGTGAATGCTGGACATCTAAAGACTTATGAGAATGGTAGGAACTTTAGATCTGTTGTTATTCCCATGAAAACTAAGTTCTTGTCATACTGGTCTACGATTCCATTTCTGTATTCATTTGCTTTTATCTTGGATCCTAGGGCTAAGATCAAAGGTTTTACCAATGTTCTACAAATTATGTCGCAAATTATGACTTATGCTTATTTAACTGAGGTTAGGGCTGCAATGTATGATATTTTTTCTAAGTATGAAAGTAAGTTTGGTGTTGTTAGATTACAAAGGACAACCCCAAGTAGTACTTCTGGTAAGAAAAAGACAACTTGGGGAAAGATTTTTGGTGCTGGTGCTAGTGGTACAGGTGCCGGACCTGGTGCAGGCGATGGGTATGATTCTTTTGCTAGTGGCAGTCCAGGTGCTGGTCATGGAGTTGGAGCTGGTGCTGGTCATGGACTTAGACTTGGTGCTGGTGCCAGTCCAGGTACTGGACTTGGTGCTGATCCATTTTCCAGGAGAACTTCTACTACTGCTTTGATTCAAGCTGTTTCTTCTAACGCTAACTTGAATTCCTCTAGTTGTTTGCCTATCTTGACAGTGACACTGTCAACCAATTCGACAATGACTTCAATATTCTTAACTAGTGGCATGAGCACAGCCACTCCTATCCTATTCTTTCCATATTAGCTAGAGATGTTTTGGCTATTCATGTTTCTACTATATCGTCGGAGTCTCTTTTAGCTTAACTGGCAGGATCATCGTGGAGCGACGATGGCGTCTAGGTCCTGACATGGTGCAAGATCTGGCATTGATCAAAGACTGGGAGCAAGCAGATAGAAAATTGCAACACACCATGGAGAATGTAGAGCTTATAAAATCTTTTGAGAATATGTATCTTGATAATGTAACCACTGGCAGAGGCACTGCCACTGAGACTGGATGACTGTATTGGACTTGGACTTTATTATGAAAACACTTGAAAGCTATGGGCTGCACTCTTTTTTCCTTTCTAGGGTTTTCTCACGAGGTGTGAGATTTTACCTAGAAAGGTTTTTAACGAGGCAGCCATTGCATTACACAGCAACTTTATTTTTGAAATTCTTGTGCCTTGTGTGATTTGTGACTTGTGAATTCTGATTGGTGAATGAATGAATGATGAATGCCTGATCTGAGATTTGTAAAGTGGTGAATGTTTAAGTGATTTGTAATGTTTATGAAATTGCCAATGTAAAATGGTGTAATATTGCTGTTAATATAGTTTGTGACTTCTGAACTGTGTCTTTGTGTACAACATTGAAGTAATGAAGTGTCAGCTTCTAATTTGGATGATTTTATGAGTTTTGACTTATCAACTTGTGATTGTGCATGATTTTTTATGTAGAAGTTTGCATTTTCAACCTGCCTGTGCAAAAATGAATTGATCGAGGTGCAATACTATCTGCCGTGCCTGGGCTGGCCCAGGCATGGTGGGCTGATCGGACCATTGGGCTGACACGGCACGGCCCGAGTGGTATTGGGCCGTGCCTGGGCCTGAGGTGTAGCCCGTGGGCAGACCCGGTACGGCATGAAGTGCCCATCGGGCCGTGCCGCCCCAGTCACTTCCGGCCATGCCGGGCGGGCCTTTTGGCCATCTATACCCACATGCAGTTTTCTAAAAAAAATAGTGCATGCAGTTCACATGCTATAGAATTAGTATATTGCACTAGTTTTTTTAAAACGTTTTTGTGGCTTATATCTTTTAAATCCTATATTATTTTTTAAGATCCAATTAAACTATTGTACTATATTTAAAATAGGATACATTACAAAATAACTCCAATATATATTGAATATATTCACATTATTTAAAATTTATTTTTACTTTTAACTCATCTAGCGGTGTTGTTACTTCGAATACCATGAAAAGTACTTCTCTCTAGCAGTACAACTAGAAAATGAGCGCGTCGTTGGCGCGCCGACTAATACGACCTGTGGATATTATAATTTATTTATTTTTATTTAGAATGTATACATATTCTCACGTTATGTTATCATATTACTTTTTTATGTATAAATGAAATGGAATTTCTAATATTTATGTTTTGAGAAATCTAGGAATGTTTATGTAATGATAAACATATTATACTAAGATTAACATAATTTGGACAATGATTTTAATGTTCATCTTAGTTGTGCAGATCAAGCATCAGGCTAGCTATTGGAGCTGCATGTTACATAGCTGATCTATTCTTATATTCTGATTGATAACACAATTAAAGTTAAAAGATAAATAATATAATAAAAAAGAAATATAAAATATGCGCGTAGTTGGCTGGCATAAACCATATTTATATAGTAAATACACGTAATATTCATTATTTATTTGTTAAAGAGTTATATTAAGAAAAGCAATATGTCTAGAGTGGTAATTGTGTGAATCTTTCATAATTTAGAAACTCACTATAAATTATCTCTTACCATAGGTAATTAATCTACCATGGGCATTTGGCGCGCCTAGTACTTATAGCCTGTATACAACACTTATGACTTATTTAGTACATATATTCTTTAGTTTTCGAGTTTTCCTATAATTTTCAATTTTGTCAATTTTATCTATTTTTAAAACTCAAGGAAAATAGACTATATATATTTCCTGGTTTATTTAGAACACAATAATTTTGCACAATTGTCACAACGGCTAGTTCAATTCTCGCTAAATTTATTTGGGATAGAGAGTTTAGTTTTACACTAACTTATCGTAGGTTAAAATATTTCTAAATATCCTAAGGAAATTTGATGTATTTTAGTAAAAAAAATCACAAATCTGAATATTTTTTTTCTTTTCCTCTACATAATGTTTAGTGCCTATCTCTATCTTTAGGAGAGGGGTATGTGTAAACATCATAATTTAGAACAAACTATTAATGACTTTTGAAAAGGTTGAGGAACGATTAACCTGTAGTAACCCTATTTTGTTCTCTTTTATATGTAATAAAGATTTTAAGCTTTGTAGAAGCATTAATACGGAAAACAAAATTGCAATATTTTGTTCTCTTTTATATGTAATAAAGATTTTAAGCTTTGTAGAAGCATTAATACGGAAAACAAAATTGCAATATTTTGTTCTCTTTTATATGTAATAAAGATTTTAAGCTTTGTAGAAGCATTAATACGGAAAACAAAATTGCAATATTTTGTTCTCTTTTATATGTAATACTTGCATATTTACCTTCAAACCTTTTTTTTTTTCTCTTCGCTCTCACAAAAGACAAACTCAATTTAAAACTTATTTTGAACATGAACTTAAAACAAACTTCCTTTTTTTTCCTTTCGGCCCGGAGGGACCAAATACAGACTTTGGTCGATCTGGCCCGTTCGGCCCGTGGCCCCTAGCCGGCCGAGTCTTGCCGGCCGTCCGATCACTAGGGTTTAGATCGGACGGCCGAGCGTGGAGATCAGGGAATAAACTATCTCACTCCAGTACCGGCCGCCCGAAACCCTAGCGCCATTTCTCATCCCTCCCTTCTCTCTTCTTCGGTGGCGGCTGGAGGAGGTGGTGGCGCCGCCTCGGGGCCCCTCGCCTGGGAGGTGACGGCGGTAGAGGTGGGTGGTGGCGGGAGGGGAGGATGCGACGGCGTCAGAGGCGGGCGGTGGCGGGAGGGGAGGCGGCTGAGGCCTCGGATGGGGGAGGCGGTGGCGGAGGTTGACGGCGACAGCGGTGGCTCCTGCCGTGGAAGGGAGGAGGTTGACAGCAACGGCAATCTCTTCAGCTTGACGACGCTCGACGGCTTGGAGGTGGAATCCTCGGTGCTGAACATGCGCAGCTGGCCTCTAGCACCATTTGAGGAAGTGGGAAGGCATCGAGGTTGCTAACTCCCCTCCCCCTAGATATGGATGCCAACCTTGTCCATGACGAGCTGGGGCCACCGCTCCGGGGATCGGCTTGCCATCCAGGGCTACCGCTTGAGAAAGGAGCTCGCCGGCGCAGCCTTTAGCCCTTGTCACAGCTACCAACGAAGAGGAGGATATGGGAAGACGCCGCCACCGACAAAGAGGAAAAATTGGAAGGACGCTGGCTCCTGAGTCCTCCCGCAATGGATGGGAGGAGGTCAATGACGACCGCGGTGATGGCCGTGGCTTTCGGACCCTTCTGCCATGGATGTGAGGAGGTCGCCGATGGCGGTGGCTCCTGAGCCCTCCCACCATGGCTGGGGGGAGGTCGACAATGACGACAGCAATAGCGGTGGCTCCCATTCCCTTTCGACGTGGATGGGAGGTGGTTGACGACGACGGTGGTGGCTCCCGAGCTCTCCCGTCCACGGTGGGAGGAGATCAACAATGGCGGCGGCGACGGTGGTAGAGGATGAGGAGCGCCGAAGGGATAGATTGGAGAGAGGAAGGGGAAAGAGAAGAGAGGAGAGGGAGGTGAAGAAAATGGAACTGACAGCTAGGTCCCACATGCAGTTAGAGCTATCAGAGATTTTTGACCGATACCGTGATGTAGTGGTATGGTTCCAATTTTCCTAAATTATGGTGGCACTTAACCGATATCGCGAATAGTAATGGCATTTTTTAATATGGTATATTTGCAATGGCATGAATCCAATTAACCAAAAATATTTTGGTAGAGTACATTATAAAATCTAGGTCTTTTAACTCATCATGACGAAAGAAACCATTAGGTCACTAGCGTCCTCCGGCAATTCATAAAGAAATCGACAACCTGCTGTAAATATAGAAATAAGAAAATGTCTGGGAGTTGAGTTTTCTTTTATTTATTTGTTTATTACTCCTAGTTGGAAGACATCACTAGACACCTCCATCAGGGAGCACTAGACACCCTTGGCTATGTACATCCGATTATATGTAGAGGCCGGATTTATCCCATGTTTTTTTTAAGGGAGTAGCTATACAACTGTTGACAGTTTTTGGGATGAAAAACTTTCAAATATAACTACTATGTAATTACATTATAACTACTATATAATTACATTGTAACTACTATGTAACTACTATATAGCTAATATGTAACTCGATGTAACTCAAAAAAGCACGATAGGGCAAGTGGTTAGGTGAACAAAACTCGAAGTTGGAGGTTGTTGGGTTCGATCCCTACTGCACGCGTCTGAATCTTTTAAACCGTTTTCCTTCACCAGCACAAATCTCAAAGCATATTAGACGGCTTAAAATTTGAAAGTTTTCACCCCCTGTTAACTATCGACAGTAGTATAGCAAATCCGTTTTTTAAAAAAAGAGGAGCACTGGACACCCATCAGGTTACACCTAGTGCCCCAAGCTAAAAGGAGACTAGTCTCACTCTCACCAACTTTCTTCCGAGAAATTTTTGTGTCCCGGAGTTTTGTCTCAATTTCTTCTATATCTCTAAATTTTGTCTCATCCTTTTGCATGCCTTTGAGTTCTCATTTTAATCCCTTCTATACCTATTTATCAATAATCAGTACATACATGAAAAAACAGATTAACATCGACAAGAACCAAGCACTTGTGCATCTACATCTACAGCTATCTAGTCTAGACTCTAGAGAGAATTGAAGAAGAGAATTAAGGATGTAATTAAGCATATGAGACTTGAGGCTTACTTGGGAGATCCCATGGCTCGCACTTGTTGAGGTCGACCTCGCCGATGGGCAAGGAGGTGAAGCTAGGGTTGAGCAACTTCTGCAGGAGGTAGCTCAAGATTACCTCCGCATCTGTGGGATGGAATCTGAAGCCTGGAGGCAAGAACAAGCTGCCATCTTGCTCTAATTTCACAAGGGATGTACTAGTCTCCACCATGCTAGCTGCTAGCTTGAAGCTCACTGCTGATCGAGCAAGCAGAAGCACTAGTAGAGAGGAGAGGGAGGAGTTAGCTTGGTGGCACAAGCAAGAAATTAAGGTGGAGACGACGCGCGATGGATGGGAAATGGAACAGAAATATGAAGGGGAATAAAGGTATAGTAGAAAGCAAGAGAAGGCAGCGAGTTTATTTATAAAGCTTTGAGACCTTTTCCCTGGTTTTCAGGTTGCTAGCAAGGAAGAAGCCCACAAAAATCTTGGTTAGCAAGGAAGACAATTCCTCACTCGGTTTCATTATGATAAAGAAATGGATGTACTATGATTAAGTGCGGCTCTTGCCATTTGAAGTATATCATGGTCGTCAAATTAATGGGATCTATTTATACAAGTTGAGCTTAATTACATCCACACATCTAGCTTATATAATCTAATAATTATTATATTTTTCTTCTATATATAATCCTCAATCTGTTTTGCCAGCTAGTGCTGATGACAGCGACGGCTAGGAACCGACCTACAGAGAAACCAACCGTCGTCCAGAAGGCTTCTATGGTACGGTAGGCGCCACTTGACTTCTTAATTTTCATGTATAGTGCTGAGAAAGATACAAATCACCGTTCTCATCTGCTAATGGCAATATTTTTTTTCTTTCCTTATCATTTCAGCTAGGCGCTTGTCTATTCTTCTTTGATATTTTTACTGTTGAGTTTGTGCAGGTCAATATTCCTTTCAAGAAAAAAAAAACATTACAGGTCTAGTTTCAGAAGTTTATATGTGTGACTGTTTCGGGCTGAAATTGCCGTCATGTTGATTATATATTAACTGTACTACTGCGGGTAATTTCTTGGTAATTGATCATCTTGATCTGTTTTTACAAATTACTAATTACATTTAGCGCCTAGTCACTAGCTAGTCAGATCCTACTATATATACTATACAGGTAGCAGTGCATGAGCTGGGCGTGCCAGATGCATGTGTTTTCTAACCGGCCTGTTGTTCTTGCGACGACGTCGGTGCAGCTAGTTAGCTAGTACGAACTCTGCTTAATATAAGTGTCAACTGCGTATTAAGTGCATTTAGTTAGGCCCAAAGTTAGTTTAACACAGTTGAACGAAGCATACATGCCGCAGCAGCAACACATATTTGACTGTTGGTCTTAATTGGCAGCAACGTGTATATATATTAGGCTATTCTGTACACAGTACTCCTATTCATACATGCATATATGGTCAAAGAAACAGTCTGCATGCTGCATCGATCATGCAAAATAATGACGGCTGTTCATACTTGTACCTTTCAGGCTGCAGGCATGTATACAGCACGCATGGAAGTCTACTATCCAAGTTGGTCAGCTCTTAGACAATGCGAGACTACACTCCCTCTCCCTCCGTCCCTAAATATTTAACGCTGTTGACTTTTTTTAAACATATTTAATTTAACAGTTCGTCTTATTAAAAAAATTTAAGTAATTATTAATTCTTTTTCTATCATTTGATTCATTGTTAAATATACTTCTATGTATACATATAGTTTTACATATTTCACAAAAGTTTTTGAATAAGACGAATGATCAAACATGTTTTAAAAAGTCAACGGCGTCAAATATTTAGGGACGGAGGGAGTATATAACATGTGCAAATATATATCTGTGCACATGTGTACATATATATTCCTTAATTTCCGGAGCACACAAAATGTGTGGTCCACTTTATCTGTTCGGCCGGGCAGGGGCGCATGCATGCAAGTTGGATTTGGAGGCCGGGCGGATCGAGTTGAAATTAACTTGCTAGCTAGCTCCATTTGTTGACCGGCGACTCATATAATTAGGTAAACTCATCTGCTCCATGTGTACGACTCCTCAAAAATAGTTAGCTAGTTATAACTTTCTATTATATTTTTCCTTTGAAAAAACATGGTACTACTAATTGGTTCTATATGAAAAGGCACAATTTACACTATAGTATACTTAAAATTTATAATCATTGTTTACTACACACCTAAAAATGTACATGGCTAAAAACACCATTAAAAATGATAATTTGATGAAAGACATGGCGGTTATTTTATTATTTATGAAAGAAATGGATAGAGAAACATTTAGAAAAAAAAAGTTACCCGTAGGGCTAGCAGCTTGTAACAATCTGGTTTGAATCAGACCCAAACCACATTTCCTCTCCTGATCCCCTCTCCAGAACCCTAAAAAATTAGAGACGGCAAGTGGCAACAATCACATCCAAGGCGGTGGTTAATGGTCACGACCGGTCGCGCGCGAGTGGCAATGAGAGCATACCGCTCGTTTCGTCACATATGACTTGTTTCCCAACAAATTAATTCATCTTCACAGCTTCATCGACGCCACACTCACTACTTCACCACTCTCGTCGCCGCATCCACTGCTTGACGCAGACAGTATCTCCGGTGCTGCTTACCATTAGTCGTCGCCGTTGCTGTGGACGTTGTAGTCACCGCAATTATTGCTAGGGTTTTGGAGAGGGGCATCCAACGTCGAGACAAAGTGGTGGCTTGGGTCGGGTTTAGCTGAACTAGATCGACCTAGCTAGATACATAATGTCACTGGCCTGAAGGGCATTTCTATTCATTTGGCCTTTTTCTCTCTTTATTTGGTCTAAAAATAATAAAATAATAGTTGCAATGCATCCTCTAAAAAGTTACTAGTTTTTTTTTTTGAACTGTGTCATATTTTTTTATGTGTCCAGCAGCAAAGCAAATTTTGCCATATCAAATTAAATGGTTCTCCTACAAATCTTTCTCCCCAGTAGATGACCGTGCAATTAATGCAACATTTTCTTCACTTGGATTTTGTCCATGTGCAAATTAGAGAATAGAAAATATAATAATACAAATTAAAAGTACATAGTTATGTGAGCCTTAAACATCATTGAATTTTGGAATCATTAATTTAGAAATGATCGATAAATCCAAAGTTTAGAACGGATCGTATACAGCTGTCTCATGCCGTCAAGCGTGTCCAGTTAACCTAACAATCATGCAAAATGCAGGTCGTCGTCGTCTTTCTGCATGCATGCCTTCTCTCCATGCCAAAACCAAACTCTGATGATCAAGATTCAGTTTAGACTCAAGACCGGCATTAAATCCACGCACACAGCTGGGCGATTGCAGATTAAATAACTGAAAAGAAGACGCTAATCAATTTCAAAGTTAAATAACTGTTTCTAACATTTCAGATGGAAAATTGAAAACCACATTACTGTACTCCAATAACATTTCAGGATAAATTGGCCAGTATTCAGGAATTTCAGTTATCCGTTGAATAATTTGCAGTACGACCTAGCTAGCTATATATTCAATTCATATATTATTTCCCAATGTACAATGTACCGGACAGAGATGCTTGATCCGAAAACTAACTGAACAGTTTTGACCCTTGAAAAAGAGTTACAGCTAAGCTAGCTAGCTACTTTGGAGAATTGAAATACATGGAATATTTGACATTGTAACCCGAATCAAGATCAAGTGCAGTTAGTATAGTGACTGCAAGTTAAGCAGTCATATCCATTTACAGCCGTTGGATCAAGTTGATGAACGGCAGAGAGATATGCCACGTCACAACCTGGCTGGCAGAGCTACAGTACATGCTACAGTGCGCAACAGGACTTTATGTGCGTGCTACAGTACCCTGGCCGAATCTGAGCTGTTCTTATTTAATCTAACGGTGAGGCAACGACTGCTAAAGTTGCAGTCCCTATTACAACTGCAGGGGATCCTGATCCTTGTAACCCGTATATACTTTCTGTGAACTGGACAGCTGGCTCATCTGAGATCTAACACGTCATCAGCTGCAAGATGTTTGGCCTTGGATAGATGCAAGAAAAAGTATTCCATACCTAGCTGTACTACACAGTTCTCAAAAAAAAAAAAAACTGTACTACACTAGTTAATGAAGAACCCCATGAATTTACCTTTCAAAAACATAGTAGTATATGTATACAAATGAATCTGACTGTATTAGTTTAACAAAGCTAAATATAATACTCCCTCCATTTCTAAATATTAAATACCGTTAGACTTTTTAAGCACATGTTTAATCGTTCGTCTTATTCAAAAAATTTTGTGAAATATGTAAAACTATATGTATACATAAAAGTATATCTAACAATGAATCAAATGATAGGAAAAGAATTAATAATTACTTAAATTTTTTAAACAAGACGAACGTTCAAACATATCTTAAAAACTCAACGGCGTCAAATATTTAGAAACGGAGGGAGTAATATATAATACATAACTGAAGTAGTAAACAGCTAGCATTTTGTATATTGAGACATTGAAGAAAATGATAATTCTAAAATGTGGTTAAGGAATTTCTGGCCCAGCTCAGGAGTTTATCTTTCAGCTGACTGCGCCTCGAAGTTATTGGGCTTTTTGGGCCATATAGTTTTGTGGCCCAGTTTGCTATCCCAAGTTCCCAACTAAAACACCGGCCAGTCTTCTTGTTCTAAGCTGGACTCTGGATCAGAGTAAGGCAGTTAACAATGGTTAATTACGGTAAGCAAACATTATTAACGGCTAGTGGCATAATTACTGTTAGATACTTCTAGAAACGGAATCAACCGTACGTCGATGTCATGGATAAACTTGTGACATGGTGCAACACGAAGATCCTAGTAAGCCCCATACATTTTTTTAATTAGCTTTCCGTAAGCATGCATGCTTACAGATAATTAATCTACCATATGCTTAAGGCATCATGACTTTGCCAACCTGATTTTGGACGATTCAGGGACCGGGCCCTTCTTATCTGATATGATCGTCATCACTTTTTAGGCATTAATATTGCATGAATTGTTATCCTATCATAATCCGGCACTGTAATCCTATGACATTTCTTTAATGGAAATGCAGGACCATGCCCTTGCTCAAAAAAAAAAAAAAATCCTAATCCGGCACTTAAACTAGGAGTAGTGCAGAAGCACCAATTATAACCAGCCTTTCTAACATGCATGTGTGAGTGTGACTTAATCATCATGCTTTAGCTAACTGTTTCTTGGTGATTGCTTCAATTAATTATCATTAATTCAATCCATGGGAGATTAGATGTTGTTGCTAGCTAGAGCCGTAGAGGTAGTAGACCGGACACATGATGGTTTGAAAGGGTTATAAGGATTAACAAAACGCTGTCTCCAATAGGGAGACGTACGTGATTAAGCAAGTTGAGAGAATCAACTTAGTTTAATTTGGGCTTATCTATATATCTAATCATGCCAATCATTGTCAAATAACATGTCAGTAAGATTGCAATGTATGCTACGGATCGTACAGTAAGCATTACGTCATCCGTACCACATGCATGAAGCACTGATGAGATGAAGGCGATGCAACATTGCAACCTAAATAGTTTTTTTTTTTGAAAAAAATGCAACCTAAAAGCAATATATTCTCCTTTAATTTGCGTGCTCTGACGAAACCGTCTCCTGTTCCTTTTCTCTTGACCAACATCCTCAACATATGCTACCCACTTGTTTAGAAATTTTTTCCTTTTAGAAAATAGGTAAAATCAGATCTCTTATCCAACCGGATCTACACTGCAGCTAGCCAAACCAAATTATACAAAATGCTAGAAATACTATATTCAGTATGATAAATACACACGGCATTAATGAGAGCTCCTAGCTACTACTGTCCATTACAGTCTATTACTATTCTTTAGCTAGCTGAAACCGACCTTTTGTTGAAAGTAATTTTGGTTAAGCTAGCAACGCTTGAGATTTCCAATTGTCGGCAACAACGACGTACGTCATGTTGGCCCATAGATAGGTTGCCACATAAAAGTGTTTGTTTCATTGTTTGGTTCTTGGGGGTCATGACCTGCAACTGTCAGCTGCAAGCTAGAAAGAACTGATCAATGCAGGGTTTAATCTTTTGGTTTGGATGTTTCTATCGGAGGATGCCGATATACCGAAATTCCTAAAAGGGAACAAAATGTCAAAGCTGAGTAAGCAAGCACATCATGCTATCTAATTAATTCTTCAGAGCTGCCAAGATCCAAGAATTAAACACGAGTAACAATAAATTCAGAGCAGCTAGATACAAAAGATTCATGTTGCATGCTGGCATTGGCTACGAGCAGCTGGTCGGCTCTTGTATATATATTTTCTTAGCTACGAGTACTAGCTAGGTATTAGTACTAGATTACGCGCCTTTCGTGGTTAATTTTTACGAAGACAACTACAGTAGCTACTTGGGGTATATCACATGACAATATGCATGACATCACCACATAGCTTGCATGCGCCGTCCAACTAACTTGCATATACCGGCCTGGCTGCACGTGATTATCTCGATCTAACAGCACTTAATTAGCTAGCTTGCACCAAGCTGCATGTGTAGTGCTTGCTCTGCGCTAGCTGTGTTTGTTAACCTCTCAAGCCCTCGATCTCCTAACTTACATGCATGACAAGATTAGAAAAAAGGAAAGAGTAATAAATTGATTGTGCTTTGCACCTGATAGATTCTTGTACTGTATCTCTACAACTCATATGCTCCAACTTAACGTGCGTACGGTTCGTCCAAAAGATAGTACAAAACCCTAGATTATTTGAATTTTTTTTTATTACTAATTGGTTTATCCAATTATTAGTAAGTGTCTTGTTTACTGATATTTCAGTAATGCAACTTAGTTGACCAGTCGTTAACCTATGTCTTAAAAGGAGCTACCTATTTTTGTTTATACTAAAAATATACTAAAAGTGATTCTTTTCATGATGTATATGTTAATTCCGAAATTTATAATTAATAAATATCGAGTTGTACTCAATTTGTAATCTTAGTTTGTATCTTTTCCATATATATGTTTTTAGTAAGTTTGAAATTTTAGAATCAATAAAAACATAAAAATAGGTTTTTAACATGGTACACAATGTTATTAATATATAATAGTAATAATGGGGATGTTTAGATTGTAGCCAAAATAAACCTAAGTTGGTAATATTACAAAATTTTGGTAGAATTATTTCTTATATATTTACCAAGATTTGACAGGAAACTAAATATATGTACAGTTCTGGGAACTTTACCAAAAAAAAAAAAAGAAGCTATGATCTAAAATAGCATCAATCGAAACAACCCCAATATGATCATCTGATCAACGACTGGATCTTCTTATTAATGTGAAGCTATAGAGTGCCCAACAAATTAGATTCTTAAAAAAAAAGATTCTTAATACTCAACGGATAATTGAAACACGGAGTATATACGAAGTATTTGACATAGTAATCCGTATGTGAACCGGACAGCTGGCTCATACGAGATCTAACACGTCATCAGCTGCTAGATGACCTTTGGATAGATGCAAGAAAAGTATTCCATGCCTAGCTAGCTGTACCACACTAGTTAATGAAGAACCCCATGCATGCATTTATCTTCTTTTCTTTAGAATCAGATCTAAACAAAAAGAATCTGCTCGTCTAGTCTCAAGAAAGCTAAATACTACTACCTCCATATTTTAATTTATGACGCCGTTGACGTTTGACCATTCGTCTTATTAAAAAAATTATGTAATTATTATTTATTTTATCGTGACTTGATTCATCATCAAATGTTCTTTAAGCATGACATAAATATTTTCATATTTGCACAAAATTTTTGAATAAAACGAATAGTCAAACGTTGGTCGAAAAGTCAACGGTGTCATACATTAAAATACGGAGGGAGTATAATTTATGCTACATGATTCTAGTATCTGCTAATACTAGCAAACAGCTAAACTGCTAAAGAATACTAGAAAGAAGGGGTCTCCGAAATGTGGTTAGTTAGTTAATTTCTGGCCCAGCCCAGGAAGCCAGGAGTACGTACAAACTGTCCAGAAGCCAAGAAAATCTGGGACCTTGGGCATTACGGCCCATGTAATTTCTGGCCCAGTTCGCTAAAAAAGGCCAGTACTCTAGATCAGAGTATTGGGAGTTCACAATGGTAATAGGGTACACACACGTGTGCGCGTTCAGTGGGACTGCACGTGCACTAAGGCCTAGTGCCTCCAATGTTATTCCTAGCGTGTGTTAGGGACGCGCATCGGCATGCTCAGCTCCTTCAATCGCCTAGCTAGATTAATTTTGTTTTTTTTTTAAAAAAACAAACAGAATAACAGATGGTGTTTGGTCAGCGTGAGCTGAAGGAAGAAGATGACGACCTGGCTAGCTAATAGCTATAGCTTAGATTACGTAGGAAAACTACTGGCACTAGTGAGGAAGGAAGCTAATAAGCTAAGGAAGAGGAAGGATTGAAATTTTTGAGATGGAGGGGGTAGGGCTCTCTTTTATAGACGCCATGGGCATGGCTCATCCTCATCTTCGGGAAACTATTGCTGTTCTGGAGAAAGAGAGGTGGGTGGTGGCCTGGGTGCATGGATGGATTACTACAAAGCAATTGATTAATGAGAGCTAACTAGGGGCACAATAGACAATTAACTAGTTATTAGTAGGTGGCGTGATGTGAGTACCAAAGACTGGACCACATTTGACACTTTAACCATGTGAGACTAAATAACTTGAAATTTCAGCGTGCAAGCGATTTAGTCGTAAGTTCAGTTTGACATAGGTTTGTACTTGCTACCTCCTTTGATCGTGGATTGAGATCCTCTGACGTTGTGCGATAACGTCAGAGGTGAACAGTCCCCTAACTTTGGGATGATTTTAGCCATCCGATTTGCAACGAACGCCCGAGATCGATCGCTACAGTGATTTTACCAACAGTAACTTCAAACAGTATTTTTCACTGTTTTGCACTGTTGCCACAGTATTTACGTCAGAGGTACTGTTTAGCACTGTAGCGCTAGACTCAGAAAACTGTGCATCTCTGACTTTACCGTCCAAAGTCAGAGGAGCCGGTTCCTTTGATCGTTGCATTTTTTTGTCACCGGATTACTATTTATTTGCAAAGTTTCACTATTTATCTTTTTTCAAAAAAGAAAAATATAGAAGATATCACATTATAAAAGTAGGTTAACCGTGATATTGTTCATAGTATACTCTCTATGGCTTCATAATTCTTGATGTTATTAAAGTTAGTAGCAAATAATTCAAAAAGTCAAATCTAACTCTTATATAAAATTTAATTAGTGGCAAAGAATTCATAAGTAAATGCAAATGAAGGTAATATACGATGAGAGCCACACAAATATATACTCCCTATTTTAATCGTCTACTATCTTCGTTCCAAAATAAATTTATTATTTTATATGAATATAGATATATTCAAAATAAATTTATTATAAGACGAAAATAAGATACCACGAGGAGAGGATATCGTCAAACCATTAACCATGGCATGATATACTAAAACAAATATTACTCCGCGTACGTAGTAGTACCACCCAAGGACAATTGGTAATGCAAGAAGCTAATGACCTATCCTTGGGCGCATGCATATATACACAGTAATTATAATTGTACGTACGTGGCTCCACGTCAGCTAGCTATCAGTGGGCAGGGGGGACGAACAACGTACTACGTGTGGTGTGGATAAACTCATGCCTATGGAAGCAAAACAAATGGCCTTAACTTGTCTTTACACACACTAAAGACGATGACGACACATGCATCTAGTAGTACATGGATTTACGTCGAGCCGTCCAGGTGTCAACTGGGCATTGCCGCCAATGATATGATGTTCCGTCTTGGCAGCTTGTGCGCGTGGCACGCTTTCGACTCTTTCTTCTTTTGTTAGGCCGACCGGTGGGCCCCACCTACCTCGTGGAAACCACCTGCATCGTCACTCCATTGGCTCTACCCTCGCTTACACTAGACGACAATTTGGTTGACGATTAATTAAAGAGATAATTGGATCCATGCTACTTTAATTTTGCCGATTCATTAAATCTACGCCATTGTCGTCACGTTTGATATTATCATACAGACCTAAATATCTCTAGACGTGAGATCCACATGTCAGTCATATCTTCTTTCTCCATCCTCCCATTTTTTTCTCTTCTCTGCCGGACGACACAACGCCTCTCTCTGCATCTCGTCTTCCTCCTCTCGATCTCCCCACGCCCCGTCCGCTAGAGACCAAGGCCTCGGCCTCTCTCTCCATCTCGTCCTCCTCCTCCCGATCTCATCGCGCTCCGCTCACTTGCTAGAGACCAAGGCCTCGGCCTCGGCCTCAACCTTCAGGACCCGGGAAAATCAGATCTGGAGGAAGAAAGGCGGAAGCATGCTGGCCGTCGGAGCTCTGGTGCCTCTTGCAACAAGCATCAGGATGACGGTGTTGATCAGGGAGCCGCGAGCAAGGAGAAGGGCGGAGCTCCGGTGCCTCTTGAGACAAGTAGCAGGATGGCCGACTATATAGGGAGTGATGAGCAAGGAAAAGTGCACCGGGGAGGAGGGATGGTAGTGGTGTTGGATTGTCATGGCCAAAGCTCCTTCATGCAGTTTGCGGCACCTGGCGCACCAAAGAAATTTACTATTTGCCATCTTTTCAAAATTAAATGCACATGCCTAACTCTCCTAAATGTTCACTTGATTTGCCACCCGGTCCCATATGTCAGCCTCCTTCCACGTTTGGACAAATGAGATGTGGGATCGGGTGATGAAGGAGGCTGACATGTGAGACCGGGTGGAAAATGTGAATGAAAATTATGGAGAGTGGCATTTGGGCTTGTGCATTTTGGGAGGATGGCAAATAGTAAATTATCCCCCTGATGCACCGATGCCTAGCAACAGGACGGCGGTGTCGCCCAGGTGACACATCGTCTTGGCCTAAAAGGAACATCGTCTTGGCGACGAGTGCGATGACGGCTTTCGTAACGAATGTTACCGCCGGCCGCATCCATGTCGGCATGCTTGTGTCCTCCACTCACTGTTGCGCTCTCTTGCCGGTTGAGGAATGGGGATGGGACAGTGTGGTAGAGAAGATGATAGAAATCATGAAGGAGTGACATGGTTCAAATTTTATAAAATTCCAGTGACACTCAACCAATATCTCGAATTGTAATAGCACTTTTTTGAATTAGCAAAATTGTAATGGCATGGATCAAATTAACCCTTAATTAAAGCTCATGCATGCATCATATCATGATGTGAAGAACTCCATCCAGCCCAAAATAACTCAATCTAGGATAGAATGTGATATATCCTGGAATAACAAATTTGGACAAGTGTTGTCGAGATTCGTTATCCTAAAATATGTCGTATTTTATCCAAGATTTAGTTTTTTTTTTTGGATGTAGGGTGTACTCTCTTTATAAGGTACCCTGCACCAAAGCCAAAACAAACAAATGAAGCACGTACGCCTTGTCTTTGGTGTGTCAGTTCACGCTAAAATTAGAAGTTTGGCTGACATTGAAACGATGTGACGGAAAAATTAAAAGTTTGTATGTGTAGAAAAGTTTTGATGTGATGTAAAAGTTTAAAGTTTAAAGAAAAATTTTGGAAGTAAACTCGGGCTAAGACGATGACGAATGCTCCAAATTGACAAGATCATGATCGATCGACCGATATGGATGATCCTGCTGTGCACATGCATGCAGCAAATTAATGCGGCATGTGCCACGGATATATAGAGTATAGACCAGCCGCCTGAAAAATGCACGTGAGTAACGTTGATAAAGTATCTCCCACGCGGCCGGAGCTAACTAGCTAGCTAGATGAGGTACACGTACGCGCACCGACCTATATTTTCGCAATTTTCCATTAAAATCGTATTATTTTCAAAAAAAATTCACCCCTTGCGGCTGTGTGTGAAATGAATGGAGGAAGAACATAGGGGCAGTAAAGTCATTTTAGATAAATTCTCTCTCCAACTCTAATGAAAATAATATTTTAATGGCTATAGTATCTTATAGCAAATTACTACACTTTTAGAGTGTCTTTGGGCAAATTCACGTTTTTTTTATGTCTACCAGCAAAGACCACATTTTTTGAGTGTCCTGTAGCAAATTTTGCCTACTCTTACATACGTACGTCGTAGTACCAAATTAATTAATAATGCATCTAATAATTTTACCGAGTGAATACTACTCTTACGTACCAGTATAATTCTTCCTTGTTTCATATTCACCACTGATGGCTATGTTCTACCAGTACAATTGACATTCTACCACTGGTGGCTGCCGATATATAAAAAAACAGGTTAGCGAGTTGGGATGAAAAAGGTTCGAAAATTTTTCTACTCTAGATGTTCACATTTGTACTTAGTATTGAGGTGGTTAGTTAAATGGACGTTTTTTTTTTTCAGTCAGGTGTTTTAGATCATTTTTCTTTTGCCTAATCGCTATTTTTTTTGTTTTGTTATTACTTATAGTTACCAATTAAATAATTGTTGATTATTGTAGTTCTATCGGAGAGTGAAGTATACAATTATTTGTATTATTACCAATTGATGACAATCCATGAAAAGGTTCTATATGCAAATTGGAATATTTGGAAGCATCGAAATGGCTATATTAATTTTTGATAATGTTGCACCCTCAGTTTTCTCTTGGATGACATTCTTTAAGAATGACTTATCCCTTCTTGTTTTTTGGTTTAAGTTTAGATTATATATCAGCGTTTATCTCCTGGATAAGTTAGCTGTAGTACCTCTTATTTTAACCTCCTTTTTATAATATATTTACTATGGGGGCTTCCTCATATATAGTGCTTTCCTAAAAAAAGATGATAGATTTATTATTTTAAAAAAACAATAAGCTACATCTCTTTGTTGATTTGAGAAGGCCAGTTAGAATTGTTTTGATATTCCGATAAACATTGTTACCGTATTCGCTCTATTTTAGTATTCAATAATATTCGATTTTAAACCGTGGTTTTCAATTCTGAGAAGAAATGAAAAAAAAAATGGTGGAGCTAGTTTTCTATCTGTTTTTCGAGCTGTTTTCATTGCTACCAGTGATTATATATAATCTTAATTAATTTACTTACAAAATAATTACTAGTCGCAGGCACATCTGGGGACATATGACGTGCAAGGGCTCTAGGCGTCAAAGGGCGCTGGTACCTTTCTTCCTTGCCCGTGTTTTTTTTTTATATATAAGAAAAATCAACTTTTCTCTGCGTACTAGATGGACCTACAAAGTACTACAAATTAATTAAGATCTCGCACTAGGTCATATCTGGAGTACTATACGTTGCCGTTGAGATGTAGCATTTGACACAGATGTATGTAAAACTTTGCATTAGATTGCTGATAGTACAAAGAGAATAATTTCTTGCCTAGTGTCGACTGACTGTCTCATCTACGTACAATACAGGCTTAATTGCAGTCGATCGTTCAATTCACTCCTACTATTTTACTTGATATGGAAGTTCTTCTGTTTATTAGTAGTTGGTAGACTACCTAGCTAGCTATATGTTAATTAAGCTGTTAACAATGGCGTTTATACGAGCTAATCTATTACTAATCGAGGAGTACAATTGATCTAAACCAACTGTTTAAGTGGCTTCTGGGTGAAGCTCAAGTTTTCTCCATAGATTGGCGAGTAAGTACTTTTGATTGGAATTTATATTGGCATTGATTGGATGTTTTGTGCGTTGATGTTCATCTGTCAACGCATGATTGTTCAACTTAGTGAGAAGGGTACTTTTCACGTGGATGAAATCGCACTCGTTCGCTTCAATTCTTACATATATGATTCGTCTACATGATGTCAAGGCTATGTTATACCACTTCGTTTCCTAAAATGTGTAACGTTGATTAGTTCAATTTCGAGCTAACCAACACAAAAAGAAAATTAGATGGAGTACTAATTAAGATGAACTAGATGATAGTACCCCACGCGTTGCTGCGGAGGTTTTAGAACAAATTAATTTGATAGAGCAGTTGAATATGATCGACTCTCAAATTTGCATGTACAATTGTTCTATTCGACTCCCTAAATGCATGCATGAAGCATAAAGAGACAAATACTAAATTGTTTTATTCTTTTATACCACAGCAAAATAAATACTACCATTAAGAAAAAACATTGGGTAATGGATATCGTTTAATTTCACAACATAGAAGTTTGTGAGCTGTATCCTATCTAGATGTAAATATCAAATCATTAGGTACTCATATGCCACTACAGAGAAGTACATATCAGGAAGAATGAACATGTTCTCTTTTTCTAATTAATGCCTTCATGTATTACTCGCTGTCGTCGTTCTTGAAGACCAAACTAAAACAAAATCCGCATCAAAGTATATACGGGTAGTTGATATATAGTAGCAATACTTCAATTTCATTAAACAATAAATTAGACTTCAACCAAACAAACTGAGGGTATATCTCGGGGAGAGCTTAAAATTCTGAGAAACAACTATTTAAGTACTTCATCCGTCCTAAAAAAAAGCTAACATAGAGTACAACGAATCTGAACAGCTAATCAGTGAATCCTAGACATGGATTCTAATGGTCAAGCTAATTAGTAAATCTCAGACATCGATTGTAGATCTAATGAATGGATTAATTTAGGGTGATGGGACGGAAGGAGAGAATTAGAGTCTGTGGGTTTGATTTGCATAAGTATATAGGATTAGCACATCGTATGGTCTGCTGGTCATAATTAACCATGTAAATTAAATGTACTGCTTAGGATACTTTGGTGCATCTGCATGAAGGTAGGACAATACTAGGCTAAAGCTTACAGACATCCGAATCGACCATGTTAATGATTGATGCCCGAAAAAGGATAATCACATGATTAAAGCCTTGTGCTGTCTTATAGCTTTGCAATGTTTGTTCTCCAAGACCTCAGGTGGAGCATGCATTCTACACTGTTACAACATGCAATGTGTAGGAATCTGTTTTGCCAGAAAGAAAGGCCATGGACTGGCAGAGGCTAAAGGAGAATGCATGTATTTGGACCACTGCATCAGGAGGTTAGGTGGTGTTTGGATCCAGGGACTTAACTTTAGTCCCTGTCTTTATACACTAATTTAGAGTATTAAATATAGGCTACTTACAAAACTAATTACATAAATGAAAGCTAATTCACGAGACAAATTTTTTAAGCCTAATTAATTCATAATTAGAGAATGTTTACTGTAGCATCACATAGGCTAATCATGGATTAGTTAGGCTCAATAGATTCGTCTCGCGAATTAGTCCAAGATTATGGATGGGTTTTATTAATAGTCTACGTTTAATATTTATAATTAATATCCAAACATCCGATGTGATAGGGACTTAAAAGTTTTAGTCCCATCTAAACAGGGCCTAAGACTATCCTATTGTGCTTGTCTCTTGGACCTCCTAGTCTCTTCCCGAGACAACGTTTTCTCTGTAGGACATGCTGATACCGAGACACCTCATCCCTTTCACCGCGGTATCAAACCCATGTAAAAAAAAAAAAAGCCTATATAGGAGTTATATTGCCGGAGAAACTTTTTTTTCTTAAAGAACTACACGAGTTGTGAATGCAATTACTATAGGGACACATTGCTGGAGATGCGAGTTTTTTTTTTACTTTTGGAACTTTATTACGAGTTGTGAATGTAATTTAGTTCAGTCACATGTTCTTTTCACCATTGACACGGCACCCACATCGAACCGGAGCGCGTGGAAGATGGGGAATCGCCCCTCCGCGGCACGAGTCCACGACGGCAAGAAAAAGCGCCCACCCGGCCCACGCAAAAAAAAAAGAGAAAAAAGTAGCACTCCATCTGGGCCCCACCTGTCGGCACCGGGCGCGTAGCGCGTTCACACCTCATCACAGTAGTATCAGTAGAGAGAAAGAAAGAAAAGAAAGAAAAAAAAAGAGGAAAAAAGCCGACGTAATCAATGGGGGACAGCGCGATCGGTCCAAGTTACCGTCGTTAAACCATCGCGAGCTCCGCCTCCGCCTCCGCCTCCGCGATCCGCCTCGAGCCCAAACCCACCCACCAACCCAACCCAATCCCATCGAGAGGGGACGCGGCGGCGGCGGCGGCGGATCGGCGGTGGGGAAAGAAGGGGATGGGCGGCGGAGGCGGGGAGTAGGACGGCGGCGGCGGCAAGCGGCAGCGCGAGGAGGACGAGGAGGAGGAGGAGGCGAGGGGCACCATGTCTGCGGTAGTCTGTGGCAAGAGGTCCTCCGCCATCTTCGCCGACGACCTCCTCCCGCCGTCCCCTCCCTCCCCTCACTCCCACCACCATCCGGCCAAGAGGTCCCGCCGCCGGCTGCCTTCACCGCGGCCGGGAGGCCACTACCACACATCTCTCCTTGTTCCGGGGCATGGATCCCGCAGGTTTTCGTCTTTTCTTTTTCCGTCTTGTCGAATTTTGAGGAGGATGTGGTAGATTGGGATACTGGTATCATTTTTTGAGGGCGGAAACTGAGCGGTTTGTTATTGGGATCCCGTGTTTGGGTGGAGGTGAGGTGAAGGTGGGTTGCGTGCATGGTTTGAGGTGTGGCGACGTGATTCATGGTAAATTTTCCTGGT
>CM020185.1:2755203-2782605 GCA_009805545.1 Oryza longistaminata | reverse complement strand
GGAGTCCGAGAAAATGAATAAGGCTCTGGGAGCCGCTTAATCAAGTGAAATGGCTCTGGGAGCCGAGAAGTAATGATCTGACCCGGGAGGTCGGTACATTACCAATTGAGTTGTTGAAAAGCATCTCTTAAGTCGATTTGAGACGCAAGTCTCTTTTCGACCCAAACTTAACAAGAAGTAAATCACTTAGTGATTTCAAAATGATTTCAAACAAAAGATTTGCAAAACAACCTTGCCTCTCTTCCAAGCTTGCATTAAACACCTAAATTCCCGTGACTTGCTGAGTACGAAAGTACTCACCCTTGCTCTATATAAGTATATATAGTTCCTCCGCCCTGAAGCTGAAGATGAAGTGAAGCGACGATTAGGGTTTCGTCCTGGTTCCCAGCCGTCGCCTGTGGTGTTGGGTGTTAGTTCGTTGGTTCCGCTGCTGCTGCTGTTGTTGGTGTTTCCTCGTCCGTGTCGTCGGTTGCATTCTTGGGTTGTTCTGAGCTGCAACCTAAGTTAAGGTAAATAAGTCCTCTATTTATTTTAAGGATTTGCAATGATTCATATTTGTCACCGTGGGTACCAGCACTATGTCCTGGGACTGGTACCGAGATCGCGGTTTCGTAGGAAGCGGTTCGCGCCGTTTTTCCTACGACACGCTCCTATCAGGTGCCGTTGTGCGGCGGTGCCGGATTGGGGTGTGACACCTGCCCCTGCACGTACCTATTAATCATGTGACTCATTTTTGCACAAAATTACTACGATTCAAAAGTACTACATGGGTGCAAAGCGGTCGGTTTAACAAGAAACCTCTTTCTCGTTCAAAAAAGAAAAACCTCTTTCTCAACCTACTAGACCAACTTAAATTTCTAGGCCTACTAAGCCCACTTAGATTCATTGTGCTATCAACTTATTGGGCCATTCTTTTCAGGATACCTATTTAGTTATTGGGCCTTAACGTTGGGCCTACCTTTTGTCATTGGCATTGCACAACATTGGGCTGCCGGTCTCTTCTCTCCGTCGCTCCCAAGGTCGTGTCGTGTTTCGTCTTGTTCGATCGATCAATCATCCGTATAGTATCCGTGCAATGCAAAGCTCTCCTATCGATATATCATGCATGCCTATCTTTAGATGTTAGGATCTTGACGTGTTTATGCGCATAAATATGTACGTATATACTTATGATCGATGTATGGGACAGCTTATATATATAGTGGATTAATAGTTACTTCATTTTAACTAGTTGATATGGATTCTTTCATTTGATCATTTCTCACGATTGGCAAACATCGTCATACATATATATATATATGGCCACTGGCCTCCATGTAAATTAATAAGCTACCTCCATTATATTATTACTTAGCAACGGATATGCATGCATGTGTAAAATAAAATAAATCGGCACGACACATGCATCACACAACATAATATTAGTACATCATATCCTAGCTATCTCAATGGAAACTCATGTCTCTTGGTGCTTCTTTTTAGGTGAGACAGCCTCAATGGCGGTGCCCAATGGCCACGCAGCTTCAATGTAGTACTCTCCATGCTTCACCTTCTCCACCAGCGTCATCTCCTTCGTTGCCTCCAAACCTGAATATGTCATATATATGGTCCATTCATATAGTTTCTCCATCAAATATTCAAATATGCATATATGCATTATTTAAAGATATGAGTTCAATTTGTTTAATTATATATACATACCAAAGCCATCGACAAGCAAGGTGTATTGGTAAACGAGGTCCATGCATAGATATGCATGGTCACGAGCTCTGGGGTATGCTGCTTTCGCTTCTTCAACACTCAGTCTGCAAACCTTTTCTGCAGCAACCTTGTATGCTGTTGGTGTGGACTTAGCACTAGGAGCCTCGCTATTGATGAACCCAATCTTTTTCCCCATCAACATATACATTGGACAAAACAATATCATCAGGTCGTAATATTCATATATAGAAATTAAATACAGCCAATACCTGCTGTAATCGACCCTGCTCATGCTGTTATGCAGATAAATTAATTAGCTGCTTCTGTTGGTGTGGACTTAGCACTAGGAGCCTCGCTATTGATGAACCCAATCTTTTTCCCCATCAACATATACATTGGACAAAACAATATCATCAGGTCGTAATATTCATATATAGAAATTAAATACAGCCAATACCTGCTGTAATCGACCCTGCTCATGCTGTTATGCAGATAAATTAATTAGCTGCTTAATTAATCACTTACATCCGAGGCCATGTAGTAGAAACTGGTCGCAACGTAGAGCTCGTCCTGCCCAGCGCCACCGCCGCCATTCCACACTCCGTCGAAGCTGCAGTTGTTGGTTTCGCAGGGCGCGTCCAGGTTGAGTGCCTTCACCACGTCATCTCTGCACTTGTGGTAGTCTGCCCCTTGTGGTGCGGCCGTTGCATCATACTGCTCCCCGTTATAGATGTATTTACCTTTAATATCCCAAGGATTGGCACAATTAAACCACTTGATTAATTATAATTAGGAATGTAGTAAACAATGGATTAATTATATACTCCCTCTATTTCATATTATAAGTCTCTTTTATTTTTTTAGTCAAATTTTTTAAAAGTTCGACCAAATTTATATCCAAATACAATAATATTTATAGCACCAAATCAATTTTATTAAATCTAAAACTGAATATATTTTGATAGTTTACTTATTTTATGTTAAAAATATTATTATATTTTTTTATAAATTTAGTAAAAACTAAAGAAGTTTGACTTAGAAAAAAAATAAAAATGACTTATAATATAAAAGAGATGTATTTCATAAAACGGAGGTATTATATATGATGCATCTTGAAGAAAAGATGCGTAAACAAATCTCAAGGAACAAGCTAGTACCGCTAAATCCACGCAGCATGCAGTTGCTAAATGTCCCATTCTTCCTTTTTAGGATCTCCACGCGAGAAGCCCGAGCACCATAGTGCAAGTAACTGCAGATTGATGATTATTGATCTTAGCTGGTAACAACAGTGATAAAAAGTATGCATAATTCCTTCCCATAGTATCTCCAGTAAATTCAGATAAACAAAGCTTCAGTTATATATTCCCCAGAGAACTGTTCAACAACGTAGCAGACTGAGGATTGATCTTAGTTAACTGAACGTTACACTCTTGAAAACCTTATTATTCAGCTGCTGGTAGTAGAGATTGAGATGCAAAATGAGATCGATCTTATAAAAAAATAAAAACGAATTAAGTTACTGACCTGTGCACATAAACATTGTAATCTCTTCCTTTGAGATACTCCCTTGTAATGTAAGGATCCTGCCCATCGGGTACTTCTGGAGCATTAGCAGCTGTGCCTGATGAGATGGCATAGGCCATTTGCACGGATCCACCTCCGAGATCAATCACACCTACAGTTTTGGAGTAGTCACCTCCTAATCTATCCAACAAATAGTTAAGCGCAACCCACATGTAAGATCCTTCTTGAGATCCACTAAGAACATTAATCCAGTTTGGATTGTATTGGAACTTGGTCTTGGTGTGGACAACATCTCTAACCTGTATTATGAATAAGATCACTGTTAGTGATCTGAAGGTCTTTAATTTGTATGGTACGATTATAAAGTATACTTACCGCTTCAAGAATCTGGTTTGCCTTGTCATCTCCAATAAGTCTGAGTCCAGCAGTTGCCTACATGTTCGATTGGCAAGTTAAAAGGTTTTTTTTGTGAGTAATATTTGTTTCAATTTTTTATTTTAATTTGTTCTAGGAGGAAACATATTTTTACAACGTTACGGTAGGAAAATGGTTTCAACTTGAGTGATACTCCCTCTGTTCGCTCTTACAAGGCATATTCTAACTCTAGAAATGACTTTAAGACTAAATTTGACCATTAATTTCTGATAATATATATTCATGATAGGCATGAAACCAATATTATAATAGTATATGAAAAGCTCTTTGAAATCCAGATCTAGTCTTATAAAACTGAACGGTGGAAGTATTCTAACTTATGGGTAAAGGATACAAGCAGGTTCATAATCCTAATACCAAATCAAATCTGCTCACGAGCGACATCATCGGATTTCATGTAATCCGTCAAAAAACTGATAAAAACCAATGAAATATGGATAAATTTTATCAAAAAAATAAAATTCACTTTAAACTTTTCAAAAAATTGATCCAAAAATCAAGTAGTTTGTGTTTACGACCTGGTCAAAAAGTTCGGATTTCGCGAGATCTAAATCAGATTTCATTAAAATTGGGAACCCTGGATACAAGAGGCTACTTTGCCACATGGTTCAATAACTTTTTCTTGTCTGTATTGATGTTGTTCTCAAGTAGTTGCACCGATCTCAAAACCAGGGGCCAACTTAAATATTTGATTAAAGTCATAAACGTCTACTATATCTATCGTTTTAACAAAAAAAAACAATTTAATTGAGATAGTTAAGTTAGTGATGCAGCAGGTTTTGTTAAATTAGATGAAGAGCAAATTAAATTTTGTTAAGTACGGTACCCCAAGTTCAAGGGGAGTTTTGTTCATAAGCCAGGTAGGGACAGCGTGGTTGGCCTTGTCAAGCAGAGGCATTATGGATTTTGCTGCCTCTTGCGGCCGTCCAGCATACGAGCTCAGCCCGGGATCCACCTGCAACCAACACAAAAATTATGTTTATATATCTTTAGTAGTACTCCTTCATCCCTAAATATAAGGGATTTTGGTTGGATGTGACTTGTCCAGATTCGTTGTATTAGGATGTGTCACATCCAACTAAAATCCCTTATATTTAGGGACGGATGGAGTAGTAATTAAGTAGTAGGAGGATAATAATTATCTTTAGCAGTTCATAAGTACTCTCACCAATTGATATTACTTGTCATTTTGAACAAACATGATGTCAAACTTTAAAATCTTTGATTATGAATAATTATTAAAATATTTATCTTATAAATATGAAAACCATATATATAGATTACTTTAAAACAATGATTAAAGTTGTTTTTTAAGATATGTGTTTTTGTCCAAAATAATAATTATTATCAACTCGAAAGGACTAAATTAACCATGATTAGTAGTATAGTAGATTAGGGTGTGATTATTACCTTGGCAAAGACCTCGATGTCGTCGCCGATCTTGAGGAGTTCCATCTTCTTGTCGAACCTGAAGACGTGCACTCGTGTGCCCGTGCTTCCGGCGTCCAATATCACGGCGTACCTCCCCGGCCCCGTCGCCTCTCCTTCCACGGCATCGTCGTCAGTCGTGGCGCCGCCCTTCCGGCCGAGCACCGCCGTGTCGGCGACGGCCGGCGACGACGCCATCAGGAGAAGCATGGCTGCTAGTACAATGCCCATGACGTGATGAAACGCCATTGCTAGCAATAATTCTTACCTAGCTTAGCTAGCTAGCTGCCCAAGTGCAAAGTGCAAGGAGCCCGATCAAGAGAGGATGGGTTTTAAAGGGGCGGATCAATTAATGGCCGGGTTTATCAAATGGCACCTGACAAAGAGTTTACTATGCAATTTAGTCCCTGTAATAGTTAATGGATCGAGTGGACCCTAGTATTAATTATTTGTGTTTGTCATGGAGTGGGAGTTCCTATCAATGTGAAACTGCTGTCACATAAAATACTCCATAAATGGTCATATCATATAATTTCATTTCATAGTCAGTATTACATTTTTTTTTCTAAAATCAGTATGAACACAGACATTGATAGCACGTGTATATTCACTCTTATAAAAACAAACATAAACACCTTACTCTTATATATACATGATCGGTACCTTGAAAAAATTATTAGTCGTACATACGAGTATTCTCGTCAAGAATAGAACTTGAACCCTGTGGGTTGGTTTTATCACAAAAAATTTAAACGGTTATCTATGCTCACTTCGCTGAGTAGGACAATTTTTTCACGCTTTAATTATATATCGATCGATTAGCAAATTGATTCTTTGGTGAAAAAATTGGGTGCCAAGCGTGAAACGCGCGCGATGTAGACGTTTAGCTTATAATAATATTGCAATTTGGACTGACTGACTGCGTCTTTAATTAGTAATTAATTAGTAGTAGTCTCTTACCATGGATGATTAGAGTGGAACAATCGTACGTGTTTATAATGCTGCAGCCCAAATGCCGAATCCTTTTGATGTGGTCGCCTGACGTATGCGATCAGCAAGCATTTTCACTCTTCCATGACCGGAGAGGGACAAAGTAGAAACTGCAAACCTAGCTAGCGGACGTTTTCTTTTCCTTTTAATAATGGAAGAAATGCACTGATTTATAAGCTAAAAAATATACACGTTCCATGTAAACTGTTACATTCAATTAATTAATTATGTTCATTTTTGGCTTTCTACAGTGTCTGAACTCTAATTAAAAACCTAGCTACTAATTAGAACTTTGACTAACAATAAATTTTAAAATATTTAGTTTGAGGACATTAGAACACAAATGTATAAATTAGTATTAAAGAGTACTATTATTGGAATAGACACAATCTAAACATCTAATACCGGATTAGACACAATCTAAACACCTAATACCGGATTAGACATAACCTAGCTACTAGCTTATGTCTAATCAAATACCAGGTTGTTATATTTTGTGACGAAGAAAATGTTTCAATAGAGTTAAGTATTTTCTTATTTTTGATATATTGACCTAACCTGTTGTTGGTCTGGGACCCCTCTCATCGGCATATGGTAAACCTGTGTCGGCTTTCGAAATGCCTTGTCATGAAAGCCTTAAGGTCTCCCGACGTGGTTGATCTCACGGGCTGGGTGATCCGGGTTAGTAATGTCGTGTGGGTAAAGTGTACCTCTCTGCAGAGGTTAACTAACTGTTCGAACAGCCGTGCCCACGGTCATGGGCGGATGTGAGGTGTTTCCTGTAGCGTAGGTTTGTTTGCCAGTCCTTTGTGAAAAGTTGTTGTGGTTTGGGAATCGTTACCAGAATTAGTCTATGTGGCAGATGGATGACCTGAGTGGTCAAGAAACGAATCTGTGTGATTCGGGATGTCTATGGGCATCATAGACTAGGCTTCCCGAGTGGAAGCGGATTGTTGTGCTGTTGGACAGCAGGACTCTGGGGTTCCGAGAAAATGAAAAAGGCTCTGGGAGCCGCTTAATCAAGTGAAATGGCTCTAGGAGTCGAGAAGTAATGATCTGACCCGAGTGGTCGGTACATTACTATTTGAGTTGTTGAAAAGCATCTCTTAAAGTCGAATCGAGACGCAAGTCTCTTTTCGGCCCAAACTTAGAAAGAAATAAATCACTTAGTGATTTTAAAATGATTTCAAACAAAGGATTTGCAAAACAACCTTGCCTCTCTTCCAAGCTTGCATTAAACACCTAAATTCCCGTGACTTGCTGAGTACGAAAGTACTCACCCTTGCTCTATATAAATATATATAGTTCCTCTGCCCTGAAGAGAAGGTGAAGTGAAGTGAAGAATAGGGTTTCGTCCTGGTTTCCAGCCGTCGCCTGTGGTGTTGGGTGTTAGTCCGTTGGTTCCGCTGCTGCTGCTGTTGTTGGTGTTTCCCCGTCCGCGTCGTCAGTTGTATTCTCGGGCTGTCCTGAGCTGCAACCTAAGTTAAGGTAAATAAGTCCTCTATTTATTTTAAGGATTTGCAATGATTCATATTTGTCACCGTGGGTACCAGCACTATGTCCTGGGACTGGTACTGAGATCGCGGTTTCGTAGGAAGCGGTTCGCGCCGTTATTCCTACGACACGCTCCTGTCAGGTGCCGTTGTACGGCGGTGCCGGATTGGGGTGTGACATTCTCCTTGGCCTCACCTCGTCGGTTGTCGGTTGAGGTTGCCGGAGCCTTCTCCTTGCGGCGACCCTGCTTCCTCTCTTGCTCAAACTTCTTGACATGCTCGGCCAAGTTCTTGACCGAGCGGCAATCAGCGAGACTGTGGTTGGAGGTCTGGTGCACAGAGCACCATTTGTCCACCGAGCGCTCCCAGCTGGGGGCACCGGCGTCCCCTTGCTTGCTGCCCGTGGCCTCCCCCTTGCGCGGGGGTCGCAAGGCGTCTTCAGCAGCGAGGACATGGCCCTCGTCGTTGGAACGGGCCGATCTCTTCTTCTTCCTCTTCTCCCGTCGCCCGGAGCGGGCCGTGGGCTCGGGAGCATTTGCGGCCACCCCACCGAAGTGAGAAGAGTTCCAGGTCCAGGCCTCCTCCTTGTGAGCCACATGACCCACGAGCTCGAAGAGCTGCGCGGTAGTCTGGGGCTCCTTGGAGGTGATTTTTTCGAGCATGCGGTTGTGCCGCATCCCCCCCTGAACACGTAGATCACTGCGTGAGCAGGGATGCAGAATGGTGTTGCGGACCTGGCAGAATCGGATGTATTGCGGAGGGACTCATCGTCCCGCCGTTGCACCGCGTTCAAGTCCGCTTCTTCTCCCGGGCACGGAGACGTGCCCTGGAAGTTCGTGGTGAACTGCTAGCAGAGATCCTCCCAGGAGTGGACCGAGGCAGGCGGCAGGTTCATCAGCCAAACCCGCGTTAGCCCTTGAGGGGCATGGGAAAGAAGTTCGCCATGACCCAGTCATCACCCCCTGCCGCCTCTATGATTGTTGTGTAGATCTGGAGGAACTCGGAGGGGTTGACGTTGCCGTCGTACTTCTCGGTGAGGCTAGGCCGAAACTTTGGGGGCCATCGGACATTCCGAAGACTCGCCACAGAGGCATGGTAGCCAGCCCTACTCAATGGGGAAATGGAGGGCCTAGCCCCCTGCCTAGGGTGGCGTGGCGCTCTAGAGGAGGCGGTGCCATCCACTGCATGGGTGGCACGACGTTCATCGCGTCGGCGCTCGATAACGAGCCTAGCATCGTGTGGAGATTATGGATACCCCATATCTACACGGCGGTTATATTTAGACTGGATATAGGATGCCGAATATAGATAGAATATCTTTATTTGTATCTCGGGTTTGTTTCTTAACTTGTACGTCAAGGAAATACCCTGAGGTTTAGTCGGTTACGATTGTATTTTATCTGTATTTTCGTATTCCGTTAGGGATATGAGTTATACCTTGTAATACGGACTCCTTCCCCTATATAAGGAGGGGTCCGAGTCCTTCTTGGGAGACACAATTCTCTTGGAAATCATACATTCAATAATACACTCGGCGGATTCATCCCCGGACAGGAGTAGGGTATTACTTCTTGAATAAGAAGGCCTGAACCTGTATAAAATGCTGCAGAGGTTCGGCTTCCCCGTCGGCATCCTCCCGCAGGGCGTGCAGGGGTACAAGCTCGCCGACGACGGGTCCTCCTTCGAGGTGTACCTCGCCGGCGACTGCGAGTTCCGGGCGGCGAAGAAGTACGTGCTCCACTACAGCAGCCGCGTCGCCGGCCAGATCGCCGCCGGCTCCATCACCTCCCTGGAGGGGGTGAAGGTGAAGGAGGCGTTCGCGTGGCTCCGCATCTCGGGGGTCGACGTCGACGGCGACCAGATCAAGCTCCACGTCGGCCTCATCACCGCCACCGTCGCCGCCGACCAGCTCGCCGTCAGCCCCCAGTGCAACTGACGGCCGGCCGCCGGCGATCGATTGATTCATCATTTCTCTTAATTAATTTGTTGCAGTGTTGTTTATTTGATGTGTTCAAGTAAGAGTAATCAATTACGTCATTTTGTTACTGTCACGGGAGGTACTGCGAGGTACCAATGGGATTAATTCACGATATATACGTACATCGTGGTACCTCCTTAAGAATTGTCAGAAGAAGATTGTAATGGGTTATGTTGAGAGCTGCGATAATTTGAGAGAGATGATGGAAATGGGTGGTGATGTTTTATAAGAACTTTAATACATGGGGAGAGAAAATTTTGTGTGCATGGATAAAATGTTTTTTTTATTATTTTTTGGTTGTCTAGTAACAGTACACAGAAGAAGAGCATTCATGTCGACGGATGGCATTTTTGTTTACTCATAAATGGTTGCATAAAGATTAGCCTCATATATTCGTGGAATGCAAAAATAGCAAAACCATCAACAACTTCTGTAATTAGAAGAGATCTACATATATGTGTATTTAATATGGTTTGCATATATCCATATAGGGAATTCCGTGGGCATAAAAATTAGTCTATATTGAATACTTGAAACGCTGCTTGCTTTCTCTATTTTATTAGAGTGCCACGTGGCAACATGAGAGTGTTTGAGGGAGCCACGTGGCAGCTTGAGAGCGTTTATAGGGAGTTTTATGGACTTTTAGTATATAATAGATAGAAGATAGATAGATAGATAGATAGATATATATGGTTTACATATATCCGTAGGGAATTCAGTGGACAAAAAAAATAGTCTATATTGAATACTTGAAATGCTGCTTGCTTTCATTTAGAAACAAAAAGCCAAAAGATCCTACAGTGTCGATATTATACTATATTTGCGACCGGATTGATTATTGGGCCATTTTGCACAAGGAGAAGCGAACGCAAAGATGACTACTATAGGGATCGCAACTGCTAAAGCAAGTGGCATGTGAAGTGTTCGGAGAGAAACTTGGATGGAACTTCAACGGCAGAAGGTTACAATGAAGAGTCATTGCTCAGTCAAAAAAAAAAAAGAAAAAAGAAGAGTCATTGCTTCGTAGAAGAGGACCCATGGCTGTATGATAAAACTAGACGAAATTTGCTACAAGACATTTAAATTATGTGGTCTTTAGTGGTGGACATCGCAAAAGTTTGGTTCAATCAGTGTGGTTATGATTTTCCTTTAGCATTAGTTGGTCGAGGTGGTTTGGTGTTTAGCATGTGTGGTTTAGCCAGATGGTGGGGTGGGAGCATCTGCGCTGAGCTAAAGAAAAAAAGTTTTGATATACAGCTATTAGTTTAGATCTTGCAGAGGTGTGAGGTGATGCTCTGTAATGTTCCCCGCTGCATTTCTAGTACTCCCTCTGTTCCAAAGTATAGCAAGTTTTAGCTACAAATCTAGATAAAAGTTACTCCTTCCGTTTCAAAATGTTGTGACACTATTGACTTTTTAGCACATGTTTGACCGTTCGTCTTATTCAAAATTTTTTTGTGAAATATATAAAACCATATGTATATATGAAAGTATATTTAACAATGAATCAAATGATATGAAAAGAATAAATAATTACTTAAATTTTTTGAATAAGACGAATGGTCAAACACGTACTAAAAAGTCAATTGTGTCAAAGATTTTGAAACGGAGGGAGTATTATATTTTGAAATGGATGGAGTAACAGAAATGGGAGAGGAATGTCAGAGCAGATGGTGTAATGCTGAGTATTCAGCTTGCAGCTAGCTGCACTCAGCATGTTTCTGCTATTTTGTCATGGATGTGAGCGCCACTGAAAATAGTCCGGAGGCACCAGAATTCAGTTGAGCGTTTCATCCGTTTCTTTTCAGTTCCTTGACCGAATAAGAGGAAAAAGAAAGCCAAGACGTTGCTGAAAGTTTGCAGCACAAACCCTGTCGCTTGCTCTGTCCGTTTTCTTCAGTTTCGTCAGACACTGTAGCAGTTCTACAACCTGTTCAGGTTAGCAGCGATTCACTGAGCGACAGTACGAGAATTTCTGACAAGAAATCGTTCTCTTTCTTTCCCCAAAAAAATAAAAAAATGAGTGTCTTCTGATTTCGGCAGGAGACATAAATCTCCTCCAAAGGCTGAGTTCGAACCTTATGTTATCCTCATGGAAAATGAGGTGACCTATTAGCGCATTAATAATTAGGTATTAGGTCAAAATATTTAAAAATAATTAATATAATTTTTAAAGAAACTTTCCCATAATTTGTTTTACCAAAAACGTATTGTTTAGTGGTTCGGAAAGTGTGCATGCGAAAACGAGAGGGTAAAAAGTTTGGGAAATGGGAGGAAAGAACAAAATCGCTGCTAATGGGCTGAGAACTATATGGGCCATTAGTTGCAGGTCTTCGATAAATCGACATTCCTAACAAGCATACACCTTAAGTTACTTATATGAAATTGCTAATTAGTGCGTACACGCCATCGGCGCAAGTCGCGCGTGTTTCTGGTCCATGCGTTGCACGCGGCCCACGCCCACACGTAGCCCATATCTTCCTTTGTTTTTCTTCTTTTTGCAATTTTCTTTTTCTTTTTAGATTTTCTCAGATTTTTCATTGTTTTTTCCGCATTTTTTTTAATTTTCAGCGCATGTGTTTTCAAATATTTGAGTTGAAAGTTTTCAAATTTTGATTTGAAAACTTTCAAATCTTTGATTTCAAAGTTTTCAAATCTTTTAAATTGAAAGTTTTCAAATTTTGACTTGAAAATTTTTCAATCGGAATTAAAAGTTTCAAATCTCAAGCTGAAAGTTTTCAAATCTGGAGTCGAAAGATTTCAAATTTGGGTTGAAAGTTTTCAAATCTAGATTGAGAGTTTCAAATCCGAGACGAAAGTTTTCTAAATCTGAGTTAAAAGTTTTATGTATGTATTATTATTGTAAAAAACTTATACTAACAATTATTATTAGCACTAATTAACGGTCATCAACACTAATCAGCATTATTAGAGGAGAAGAGGCCGAGAGGGGGGCGTGCGAGGCTGCGCCAGTTATGCAGCTAGCGCACACGCGCCCATTAGGAATCTCCTTACTTATATCTCATACTCTCAATAATTCTCGAGGAAAGTTTTGAAAAGAACAATGAGTAACTTCCGGTGAAAATTTAAGATCACGTTGTGAAGAGACATAATTGAAAGCAGTATATTAATTAATTGGTGATAGAGACTCTTTTTGGTTGAAAACAACACGTTCATCCATCTTTGATGCAAATACTCTCTTCATCTCATGTTTGACCATTCATCTTATTCAAAAAATTTAAGTAATTATTAATTCTTTTCCTATAATTTGATTCATTGTTAAATATACTTTTATGTATACGTATAGTTTTACACTGTCTTCACAGGCTGCTGACCATTCAAACTTCTTTTCCTTCTTTAACAGCTCGGTCATAGGTCTGGCTAGCTTAGAGAACCCTTCGATGAATCTTCGATAGTATCCAGCTAGGCCAAGGAAACTGCGGATCTCTGACACATTCTTGGGCGGATTCCAAGCAAGTACAGCTTCAACCTTGCTGGGGTCTACTTCGACACCGATAGAGGAGATCTCGTGTCCAAGGAATGCTACTCGGTCCAACCAGAATTCGCACTTTGAGAATTTAGCGAACAATTGATGATCTCTTAGCTTCTCCATTATCAGCCTCAGGTGTTCAGCATGTTCTTCCTCACTCTTGAAGTATATCAGGATGTCATCGATGAATACCACGACAAACTTGTCCAATTATTCCATGAAGATTTTGTTCATCAAGTTCATGAAGAATGCTGGAGCATTGGTGAGTCCGAAGGACATCATTGTGAACTCATACAGACCATAGCGCGTTGAGAAAGCGGTCTTCGAGATATCTTCAGATCTGATTTTCAACTGGTGGTAACCTGATCTTAGGTCAATCTTAGAGAAAACCTTCGCTCCTTCCAATTGATCAAACAGATCGTCAATCCGAGGCAACGGGTACTTGTTCTTTATAGTTACTTCATTCAGGGCTCTATAGTCAATTACCATTCTCTCATAGCCATCCTTTTTCTTAACCAGGAGCACTGGGGCTCCCCAAGGGGATGAGCTAGGTCGCACATAACCTTTACTCTCCAGTTCTTCAGTCTGCCTTTTGATTTCTGCTAACTCGTTAGCTGCCATTCGGTAGGGTCTTTTCGCAATTGGTGCGGTACCTGGTGCCAGTTCTATGGAGAACTCGATCTCTTGATCTGGGGGCATACCCGATAACTCTTCTGGGAATACATCGGGATATTCACAGACTATGGGTACCGATTCCAAGGGAGTGGCTTGCAAACTGGTTAGGATAGACCGATTTGCGATAAGGGTGTTAGGCGTAAAGCGAACTTGCTTTCCTCCAGGTCCTTGCAAGGTGATGGACCTTTCGGCACAATCTATCTGTCCTTTGTGCTTAGCCAACCAATCCATCCCTAGGATGATGTCCAAGCTTTGCGAGTCTAGGACTATCGGTTTGGCTAGGAAGTCAACTTCCTCAATTCTAAGGTTAACTTCCGGGCATATTTTAGTTGCCCTTATATCCCTTCCAGGGGAATGTACTATCATTGGTACTCTCAAATTTTGGGTTTTCCAACCATTTCTTTTCACAAAAGCTTGCGATATGAAAGAATGGGAGGCTCCTGAATCAAACAGAACTATTGCGGGTATGGAGTTGACAGAGAACATACCCATCACAACGTCTGGAGCATCCTGAGCGGTCTCAGCTTGAATGTGGTTCACCCGGCCTCGACCGAAGTTGTTGGAAGCACGAGAACCTTGACCACTTGCCTGAGAGCTAGGACGAGGCTGAGCTGCTGCTGGAGTAGGAGTTCTGGCGGTGCTGCCATTAGCATGCCCTGAGTTGGTGTTGGTAGGATTCTGAGGGCACTGTCTGGCATAGTGACCCATCTTGTCGCACCGGAAACACTGAACGGCTGACAGTCCTGGTGGCGACTTGAAAGATGTAACACTGTTTGGCGCAGTATTGCCACTTGGGGCACGCTGCTGCGGCTGAGGTGTCGGGCGGTTCATCTGAGGGCGAGGGGCATAGCCTGGCTGGCGGTTAGCCTGAGTGACCGACTGGTGATACTGCATTGGCTGACCAAAGCGAGGGCGGGGTGCACCTCGAGAAGAATTCCCCTGATGGGTAGACTTGCGTTTCTTATATTCTTTGGTAGCCTCTTTTCTGGCATCCTCAAGTAGAAGTCCCTTGTTGATCATGTGCTGAAAAGTGGGGAAGTCATGAGCAAGCAACTGGAGCCTCATTCCAACTGTGACTCCTTTCAAGAACTTCCTGATCTTCTTCTTGTCTGTGTCCACTTCCTCAGGAGCGTACCGAGCCAACTTGTTGAACTGACTTAGGTACTCATTGACACTACTATTGCCTTGCTTAAGCCTGTTAAATTCTTCTTTCTTCATGTCAATAGTACTTTCAGGCACATGAGCTGCACGGAAAGCTGTAGCGAACTCATTCCATGGAATGTTAGTGGGTTCGGGGTGTGCATTGCAGTAATTTTCCCACCAATCTGCAGCAGGTCCTCTTAGCTGGTGAGAGGCGTAGAGCATCTTCTCAACAGGAGTACACTGCACTAAGTTGAGTTTTCTCTCAACATCCTTCAGCCAATCGTCAGCCTCAACGGGCTCGACGGTCTGAGAGAACTCTGGCGGACGAGACCTCAGAAAGTCTGTCAGCTTAGATCTGTTGTTGCCCATGTAAGGGTGGCCATTTCCATGCGCATTGTGCTGAATACTGGCTATGGCTGTGCTAAACCTTGCAAGATTTGAGTCTGAACTGCCATCAAGTGCTGCATGTTATTCTCAACATGGGGTGGCGAAGGAATGCGTCCTTCACCAGAATTGTGACTGGCCGAGCGGTGAGAGCGGTGAGTCTGTTCCACTTCTGCATTACGGGAAGCGGTACGGTGCGAACGGTTGCTGTGGTGAGACTGCTCATTAGCTGACTCATGATCTGCTTCTGGCTCAATTCTACCTTCCTCAAAACCGAAACGGGCTGGTGCACGAGCAGCGCGACGGGGGCGGCTAGCCATCTAAACTCCCAGAAGAGGGCGAGGTAAGAGACAGATAAGCACTTAAGGAAGGCAAGAAGCAAAATAAATAACAACTCAGATAGCACGCACTAGGCATAAACTGGATTTCTCAAATCATAAAGACACCTGATACAACGGGTGTGGACAAGTCACAGAGCTACGCCGAGCTTGACTGTACGCACACCACCTAGGAGAATCCAGACTACCATACAACACCCACATCAAACATCGCACGCACTACCTCGCCACGACTCCAAAAGAGTTGGCGGCGGCACAAAAGGGCCTAAGACACGGACAACTGCTGAAGACGGCCTCCTCTACTCCTCGCCTGCCTGGTTGCCTCCTGTGGTCGGTTCCTCAGTCGAAGAGACGTCGATCGGCTCACGCGAAGGGACCGGCGGAACATGTCGAGGGCCGGCAGCAGCACGAGCTGCTAGCGGTGGGGGAGCTGGGTAGTCAAAGCGGAACACCGTGGAAGAACCAACAACACGCTTCCGCGCAGTGCGGATAAAGCGTGGGCCACGGCGGGAGGAAGCAACTGGGGTGTGTCCGGGGGTGTAGGAAGGGCTAACTGGGTGAGGGTAGGGAGAGTACACTGGTGAGTACGGCACGCGCGAGCTGGGGGAGCGCAGACCGCTGGGAGTGCGAGCAGAGCCGCGGGAGCTGTAGGTAGACAGGTGGCTGGCGTGGCAGAGGCGGCCTGAGTCCCAAGAGGTAGTGTCCACTGAGGTGACACCCTCCTCGGCCAGGCGGGCCTCCAGAGCGGCGTAGCGGCGAGCAAGGGAGCGGTAAGCCTCAAGGAGAAGGTCGTGCTAGGTGGCCTGAGCCTCAGAAAGCTCAACCATGCGAGTCAGCACAGGCTGAGACTCGCTGTACGGGCAAGGGTACCTAGTGTCAGTGCGTGGGAGCTGCCGGAAGGCAGAGCCCCCGAGGCGGTGGCTGTAGTCATGGGCCAAGTGACGGATCGCCGTCCAGGAGAGGTCCTGGTACGCGATCTGGAGAGTAGGCCTGGCCACATTGAAGTGGTGTGGGCGAAGGCCAGCCCCGTGTATACCTCCACGAGGGTAAAGGTACACCGAAAGCTCACAACGAGGGGGAACACGGTCCACAGAGTACCCCGTGTACTCGGGACACGAGAAGCCAAGGAAGCGGGCGAGGTCATGAAGCTGAGCGACGTGGTGACCCTCACCAAAACCGTGGGAACTGAAGCTGGCGTTCACTGCCATCTACAATTTTGAAAGAGGGACAAAAGATCAGTAACCATTTTAGCAACAAACTACTGAAAATAAAGAAAGCAAAAAGAAGCCTTAGCTTTTCGCAAGTAGTTTTTGAACTTAGTATCCTTAGGGTCGTCCTAAACGTCGGGTTTCGCCCTAGGGCCAAGCCTGTGCTCTGATACCATCTTTTGTCACGCCCCGAACTAGCCCCGAACGGAACTAGCCCGTGACGCTCCAAATTAACCTGTTAATCGATACCAGTCCCAGGAAACAGTGCTGGTATCACAGGAAGACAGAATATCACAGCAACAGAAGTCTCTTTATTACAGAGTAGGAGTACTGTCATGTTGGGCTGCGGACAGATCCCGAGCTCACAACTGCATTACAAAAGGGAAAACGGAAGCCAAGACTTGGACCACTCAACACAGGCGCGACTTGGGAACTAGACCGAAACCCTAAAACTCATCGAAGCCGACTTGCTCCTGGAAGAACTCCTCGTCAGCGGGATCCACTTCATCTTCTTCAGCAACTGGGGGGTTATTTATATAGAGGCAAGGGTGAGTACAGGATACTCAGCAAGCCATGGGAATTAAGTGTTTTAATGCAGCTTCAAGAAAGGCTGTTGTTTTTGCAATTGATTTTATTTAAACTCTTTGAAACAACTAAGTGAGTGCTTCTCAAACGACACGGATGAGACAGAGTGTCTCGTCCGGTCGGAGTATGTGCAATGTATCAGTCTTTGAATTGTCAAGGTTGGCACCCGGCCAACAGCTTTCAAACGGCCACCCGGCCTAGCTGATCCTCAGCCAGATTTTCCAAACATCGCCCATTCCACAACAGCAATTTACAAAACAGTAGTCAAACAAAACTACCCTAGGAATCACCTCACATCCGCCCATGACCGTGGGCACGGCTGTTCGAAAGTTATTAACCTCTGCAGAGGGGTACACTTTACCCACACGACATTACTAACCCGGATCACCCAGCCCGTGCAGAACGCACGTCTGGAGACCTTGAGGCTTTCATGACAAGGCATTTCGAAAGCCGACACAGGTTTACCATATGCCAACGAGAGGGGTCCCAGACCAACACCAGGTTAGGTCCCAGACCATACTGTGCCAGGAAGCCCGGGGTTCTCCCCGACACCACCCCGTTGAATCCACATGTCTCTGGCATCATGGTCCCCCGATTAGCTAATTACTCAGCCAGGGGTCCCATTCACCCATGTGTCGCACTTGTCTTATGTTCGATGAAATTCCAAGGAAACGGTCCTTAGTGCAAGAGCGAAACCGTACTCCCGGTACGTCCCCCGGTCTGCGATTTTGGAAATCATTTAGTTCGCAAGCACCGACCCAGGTGTCGGGTTTTCCAAGTCTTTTGTAAACCCCAAGTTTTACCCATCGTTGATATTTTAAATTTGAGGGAGGTGTTCCGATGCGCGTGCCCGAAGGCCGTGCATCGACACAACAATCGACAAAGGGAGTTTAATGTTTCAATAATTCAGGAGGGTAATTGCAGCAATTAGGATGGGGCCGACAGGCTATCTCGCAAGCCGCGGCGATTACTTGTGTTAAACCTATTGCAATATTTGCAGAAAGAAATACTTAATTTAAATTATAGGTGCAAGATGATCAAAGGTGACTTGCCTTGCTCGAGATCTTGAGCTTGATCCTTGAATCCCGCACTCCGGGTCTTCGGGCTCCGAAACTACACGCGAACAGGACGAACTCAACAAACGGCGAAAATAAAGCCCTATTATTGACCTCTAAGCGTGCCATTAGATAGATCTCGAGATTTGAGATTTTTGAAGTTAACGGAGTCAAACGGAATAGCGGTTGAGAAGATATGAATTTCTAAGATTATTGGATTTTTGGTCTAAAGGAAAAAGATTTAATTAAACCCTTTTGAAAAGAAAGAAGAGGAGGAAGATAGACTTCCCTCGGGCGGCTAGGGCGCGGCCCGAGAGAAGAGGGCGGCTCGGCCGAGCTAATGGGCCGGCCGGCCCGAGGAGGCGGCCCAAGGCCACGCGCGGGGAGAGGGGAGGAGGGGAACGGTGGGCCGGGTCCCTTCGTGGTCCCGAGTGGGCACCGCTGTCGGCGCCTCGGCTCACCGTGAGGCGGGAGGCAGGCCGCGGCGCTAGGGTTGGAGGGGGCGGGTGCACTGCGCGCGGCTCTCCGGAGGAGCGGAGGCGGCGCCACGCGCAGCCTCTCCGGCTCCCGGTGGGCCGCGCGCACGGCGAGTGGGCGGAGGGAGCGGCTGGCCCGGGTCGGCTTGACCGGTCGGCCGAGGTGGCGCGACGTGGCGGCTACGTGGTGCCACGCGGGTCGGCGGGAGGAAATGACGACGTCCGGCCCGAACGGACGGCGGCGGTGGCGGCGAGCTGCGGGCGATCTACGGCGATGCAGGCGAAGCGAGCACACCGGGAGTTGCATGGGACCGAGGGGAGACGTGCAACGGCTCGGATTTGCCGGGGAAAGCTCAACGGCGGTGGATGGCGACGGCGGCAACCGGCAGCGAAAAGAGGGAAACGGCGAGAGAGGCGGATTAGGAGGAAACGCACCGAGGGTGACCGGCGACGAGAGGCGGCTACCTAACTCGGCGGCGACGGCGGCGAGCCACAGCGAGGCATCGAGCAGCGGGGGCGGCGCCGGCTAGCTACTAGAGGTCTACACAAGCTAGCCCGAAAGCTAGGGGGAGAAGGAGGAACGAGGAGGAGAACGGGGAGGTGCACTACCGTGCGGGGTGAAGGGGCACAGTGACGAGGCCGACGGCGCGGGGCGTGATCGCTCCGGCCTCGGGCCGGGAAGAGGAGGAAGACGTGCGCCCGGAGTCCACGTCACGCGCTCCTCGCTCGTGCCGGCTCCTCCGGCACGCGCGACAACGAACGACGACGGTGAACAGGGCAGGCGGCAAGGGCGCGTCGGCTTGGAGTGAACTCGGGTGAGCGAAGGAGAACCGAATGAGAGGGGGAATATGGCAACTCTTATAGGCGCAGGATGGAGCTTCGAGGAGAAGGAACGGGTGTTCACGGGCACGGTCAAACGACGCGGGGGAGGGCTAGAGGCCGGCCGAGAGAAGAAAGGGAGAAACGGAGGGGGAGAAAGGAGGCTTGAGCCATGCCGATTTGGGGAGGGGAGGGATGGGAGCGGGAGCTCTTCCTCCGATTTTGGACGGATGCGGCGGCGCCGCTCGGGCACGCGCGTTGGCTTGCGGGGCCGAGCGGCAGCGCGGCCACGGGCACGGCAGGGAGCAGGGCGCGGGCACGGCACGGGCGGCGAACCGCGGCGGATGCGCACACGGCCGCGCGCGAGGCAACGGCGCGCGGGGAGCTTGCCGGGGATGGAGCGGGGAAAGAGAGAGAGAGCGAGAGAACGAGAGGGAGAGAGAGGGAAGGGCGCTTGGCTCGGCGTTGGCTCACGCGCACGCACGCGCAGAGCGAGGGAGGGGAGAGCTGAGGGAGGGAGAGATGGGCCGAGAAGAGAAAATCGGCCCACCAAACCTAAGGGAGGTAAAATAGACTTTTCAGAGGGGATTGAATTTGGGAGAGATTTGGATTTGAAAATTGAATTTGGCGATGGATCGGGGATTCGAGATCATAGATTGGCACGCACACAGACATCAAGCAAAGAAACGACTTTCGCAAATAGGTTTTTTTTTTAATTTAATTTTCCCGCTAGGCGCCACGACGGAACGGGCGCTACAGTCGCTTAATCAAGTGAAATGGCTCTGGGAGCCGAGAAGTAATGATCTGACCCGGGAGGTCGGTACATTACCATTTGAGTTGTTGAAAAACATCTCTTAAAGTCGAATCGAGACGGAAGTCTCTTTTTGGCCCAAACTTAGAAAGAATTAAATCACTAAGTGATTTCAAAATGATTTCAAACAAAGGATTTGGAAAATAACCTTGCCTCTCTTCCAAGCTTGCATTAAACACCTAAATTCCCGTGACTTCTTGAGTACGAAAGTACTCACCCTTGCTCTATATAAATATATATATAGTTCCTCCGCCTTGAAGTAAAGATGAAGTGAAGAGAAGAATAGGGTTTCGTCCTGGTTCCCAGCCGTCGCCTGTGGTGTTGGGTGTTAATTCATTGGTTCCGCTGCTGCTGCTGTTGTTGGTATTCTTCGTCTGCGTCGTCGGTTGCATTCTCGGGCTGTTCTGAGCTGCAACCTAAGTTAAGGTAAATAAGTCCCCTATTTATTTTAAGGATTGCAACGATTCATATTTGTCACCGTTGGTACCAGCGCTATATCCTGGGACTGGTACCGAGATCGCGGTTTCGTAGGAAGCGGTTTGCGCCGTTTTTCCTACGACACATTTCTGTCAGGTGCCGTTGTACGGCGGTGCCAGATTGGGGTGTGACATTAATCTCATGATTCATCAGTCTATTTTTCGAAGGTGCTCATAAGGATAAAGTGTACGTATGTGTTCGTAGGGGTAAGTCTGCATGTGTTGTGAGCGTCTGTATTTATATATTATGATGCTTTTTTTTAAAAAAAAAAGACAATATATGATCGATAGACAAAATGCAGAACACTTCTTGTACTAGCAGGTTGGCATGGTTCCCGAGTTTGAAAAACAAACTCGAGAGGTGTTTTAGCTCCGGTGTGCTTAGCAGAGTTTCTGGGAATACAATGAGAAACACTCCGGAATTATCTTAGAACTCCGCAACTTCACAAAATATGTTCCCTGTGGATAGTGAGAAATAGGCAGCAGGGATGCATCGACGATCCATTCACCGTGGATAGCGCATATGCGTGCATGAATGCAGGTACATTGAAATTAATTTAATTGCGGTATATACAATGAAATTTGATCTTGAGCATGCATTGCATACGCATGCGCGCACACGTAGGTCGTAGGTCAATTTGAGTTCTCTTCTTCTACTCCACTAAGACTGAGGACGGACGGTTTGGGATGATGATAGATGTCACCGTTGATCTTGAGCTCCCGTTGATTTTCAAACCACGAAATCTCGCCTTCCTCCACCTTTATCCCGGCGGCCATGCTGCTGTCCATGTTCCAGACGATGTTCTTCAGCTTGGGAGCCACATCATCCTCGATTTTGAGTTTCTTAGTGTTGTTGGAGACATGATCAAGCAGAAGAAAGCTGAGTTCCTTGAACTCCCCCTTCTTGAGGGTCACCTTCTCTTCGACGTACGATTCACGGCCAAGCTTGAGCCATCGCAACATCTCCATCTTGCCGAGCTCACTCAGACCATCCTGGGTCAGTACAGTAGGCTGTGACGTAGAGTGATCTTGGAGAGAAACTGGAGCCCTTTGATCCATTGAGGAATGCTGCCTCTTGTGCTATTTCCCTTGAAGCACTTGAGGTTCAGGGTCTCGAGCTTCTCAGGAGGTGAGAAAAACTTTGCCACGCTGCCGCCGCTGCCGCCAATGGTGGAGTCAACGGTCACGAACCCACCATCACTTTCAAGCGGCAGTGTCGTGATCCAGATTGACAGGGAGCGCAGGGATTCACTCCGCATGGAGATTGTTGTGAGCAAATGCGCCATGTTTTCTTGGCTGCCACTGAGGACGATGCCCATCTTCCTTAGCCGCTTAAGAGACCCAACACGTCTAAGCTGGGCTTGGGCTTGGCGACCGTCATCGATGATCTGGACATGTTTCAGTATCTCTGTGTTCTTCCCTAGTTTTTTAGGTATCTTCACGGAATCACGGTGGAGAGTTGTGCGGCGTCGACAGTGACTTCGCTGACATAGCCAGCAAAGAGATGCCTCAGCTCCTGGATCAAGATATTCCTCAGAGCATTGGCCTGCAGGCGGGTGTCTCTAATGTCGAGAGTCTCCAGATGTAGGAGGTTGTTCATCTGGCTAGGCAGCAGGAAGACATTGGTCTTCCGAAGGCTCAGATACTTGAGCGAGGGCACCAGCTCACAGATGTTTGTGAGATGGAGCATTGTTAAGCCCGTGCAACCCCCTAGATCCAGCACATGAAGCCGGTACTCTTCGGGTAGGTCCTTGAGGAGCATCACCATCTCATCCATGGGAGGCAGCGGCTTGCCCGTCATCGTTGTGGTGGCCGCAAATGATACATGTCGGCAGCGGACACCACCGCCACGGTTTGTGCTGTGGGGGTTGTGGCTTCTGAGCAACTTTCGGATCTCGATCTGACGTTGAAGGTGAGTAGGCAGGTCATCGATGAAGTTGTCGCTTTTGGAGATGAATGTCTTGACTGAAGGATCCATGATGCAGCTCTTGATCTTGAGGCCGGCCGGACGAAGAGGAGGGGCAGGACGGATGAAGCCGCGAAACACGAGCTCATTGAAGTAGCGCTCACCGGCCTCTTCCATGCTGATATCATCACCACTACCATCTCGTAGCCGACCACCTTGTTGTTGTTGGTCCTTGGCCACTAGGCCTTCGGCGAGCCATCGCCGGACCAAGCATGTCCTGCTGATGCTTTTCTCCTCGCCGAAGGTGGTCAGGTACTGTAGGCAGCTCTTGTGATGTGTGGATAGCTTGCTGTAGCATAAGACCATCACATGGTGGGACATCACATTATCATGTAGTACTGCTGATCTCTCCTTCAGATTGTTAAGCAGCTCCTCCAGTTCGAGCTTAAGCTTGGTGATCCCGTACGGATCGGCGTACACAGCTCGGAGCAGCATCTTAGCGCTGACGGCATCTTTCCTCATCATGACAGTGCCCATGATTGTTGAAACTTGATCTGCAACATCGAGTGGGAGCTGTTTGTCCATGACGTCTTTTTTTAGAGTTTTATAAGCTTCAATATAAGCCAGGCTGACATGGCCATCTTCGACTTGATCACATCTTCGCTCCACTTCAATGGCACGTAGGCCTTTTTCAAGGTGCGTCGACGCCTTCTTCTTGGTCAGGTACATGAGGAAGCCGTTCATGCTGTCCTCGTCCTTGATGAACTGGATGTCGCCCTGCACGGTGCTCAGCAGCTTCGCCTCATCCTTCACCGCCTTGGAAAGGTAGCCCAGCACCCCGTCCACGGCACCGTTCGTCAGGTGAGCCATTATATAATTGCTCGCTTCGATCTCCAATAGATATGCAGTTTAATGGTTGGAAATACTAATCCATTCGTTAGTTGTAATATACTCCCTCCGTTTCGAAATGTTTGACACCGTTAACTTTTTAACACATGTTTGACCGTTCGTCTTATTCAAAAAATTTTGTGAAATATGTAAAATTATATATATACATGAAAATATATTTAACAATAAATCAAATGATAGAAAAATAATTAATAATTATTTAACTTTTTTGAATAAGATGAATGGCCAAACATGTGATAAAAAGTCAATGATGTCAAATATTTCGAAACGGAGGAAGTATGTTGGAAATGGGGGAATTGAACTCGATCGAATATATTGGATGCTAATTTCAGATCGATGGATCATGGATGCATATTTATATTGACTCCTCGTCGGCGTAGCTTTTGCAATTGGCTAGCTAGAGGCAATATATCCATCGATCGATGAAAGAAAAAGACCTTGTAATAGGGTAGCGTGCAAGCTAGCTATATACTATATGCTGCTGATCGAACAAGATATGCTACAGCTGCATATATGCATGGATTCTACAGAAAGATCGATGATGCTACGTACAAACAGTACAAGATCGATCGATCGATCAACAAATTAATTAACCTGCTGGCCAGGAAAACCAAAGCTGCATAGAGCCGAATATTTTCCTTTTCTTTTCCAAACGAGCTGTGAATCGAATCTGTCAGCTTGGCCATGCATGCATCCGCTTTGCACGCACAGTATACGCAAACTCTCTTCCACGCCAAAAACCGATCGATCTTTTTGCACGCTGTCCGTTAGAATTAATCTTGTTTGCACACGATTTTATGGTGTCATAAAATTTAATCTCGTACATGTACATGTAGCTGGGAACGTGATGGGTTCACGTTGTCCCTGATGTCGCATGAGTACGTTCGCATGAGACTCGGTGAAAGCAGTTAGGCCGACATTGTGTCAATTGGCAGAGGTGGATCTAGCATGCTGTGTGGTGGATGTTCGAGCCTGTGGAGTGATGAGGACCATGGGAGCCCCCACGATGTCCTCACTATAATTTTTTTTTTTTGCTACATGTAGATAGGAAGAGGAGGTTACAACTTTGTCTATATAGTTTGTTTAGACCCTCCTTCCATTTCATTTCTTACTGGATCCACCACTGTCATTTGATTGTGTGTGTGTGTGTGTCGCAACTCGCAACACAGAAAGCCAGACAAGCGTCCTCGCTGATGTTGGTCACCAAATTAAAATCTTTGTTTGTGTAACTCAAATTTATTTGTTATCATGTGTTGTGTTCATATCTCGGGTGAGTCTGATCCTTGGCAAGAGCTGTCTGTCACTGTGCCCCGCTCAATTAATCTATCAATTGACGAAGATTAGGTCCGTACGTTGAGCGTCCGAGGCAAGTATATTTGAAGCAGAGACCAAATTCCCCAGTAAATTATCCGCCGCTCGCTGCCGCCGTTGTGGTGGCCGACCACGGCGAAGGGTTGGATTTAATTATCCGAGACAGAGAGAGAGAGAGAATTGCAGAATGGCAACCGGGCGGCCGGCCGCTGGTGCCGCCACAGAATGACAGCCATGGCAATGCGCACCAAATGCTGGACTTCGGCTGAATACCTCGAGATACCCAAATGTTGGGTGGTAAAATTACTCGGTACTAAGAGTAAGAGATAGTAGTAAATTTTAAGAGAGTGTAAATTTAATTAATATCACCTGATATCTCTTAAGGAACGTAAAATTTCTCCACTCTATCTATTATATCCATAATATCTATAAAATAATAGAAAAAGGAGACTCTACGTTCGCTCTCATGGCTTAGAAATTCTCACATTAATCCAAAAAATAAGAAAAAAAGAAAAATAGAACTAGATTAGGATTAGGATTAAATAAAAACTGAAGAAAGGAAAAAAAGTGAATCGGAAAATCAGTCAAAACGAAAATAAGATTAATCTAAAAAAATAAGAAAAAAGAAAAATAGAACTAGATTAGGATTAGGATTAGTTAAAAATTGAAGAAAGGAAAAAAACGTGAATCGAACAATCAGTCAAAACGAAAATAAGGAAAACCGAGAAACGGACTATGTTTTGGGAATCAACCTGTTCACACCACTTTTAGAAACATTGAAAGACAAACCAATCCTAGGCTGTGTTTAGATCAGTCATTTTCCATCACATCAACCTGTCATACATATACAACTTTTCAGTCACATCATCTCCACTTTCAACCAAAATCCAAACTTTACGCTGAACTAAACACAACACTAATCAAACTCTTGCCGTTTCCAAATTGTGTCAGTACTTGTCATGTCGATAAATACTTCAACAAGCTAACCAAAGCAAACCAGAAATCTTCAACACTGTAGGAGAAGGAGCAGGAAGAAGAAAGCCTCGAAAGACGAGCTCCTTGAAGCAGAGTTCACCGGCTTCTTCCATGTTATTTCAGCTATGGCCCCAAGGTGTTCCAGACTGTGGCAGTTGCAACGGCTGGATGAATAATTCAGGTTTGAGTTTGTTATGCATGCACGAGAGATGTGGCGAGCTGCAGGAGTCGGCGACCGCGTCAGGCATGCGTTGTGGGCGTGAGTTTTGCACGGCATTGGATCCAGGAGTTCCGGATCGTGGGATGGTGCGATTGTAGGCTTGGATTCCTTTTTTCTGTTATTGGAGTATAAGTAGCAGTAGCTAAAATTTCCATTTTGTAGGTTTTTCAATTCAGTTGAATGAAAGAAACCAGAAACTTGTCCCACAAATTCCTTCTCTCTCGCGAATCTGTGAAACTCTGAATACCCTGTTTCTCTGCTCTGAATTTCTTCCTGTGTTCTTCAGTTTTCTTGTATGTTGCCGTGCCGGACGTGTGCAGTGTGCGCACAAAGTGTTCGATCGGGTGATTGGCTGCTAACAGCAAGGACCTTGTTAATGCCTACCATGTTGCATCTGGAATGCTGTAGTCTAGAATGCTATCAAACTATGTGCTTTTGTTTGATGGTCTAGAAACAATGGAATGTGCTTGCTAGGGCTCTATTCTGTGTTGATTTTCATGTCCGGAAGAACAGTTGATAATCCAGCCTATTGTTGCGGGAGAATATCCTGAAAGTAGACGCGCGTACCGTGTAATCATTAAACAGAAGGGAATTGAAAAATGGATTTTTAAGGTACCCTCAAATGATTGTGATTTTATTATTCTACACCCCGTAGTAGTGTATTAGAAATTATATAGGGGTAAAATTAGAAATAATATCAGCCTGGCGAAAAAACATTTGAAATAATATATATAACATTGTAATAAGTTCGTGTATCATATACATATTAAAATAGCAAATTTTATTACAGAACACTACTAGCGTGGTTTTAGCCTAAGACACTGCCCAAACTTATTTTTGGAGAAAAACACTCCATAAATATGGTAATTTGCCAGTGAATACCGCGCCGATTAAAATAATAATTTCCGGTTGAAGAGGAGAAAGAAATCGCGTGAAAAGTCAAAAATGCTTTTGGCCCCATGTCAGCTATCTTATCTTCTTTCTCTATCCCCTCCTTCCAGCGGCTGGCGAGAGCGGCGGTCACCTCTTCCCCCTCTCCCGCCGGTGCAGCCGCATCCTCCCCCCTCTCCCG
>CM020185.1:2728910-2752409 GCA_009805545.1 Oryza longistaminata | reverse complement strand
CTACTGATTGATGACAGACAAACTTATTCTTATTATTCTCGAAATGACCGTCGCACAACAAACATGAGAAGGAATTTGTACAAACATCAGCTACTACCTACTGATTGATGACAGACAAACTTATTCTTATTATTCTCGAAATGACCGTCGCACAACAAACATGAGAAGGAATTTGTACAAACATCAGCTACTACCTACTGATTGATGACAGACAAACTTATTCTTATTATTCTCGAAATGACCGTCGCACAACAAACATGAGAAGGAATTTGTACAAACATCAGCTACTACCTACTGATTGATGACAGACAAACTTATTCTTATTATTCTCGAAATGACCGTCGCACAACAAACATGAGAAGGAATTTGTACAAACATCAGCTACTACCTACTGATTGATGACAGACAAACTTATTCTTATTATTCTCGAAATGACCGTCGCACAACAAACATGAGAAGGAATTTGTACAAACATCAGCTACTACCTACTGATTGATGACAGACAAACTTATTCTTATTATTCTCGAAATAACAGTCACACAACAAAAATGAGAAGGAATTTGTTCAGAAATCCACTCAATTACAACATCATCCTTGCAGTACCAGAAAGTTACAGCACACAAGATGGAAATTCTATTGAACTATACCACGTTTCGCTCCATCCACCGTGTTCTTCAGCAACATGGCCACCGTCATGGGGCCAACACCACCTGGAACCGGAGTCAGGTGACCGGCAACCTTGCTCACCTCTGCGAAATCCACATCGCCGACGAGCCTGTACCCCGATTTCCTAGTTGGGTCATTGATGGAGTTCGTCCCAACATCGATGACAGCAGCGCCTGGTTTGATCCAGTCTCCTTTGATCTGGCAACCAAGAAATCTGCAGTTAGAACTGGGCAGTGAAATTGTGATGAACCATGTCATAATTTGGCGGTAGAACAATGTACCATCATAGCCTGGCCAGCCGCTGCAATGACAATGTCTGCTTCACGGACAATGCTTTCAGGGTTTGGGGTCCGGGAGTGAACAATGGATACGGTCGCATCCGCCTTCAGAAGAAGCAGGGATACAGGTAGCCCGACAATGTTGCTGCGGCCAACCACAACCGCTCTCTTCCCTTTGACGGTAACTCCGCTCCGTGATAAGAGCTCCATGCATCCCTTCAATGAAAATCAAAACATCAAAACTGCAAACGAAAACTGAAGCAGCAGTCATATTCTAGCATTCTGTTGTAGTGTTTCCATACCTTCGGCGTGCATGGTAGGAACAGTGGGTCTCTGCCTTTCATTGCAAGCTTGCCAATATTCAGAGGATGGAACCCATCAACATCTTTCTCTAAGCTGATTTCGTTCAATATCTTTTCCTCATCAATATGCTTTGGCAATGGAAGCTGGACAAGTATGCCTGTTACGACAGCACAAGTTCATTGTCAAATACTTCTGATTGCATCAGAATTCAGATCCATGTAGATGTAGTCATATGCCTCTAATCAATACCTCAACATTAGGCAGGGGCAAAACCTGAATTTACCGTGCTGTTTCAGACTAATTCTAGCTTGTACATTATTAAATGGGCATTAAATCTAGAGTTAATTGTGTTTACCTGACATCCGCATGGTTAGGAAAATATCAATCACACTTTTTGAAGACAAGCTAATAGATTATTATATCTAAACCACTTCTAAGCCCCAATTTTTTTACTACAACATTCATCTTGCATATGAAACAGATAAAGTATGCCCTTAAGCTTGAGCAAGAAAAATAGGAACTACTTTGTTCCAATAGCATGAGGATATAATTACAAGTTTAGCAGATATAGATAGAAAAGACAAGCTCCTGTAATCAACTAGGCAACATATCTTATGCAGTCTTTCAACTTTACATATTCTTATCCATTCAAGCGCAGACTTCAAAAGATCACACAAAATTTTCAGTCCAGCTGTCCAGCAACAGAGGACTGAAATTGCAGTGTGAATCTCATGATTAAGTACCAACCCAACATTGTAGAGATTAGAGATATTCTTGAATAGCCTTTTCAGTTTCAGATCCAAGTAATGAACATAAACACGCACCTTAAATCGCTCAATAACCCCCAAACATATATCACCCTGACTACCGATGTTCCGATTCGAAGACAAGATCAAGTCAACTCCACAGTAGAGCTCATGCCAAGGTACCCCACATCATTACAGCATCACTATGATTAACTTAGATTCCACCGAAGCTTAATCTAAAATCATCTCCACATCTATCCCACTAACCAGGTAGTACTAATTGCTACTACATTTACACTAGAATGAATGGGGATTATTGTTCTTGTAGTAAGATAAGAATGGATGGATTAGATAGTACCATGGACGGCGGGGTCGGCGTTGAGGCGGTGGACCTCGGCGACGAGCGCCGCCTCGGAGATGTCCTCGGGGAGGTCGACGTCGACGGAGCGGATGCCGACCTCGGCGCAGGCCTTGCGCTTCATCTGCACGTACGTCTGCGAGTCCTTCCTGCTCCCCACGATCACCACCGCCAGCCCGGGCACCTGCCAAGAAACACTCAAGCTCTCATCATCTCCAACCTATCCGCCGCCGCAGCCGGCGAGTGAGTGAGTGGGTAACTTACGATGTTGTGGGCGGAGGAGAGCGCGGCGACGTCGGCGGCGACCTCGCGGCGGATGTCGGCGGCGACCGCCTTCCCGTCGATGATCTGCGCCATTGGTTCCTCGTCGCGATTGTTGGTGAGAGGTGAGTGGCGGCGACGAGGCGACGGCGACGGGCGGCGAGGTGGGTGGATTGGAGGGGAAGCGGCGGATGTGGGTTAGGTGACTGGGCTCTGTCAATATCTGTAAGCCAATTAATGGAAGGCAAACTATCTTAATCGAGAGCTACATAGTTGCCAACGTTCCCCTGTATGATAAATGTTTGAACGCTTACAGAACTTCTCATGTACTCGCACATTCCATTAACATCCCAAACATTGAAACGATTCCATGACACCGTAAGGTAACCCATGGAAGAGTAAAGACTTCGGTGTTTCAGGTGGATCAAGTTTCCGTTAGTTTTCCTTTTTGCTGTCTGCGTCTTCAAGAGCAGAAAGCCTTTCAACAAGGGGTGGATGGGAGTAGTGGTAGGCTGAATACCACGGATCTGTGTTCATTGCAGATAAGTTCTCTTCCTGAAATTTGAAAGCAAATTCCAAATTAGGCTATGAAAACTTGCAAGCAGTTTGTGCAGGTGACCAAGGGCAATACAAACAACGAGAACCGACAGTACGATAAGAGAACGCTACTGCGGATGTTCAGTTCAAGTGAATAATGAGCGTGAAAGTACTTTGGGTAACAGAACAAGAATCAGACAGACCTTGCGGTTCAGGTGTCTAGCAATTCGAGTGAGAGAATAAATCAAAAGGATCTTTCGATGGTTACCTGTAGTTTAACAAGGGCTGCACGGAGCTGAGGAGCATACCCAAGGTTCTTGGCAAAAGCATCAGCCTAGAAATTATATCAAGGTAAGTGCAACTGAAAGTTATAAAGCAGCAGTAGCAGAAACTTTGAAGGGAAATAGAAAAATGAACCTGAAATTCAAATGCCCGACTGACAAGGTTCAGACAAAAACTCAGAAGGTGCTGGACAGGTATTATAGTGTGCTACAATCAAGCAACGGACATGTCAATCAAGTTGTAACTTGTAATAGAGCAATACTAGAAATCCACCAAAAAATGCAAGCCACTGCAAACTTAAATGAAAACTTACAATACCTGTAGCACTATTTCTTTTCACAGTACAAGCAGGTAGTTGTGCTAGGGAAAGACTTTGTATATTTAAGGAAGAAAATATTCTTCACAAATATGAGTAAACATACCTGAAATATGATCAGCCCAATTATTACAGGCTGATCCTCGAAACCAAAACTTTCAAAAAGGTCTTTGGAGTTCCTTACTAGCGTATATCCTCCAAATTGTAGGAACATAAGGAGCTGCATAAAAAGGAGACGAAGTGAAAAAACTCTCAACATACAAAAGAAGATTTATCTGTTTTTTTCCTTCTTTGTACTCAAAAGCAGCAGTACTCTCCAGCAACAGATGCAAAGGGACTGTATCACAGATTCGATTTCGAAAAAGAACCATAAATCCTACTTACATGCTAAACACTGATTATTTGCTCTGGATATTGAATAGTAACTTTTTCTGCTAACCTTATGCCAAGGTTTGTTTTGTTAAATAGTCATCCATCTAAGGAAATGGCATGCTTAGCATAACCAGTAGCCACTCATCAGTCATCGCACATCATATCCATCATAGAAGCAGGCATGTCATACACAGTACAAAAAAAGGGGCCACGCGGGTCCAACTGGAAAAACCCAGGGCCAGATCCTAGTTTGGTTCAGTTAGAAAAAAAGAAAGTTATGGTAAAAAAGGGAAATAGTTTTTTGAGTCAAACCAAACTTGGGTCCCATCCCACAAGTATGTTGGGCTTCTAGCCAAATGGATTGAGCTATATACTTTGGCAATATTATGCATATTTGAACAAAGTGTATTAGTTGCGGGATCAGACATAAAATATGTTTGAATATAATATTTTTGACAATTCACCAATTGGACTGTGGGTGGACCAGTAAAACCAAGTACCAGCAGAGTGACCAGTTCAGCACCAGTCAGGATTTTCATGCTATGGTCATGCAGTATTTACTTTGAACAAACAAGGAAGACACTTTTCTTAATAGTAAATTCTTTACCAGAAACAATATTGAAATTAGCTACCCAGTCCTAGTGATCAAATGCTTGCATTTATGCACTTTTCTTATCTGTAACTCCAACAATAGTTCTCATTCATGCATTACATGATACAATGATAAATTTGGGGGGAGGGGTGCAAAAATGCTGCATGTCCTTTTAGGAGAACCAACGGGACATTCCGGATTACATACACATTTTTTATCCCAAAAGTACACAAATACTAGATCAACAAAAGATGAACGATTGTTATGCAAAGTTTATCATGGCATCAAAGAGAATACCTGGACAGCTACAAAGGAATACACAGTGTGGTTGAGTTTCCAGTGCCCAAGTTCATGTGCAATAACAGAAACTATTTCATCCTCATTACTACACTGAAACCGACAAAAGGATCCAGGTGAATTTCATGCATGTAATTCAAAATTATAATGAAACTAAACAACTTAGCATATAACCTGCTGAATCAATGTGTCATAGAGAACAATGCGCTTGTTCTTGAAAAACCCATACATGTAAGCCTGAAAGAAAATTGTCAGTTCAAAGCACACAGAAAGTTACAAACTATCAGTTATCAATGAACCACAACCCTGAAGGTAGAGTAATCAACATACATTACTGTGGCTTGATCTGGTAGACCCATCCACCACGAAAAGCTTTTTCAATGGAAAACTGAGTGAAGCTGCTAGCTTCTCTATTTTCTCTCTGAGTACTCCTTCTGGAAGCTGTTAAAATATGTGCAACCATATCTAGTTATACCTCAAAAGAGCTTTTGCCATCCATATGGCTTATTAATAGGTCAACGTAGTTCAATAACATGGGACACGAATTAGAAGATGCACGATGGATGCATGTACCATTCTCACACAAAAACAGACAGGTGAACTAATATTTGCATACTAGGTATGCTCTACAACAGAAAAAGGTACTAACCGGAGTGAATTTGTTGAACAGAGGTGCTATCACGATGGGGTATATTGTCATCATCACAAGAGATAATGCAAACATAAAACCCCATAGATATATTGCCAGGTAGGGCCCTCCATTCTGGGACTTTTGCCCGAAAAACTTTCATAAAAAAACTTTCACCCGTAAACTTTTATATGAAGACTTAAGACTTTCATATGAAAAAGTATGTTCTGGGAATAGACGTGTGCCAAATAGCAACTCTATTTTCATGCAAGGAAAAAAGTTCTAAAAAAACATAGGGAAAAGTACACGCAAGGTCCCTCAACTTGTCAGCGAGATACAAAATCGTCCCCGAACCGCAAAACCGGACATCCGGCGTCCCCCAACTTACAAAACCGGTCACAAAAGGTCCCTCGGCGGTTTTGACCCCGGTTTTGTCCCACGTGGCGGCTGACTCAGCGTGGGACCCACGTGGGCCCCACAGGTCATGGAGACCACGTCAGCACCCTCTCTCTTTTTCTCCTCTCTCTCTCCTTCTTTCCTCTCGCTCTCTGCTCTCGCACAGGTGGCGGCGCGCGCGGCCGGAGGGTGGTGCGGCCGGCGACGGCGGCTCCCCCGGCTGTGTCAGGCTGATACCTTTCGTGCAGAAGGGATTGTCGCTGTAAGTTTGTTCTCTTGTGGCTGTGGAAGCTCGTTTGTACTGAAATCTTGTATTTGAGTCCATTTGTTCGTTACGAGCTGTGCAATTTCGTTTGATTAAGCTGTAGTCGAGTGTTGCATACATTTGATGCCTTCTAACTGTACCTAATGTGTTTTCCTTTCAGCTACAAGGAGCGCTTTTTGGCAGCACTGCCACCTTCTCGCCGGGCAAGCACTGACTTTGGTCGACCAGTGTTCACTGCAGCTGCATTCTATTTATGTGCAAAGAGGCATAAGGTCCTAGCAGAATCAGTAGCAATGATTTTTTTTATAAATAATTTTCATCTTGTATGCTGATGTTTTCCCCTATTTATTTTGCAGCTTAAAGTTGACAAGCTGAAGTTGATTGATTTATGCGGAACATCTAGTTCTGAATTTACAACGGTAATGATTAACATTCTCATATATTCACGTGCATTGCTAGTGCATATATCTTATCCTAGCACGCATGTCTAGACAATGGGAGTATGCATCTGCATGATTGGATTTATGCTATGGATCATCCTGTTTTAACTGTTAATTTGTGGTGGCTGCAGGTTTCAACATCCATGGCAGATCTTTGCTTTGATGTTTTTGGGATTGCCAAAGAGAAGAAGGATGCAAAGTCCATAAAAGGGAGTAGAGGTATCTGTGTTCTGCAGGATTCATCCTTTTCTTTTAATTTCTCTGCATCCTTTCTTCATGTACAGGATTGACTATTCATTTCAGAATTATACACATGACAACTAGCAGTGTTGAAGTGCATAATTTGCTTGGAATCTTGTGCAGTATACTCATAATTTGTAACCTTTATGCAGAACTGCTGGATGTTTTGCCTAGCAAAAGGAAACATGATGACGACAGTGATTCATCTGGTGAATCCTCAGGGGATGACCAAGATGAACTAGACGTATGTACCGCTTTACTTGCAGAGTATTGATAATTCATGTCATGGAACTTTAGGGATAAGCTGCCTTATTATTTTTGAGCTCTGATTATACCAAAGTATGAAACTGCCTAAGATGCTTGGTATTGATACTATATATGAATTTGTTTCTGCAACACTAGGCTAACAATGGTGTAGTTTCAAACGTTCACTTGGTCACTTGCATTTTGTAAGATGAGAGCGAGAAAAAATGAACATATAAGTTTGGTTGGTTCTGTAAACATTGGTTGGAAAAAATGCATGCTGCATGTGTTTAACCTGTGAAGAACCTTGATTTTGGCAGAAAGGTTTTCTGGTTACAAAGGCATAACCTTCTAGTTTGGTGATTTTGGCTTGTTGAAATATGATCACATATAGTTTAATTTACACAATGAATGGCTGCTAAAGCCAATACAAATGCATGGTGCCAGTGTGCCACTTATGTGTACTGATTCCTTAATTATGTACTAGACGTTTAGAGAGGAGCTTGTAAAAATTTCAAGGGTAAAGACTCCAAAGTGAATATGATTGTGCATATTTCCGAGTAGTTTCTAATTTATTGAACCTGTAGCACCTTTAGAATGTTTCTGATCTTATTTCTTTTACGTTCATTTGGGTTCTTTTTGGTGTCACAGAATTTTGTAGTCAAATGTTATGTGCATCCTTCTGGACAACTGACTAATGCAGCTGTAACTGTTTCTTCCAATCTCAGCTGCCAACTTACAAAAGACACAAGAAAATGGAAAAGGAAGCTTACAATGACTGGAAGTCATCGGTTCTCTCCTCCAACAAGCAAACCAAACCAGGTTTGGACTCTGAACTGTTCTACCTCGTCCACTTAGTGAGTTTTAAGTTTTAACCATCTAGCCGATGAGCTTATCGTGCTGTATTGTTGCAGACCCTGCAAAACCAAGGAAACAAGCTCAGCTTAACTTCAAGAAGAAGCCGTCAGATATGGCCCTAGAAGTATCATCGGCAGCCAACTAAATTATTCTCAACTGAGGCAAAAAAATGCTCTTAGCATCATAGAAGTTCCTCCTGAATGGAGGAAGGAAATTGTTGCCCCCTTTCTCATTTGTTCTAAGATGCTGACATAATGGTATCAACAAAAAAATGTTACTTTCTCGCGACATTCTTGTGTAAATGATGACATATTTGTTTCTTAAAAAAAAACGGTGACGTTTTTAAATGTACATGAGGAATTCATTGAATTGTTCTATTTTCATGCCGTCATCGACCATCAGGCTTAAGCCAAGTGCTCTCTTATTTTATATCCTCAGTTGCCAGTTGCCAAGATATTTCAAGGTGCATGCTGCATGTGTCGCTGTTATCTTCTAATGCACATTACCCAAATGCATTCTGTATCCTTGTTGAATCTGCAATGAGTTATACAGATGCTAGTAGTAACATTTAGTACTTTCTGAAAATTTCAACAGAAAAACCTGGCATGAATAACAAGGACAACACTTTGTGTTCTCTGTCTTTGACGGCATGGTAACACTGTTCAAGGTTGTTTGACAGTCAAATGCCGGGCAATGAGACAATGATATACCCTCCACTACCAATAGATTTATTTTGTTTGGTTTGGAAGTGCAAGCTTAATATGCTTCTTAACAAGGAGTATAATTGAAGTATTAAAGTGCATGCGGTGTTTGTCATTAGTGCAAGCTTTTGACCTTCTCATTCCATAGCTGCTAACATGGGGATTGTCTTTGCAAAATATCATGTAGGTCAATTGCTTACTTAATGATGATGAATCTATGAGACGTCCATTTTCATGCTGCCATGGGGATGGAGATAAACTCTTAATCCCTGTCGTGATGGCGTTAGGCATGCGTAGCCAAGCGGCCGATAGGTGAAGAGACATTAGTATCTCATCTGCTGAAGTCCGAAGATATTTCAGTAGAATTTGATTAATAGTGCAATTGTGGAGAAATAAAGATTTGTTTTCTTTCGTAATCACAGTGACGCAGGATTTGTCTGTTTCTTCTTGTTGCATTCCATGCTCCAACTCCAAGTCCAACGTTGGTACTCCAAAGTCTACGTCAAATCACAAACATACCAAGAAACAGAAGTAAAAAAAAGAAAGAAAGAAATAAAAACTCATACTCTAGTGACAACGCATAAACGAAATTGAAGAATTAGTATATTTATTAATTATCTGTATCATCTCACAATGTCAGTCTTAACTCTTACTCCCTCCGTCTCATAATATAAGAGATTTTGACTTTTTGCTTGTACTGTTTGACCACTCGTCTTATTAAAAAAGTTGTAGTTAAAGTACTTTAGATAATAAAGTAAATCACAAATAAAATAAATAATAATTCTAAAAATATTTAAATAAGACGAATGGTCAAACAATACAGGCAAAAAGTAAAAATCTCTTATATTATAGGACGGAGGGAGTATACTAAAGTGCCACACATTGATAACCCACGTAACGTGAGGCAACCCAATCCGAGAATCACAAGCGAAATAAGCTACTTTGAAAAAAGCCAGAAAAATACCTTCTTTTCTTTCTTAAAAAGAAAGAAAGAAATACATACTCAACCAAACCATAATAATTATAAAAAATCAATCTAATGTAACCTAACCATCCCTTAATTTAATTTAAATTAGCAGACGCAGATCTGGAGTACAGTAGCAGTCAGCATGACGCCTCCATTTCGTAGTTGGCTTGGCTGCCCCTTGGGTGCAGTGTGAAGGTGAGACTGAGACGTGGCCTCAAGCGACCTCAAAAGGGCAAAAGAGGAGCAAAACCCGTGGGAAGCATCGCAAAATTCGCCAAGTTGGATTAAACTAGTCGCGGGCCGGCCGGCGCCACCTGGACTCCCGTGCCAACCACGCGCCGCTGCTGGACTTGTCCCCCCACCGTTTGAGTTTGACGCAGCCGCCGGGTTGCGTTGCGTTTCGCCGCTCCGTCAAGTTCAAGGAACTCACTTCGCTCCCCTGATAGAGTCAAAAAAGAAAAAAAAACATTTGAAAAATTTATCAGTTTTGGCCGCAGACATGTCACATGATCCACAACGAAACCCAGATTTGAAAGAAAAAAAAGAAAGAAAGATAGAAAGAAAACTTCCTCGATCCTAATACATAATAATAATAATCTAGGATCTGTTTGGTAGAGCTCTAATATCTAAATTTAGGTTTGGAATAGAGATGTATAGTAGCCTAAGTCTACTTCTATCTCTCTAGTTTATTTTGTGAGAGCGCTCCACTGAGCTCTGCTACTATTTTATGTGAAGCTGAAATTATTTTTCTGGGCTTCAGCTCAAGTAGAAGTAGAGTTGGAGCTGAAGTCATGCCAAACAGACGAAATGGTACATCCAAACATAACTCCCCGTGGGAGCGAATTTTCCAGGATTTAACGGCGTTGTGCTTTCAGTGGTAGGCGACGTACCCGTCGACAGCGAGGCACCTGTGGTGACTTCGTCAATCTCTCCAGGATTTGCCGACCTAGTCTTCGAAGATGCTCATAGGGGTAGGGTTTGCATGCGTGTGTTCATAGGGGTGAATGCGCGTGCGTTGTGAGTGTCTGCGTTGTACTGTGTAATTTAAAAAAAAACATAATATACGATGAAACACACCCATTATTATAAATCCAATTATATCTCCTAAAATATCTCAACAGTACTACAAATTTTCTTCCAAGTGTAATGAATATTGGAAATGGATTAAAATCCCTTAAGAAAATGGATTCTCTGGAGAAATAGACGGCGGCGTGAGAGGTGACGGGTTTGGGTGTTGTGGAGCACATATCCATCTTTCTTAATTATCTTTCTGTGTACTTGCTATTGAACACATAATCAAAATTGTATCAAGATAGTTTTCTTATGGTGTACACTGTTATGTGGTGTATATGGAAATAATGCTGTTTTATTTTCCGGTTGCTCAAAACAATCTAACCTATTTTGGCCCTTCTACAGGCATGGCGTTAGTCCATTTACTCCACTTAAGGGACTCCTGATCCAAGGGCCAATATTTATGAGTTTTTTCTTTGCTGTAAGTTGCCACATGGTCTTACTGACCCTTCAATTCATCTCTTGTTCATTGTTTATGTTGTTTTTTTCTTTGTGTCCTTATTTTATTCCATTTATAGATAAGAAACATGATTGACAAAGTACCATCGATGAAAGGAGGTGGATCACTTTGGTTTACTGATCTAACAACACCGGATCCTCTTTACATCCTTCCAGTTTTAACGGCATTGATCTTCTTGGTGACAGTTGAGGTATACACTTTGTCTGGTGCATTTGTTGTGTTTGTCATTGTGGAAGTAACCTGGTGCACTGCTGCTTGTTGATACGCTTATATTGGTAGTGCAATAGAAGTTCTTATCTACCCCTGTAGGCCGTAAGCAGTTTTGACTTTTGAGGTCATCATGTTTTTATGCTTGAATTTTTTTTTTCCTGGCTGTATCATCCAGTCCACGTAAGCCTGTTCCAGTAAATTGTGGATTCATCTGTAAACCTATCTCTTCAGTTACATTCTTTGTAAGTTTGCATATAGTAATTATTCTTTCATGGACATTTCTCTCCTTCATAACACCTTGAAAGTCAAACCATTTACTGTGCTGGTTATTTTGCTTAATGTAATGAATGACATGTGCTACCTCAGCTTAACTTGCAAGAAGGAATGGAGGGAAATCCTATGGCTAGAAAAATGAAGAACTTTTCTAGAGGAATGGCTGTTTTGACAGTCCCATTCACAATGAGTTTTGCCAAGGTATATCACTGTGCTGATGACTTATTAGTCTTTCTGCATAGACCTGAGCTTATGGATGCAAAATGATCTGCAGTGAGTTGTATGTAAATATTAGAAATACTTCTGGTGGAATATGTTGTTATTTCTTAATTTACCAGCATTAAGGTATGCATATTATATAGCAAGATCTCTTGCAATTCTGTTATGTCTTATGAGCTCACTGGCTTAATGGAATAGGACTTCTGTGAATACAAACACGTTTCATACAGAAACCTTGATTAAGGAGAAAAGCCTGAAAATGTAACTTAAAAAATTAATGAGTACAGAACAGATTGTGTTTGAGGCAATTAATGAATAACGACCATATAAGAGAGATTGCCCCACTTGACTTGACTGACAAAGTCTGTGACTCTGTAAGGCAGATCACCTCATGTATCTGTTGGGCATTAGTTTGGTTTTAGCGGATACTATGATATTTTGCTCAGATAAAACAGTAGTAGTTAAGGATATTCAGGTATTACCAGTAGCTCATTGATAATCACAATATCAATATGCATATCAAATTTATAGAGACAATGCCCATTGATTGGCAAACATATTTCAAGTGCAACACTTTTTATTTCAACTAACCAAATGAGTTTGATACTCTTGTTTTCAACTGTACCATATTGTTGTCTCAAACATCTCTCTTTATTTCTCTAGGGAATTTTCTGTTACTGGATTACATCAAACTTGTTCACTTTGACATATGGTTTTGGTGAGTATGGCCCATGCCTTAAGATATGATTTCTTTTGGACCTTGTACTCTTTTTTATAGTCATGTCGTATGTATTTGAATTTTTTTTTTCAGTTATCCGGCGACCGGCTGTGAGGAAATTTTGTAATCTTCCTGCTTTGGAAGCTCAGTCTGCATCTGCAAAGAAGCAAATGTTCAATCTATTTGGTGGATCCAAGGCATTAACTACAGCAGAGTCACCTGTAGCAATTACGGGAGGTCCGCAATCTAGTTTGGAGCAACCTGATGCTGCTGCTCTGGGCTATCGGGTCAAAAATCCTGAGAAGAAGGCAAAATCCAGAGGCAAATCTCGGAGGCGCAGGTAAATTGTCGGCACACAAGAGCCTAGATGAGCAAACTGTCATTTGGCGTTGTGGTCAGTGGAGATTTGACTTTTGCGGTGGTAAGATTTGATTTTGCATGAGATAAAGGCTGGCATTGCTTTTTTGGTGGAATAAGCCAGTTTAATTTTGATAGACAGAATAGCTTATACACAAATGTAACTTGAGTTATTAAGTAACTTTACAAAGATCAACGTTGTTGTTCGTTTCCAAGGATTTAGGTGAGAATAGCTTGTTTCCTTTGGAGTCTTAGTAACGTCCATTGGCACCAGAGACCAAATGTTGTAGTTCAGTGACACTAGTGGTTCGGACCATCAAGGGGTAGGAATGTTTGGTTTCTTTTTCACTGACTAGATATTTTTTTTTTATGATTAGATCTTTTGTATCTGCACACATGTGGAGGTCCTATTCATGATTGTTTAGAGGGCTTGTGCAGCAGTTGTGCGCCTGAATAAAAAGGTGAACAGATCGTGAAATGAACCGGTTCCACTTGCGCTGTGGTTTGTTCATGAACCCACTAAAACATTGCAGTTGAATTTCTCATCGATTGTGAGACCTGAAGGGTTGTGATTTCCATCATAACCTTTGATATACATGAGCCAGTAGAAAATGTTTGTTATTGGGCGCCCGTGGTATTTTATTGGGTAAATTGGCATGTATCATGTATGTTGTTGTCGGAGGCTGCCGCGAACGGGTCATGTGCACACTTAATTACCGTGTAGTCACGTCCAAATTCCAAAAACATAGTAAGACGTTGAAGAGGATATTGAAACACGGGAGCAAAATTCACATACATTATATTAATTATTATACTCACGTCACATGGGCTGGAGCCTATTTATACGGAGGAGGAGCAAAGGATCGGATGAAATCGACCAAGATGATGAAGATAGCAGGTGTTGTTATTTTAGTTCTTGTTATCTGTCCAACTATTACTTCCGCTACCGAAACCCGGGGAGGTAAATCCATCCATCCATCTCATGTTTTCTCACAATCTAGCTGAGCTTGATTCTCTCTTCCTAATTAGTAGTAATTACTTGTGCATGTTTGTATTGTGTTAGCGCTTCTATTCCTAATTAATTACTTGTGCATGCATGCGCTAATTAATTCTGTTTGTATTGTGTTAACAGGCCGGGATGACGACCTTAGTGACGACAAAATCTGGACATCTCTGATTGCATTCGTGGGGCGCTATATGCTGACCCACTATCCTGCATCGAGGACATTGCAAAGAAATGCGGGTGGAATAATCTGACCCCTGCATGCGTGATGGAAGAGATGGACAGCTGCCACTAAGGCGACCACCGGCCACTCTCCATCAGTCTCAGGCTGACAGGCTCTCAGCCATAATATTAATAAGCTGTAATAAGGGGCCTAATTAATATGTACTACTTCAGTATATATATATATATGTATCTTCTGTTGAGTTGAAATGCCTCTGATTTTGATTGCACGAGTTAGTAATTCTCAATTTCATAAGCAACTTGCCCTCCTTCCTGCATGGATCCGTAACTAATAAATACGTACTGGAGTACTAATTAAGCACCACTAGCCATGCATGCATGTCGTATATTCTAATAGAATTAATTAATGGTAATAATATAAAGCTAGCTAGATGTGCCTGTGGGTTTGATTTTTAATCACTAGGAGTAATAGAGTAGTACTCCTATATCAGAATGTCAGGGTGCAGTCAGAACCCCTTGAATTTGGACGCTACAACTAGCTACTACTTGTTATCGATCTGTCCAACTATTACTTCCGCTACCGAAACCCGGGGAGGTAAATCCATCCATCCATCTCATGTTTTCTCACAATCTAGCTGAGCTTGATTCTCTCTTCCTAATTAGTAGTAATTACTTGTGCATGTTTGTATTGTGTTAGCGCTTCTATTCCTAATTAATTACTTGTGCATGCATGCGCTAATTAATTCTGTTTGTATTGTGTTAACAGGCCGGGATGACGACCTTAGTGACGACAAAATCTGGACATCTCTGATTGCATTCGTGGGGCGCTATATGCTGACCCACTATCCTGGATTGGTGGTTCCGCCAATCTGCATCGAGGACATTGCAAAGAAATGCGGGTGGAATAATCTGACCCCTGCATGCGTGATGGAAGAGATGGACAGCTGCCACTAAGGCGACCACCGGCCACTCTCCATCAGTCTCAGGCTGACAGGCTCTCAGCCATAATATTAATAAGCTGTAATAAGGGGCCTAATTAATATGTACTACTTCAGTATATATATATATATGTATCTTCTGTTGAGTTGAAATGCCTCTGATTTTGATTGCACGAGTTAGTAATTCTCAATTTCATAAGCAACTTGCCCTCCTTCCTGCATGGATCCGTAACTAATAAATACGTACTGGAGTACTAATTAAGCACCACTAGCCATGCATGCATGTCGTATATTCTAATAGAATTAATTAATGGTAATAATATAAAGCTAGCTAGATGTGCCTGTGGGTTTGATTTTTAATCACTAGGAGTAATAGAGTAGTACTCCTATATCAGAATGTCAGGGTGCAGTCAGAACCCCTTGAATTTGGACGCTACAACTAGCTACTACTTAATTACCGATCGATTTGGGGCAAAAACAACTACTGTTTGCCAGATCAGAGAGATGGTCATCCACCATGGTGAAGAACTAGCTTAACAGCGGCACAAGCACGACCTCGTCCAAGAACCCGTGTCTAGCTCGTGTGGCCGGCCAGCCGGTCACCATGGCCGTGCAAATCATATATACAAGTCATCGCTTGTACAAAGTTTTCATTGTTTGATTAAACAAATCTGTACAGGACATGGTGATACAGCTGGATTACTCATGATGTACTTAAAAACCAACTTGCTTCAAGATTGCCCATGGAACATAACATCAAATCACATGCCTTACTTTACATTTATTACCTATGAAAGTACCTTCTTGCAATGTTTATCAGAGCATAAGCCCCTGTTCACATTTTTACCTTTGAAGTACCTCCTTGTAATGTTTATGGTAGAGAAAGATCCATACTATCAAAGATAAGACATATTTTTACGTAGAAACAATATAAATACATAATTATAAGTGATTGAATTTAACATCACATATGCTTTAAATTTCTAATTACCAGGCTAATTTTGCACACTCCAACATGTCCATACATTTTTCTTCCAAAACAACTTCATGCAGGTAGCACCCTGAACTACTTCTATTCTCACCCTGATCAGCACTGAGATGGGCCAGGAAGTCAGGAAGCAGTGCCGGCAGTAGATAGGGAAGCCAAACCTGCCATTTGAAATTCCCTGGAACTTAAGGAGACAGCTAGTGCACATGAATTGCATTCAATAATTAATCAGCTACTACAAAACAATGTGAGAATTGAAGTAGAAGTACAAGAAATATAAGTTAATGAAAGGAAAGTACTGTCTCACGACATGATTCAAGATAAATAAGGGGGATAAGAAAATCGCAAAGAAAAATCGGTTTGGAATAAAAGATTGACTTAGTAGTAGCATTTTGTCAAAACATCTTTGGGCAATAGGAGCATCACCGATTTGTCATCTTTCTCTTTTCTACTGTTGCAAATCCAACAAAGAATTGTGAAAGCAATTATAATTAATTTTTTTAAAAAAACAGATGGCGTAGAGTTTTCTCAAATTTTTACAAGCTTTACTTCACAAAGCACATGACTTGTCAGCTATAGCCAGAAGATCGCATGATTGAAACTGATTTATTCTAGAGAGTAATAGGCAATCATAGAACCATCCATGACATGCAATCGGCAACCAACAGATGATGGTCTATCACTCCTCCATATGTTCATCTCCAGCATATTCGTGTACAGCTTGTAATGTACAGTCAATAGTGGCACCTTTTATAGCATGTGTACATGCCAACCTACAAACAGAAAGATGAAAAGGAACATTCAGCAACGCGCAAAAAAAGATCCATTTTTTATTCATACAGTTTGAAAACTTTTGAATTTTTACCTAGCATAAGAATCTTTTTATATGGGTCAAGCTTTAAACCACCAGTGTTATAGTACTACCTATAGCTAAGATATAGGTATACTTCAATAGTCCTAATTAAACTTAATTCGGTAAAAATCTACATAGAAAAGGTTGTGTGCTACCATCTACGGAATGTGGAAAATCATTTAGATTTCGATACAATGGAGTTCTCAAGCTGCTAAATAAATGAATAAATTTGTTCAACATATTTTTCCTAAAAAAATGATGCATAGAGATGAAGTGCTGATTAAATTACCAAAAAGTTGGATTGTGGTCATCACTTTAAATCCAAAATTCATAATGACTTGCTTAAATATAGTTAAAAATCGAATGTCAGTATATAATTAATTGATTTTGTTGGAAGCCTTTCATGTTCCTAGGAATAACCGTAAACATTATTTAGTAGAGTGTGAAAATCATCATTTCAGCTCTAATCTGATTCTTGGGAGTAGCATGTGCGTGAGTCCAAATTTCTTAGTGGCAAGCACATGGCATGTTCACTTGTATACATATCCGCACCAGAAAATACATATAATTGCCCACAAATTCAAACTGTATGTACCATCGCTAGCTGATGAGCTCACCTCGTTAACATGTCAATCTGCATATCAGGCAAATAATCTACGTCGTTATAAGAAACAAGAATAAATTTATATTATAAGTGACAGTAATGAGTGCAGCTTGGAAGGAGGACAGGCGGGCCATAGAGCTGGACGCATACTTCATCAAACATGTATTAATTGGGCGTTTAGATTTTGTTTAAAGTCCAAAGCTGAATTCACCACGCACAGCAAAATATAAAGATCCCAAATGTTAGTTCTGTCGAGGGTGTTCAATTCTTCGGTTCCACATTGCAGAAGCTTAGAGATAATAAAAGTGAAGATTCAATCTTAGACATGATCAACCAAGGATAACACAATGAATATCAATAAAAAATGTATTATTGTACAAATATGCATGTACAGGCTCCGGCCTAGAGATGACAACACACCTGCTTATGATCCATTCATGCAGCAATATGCAGTGATAGAAAAATGTAATTTTCGACCATGAACATATATATTTATTATTAAATAACTCTTCTCTCTGCTACATGATGCCTCATACTGAGCCTAGTGCTGGAATGTGCACACATATGGGCATTACTTCGAACAAGAGGAGGACATACGGAGGGGCGAGATTGAATTCTCATTCAGTCTGCTCCACCTACTTGCAGTTCCTCTTAATTGTTTGTGGTTCTAGGAAAATTAGGGAAAAGGGGGCAAGAAGAACATGAGACACATGGACAAAATATAAATCAAGCAGCATTTTCTTTTTTTAAAAAAAAAAGAAAAGAGAGAAGAAAAGGGAGAACCTTTTACAGGGACAAGAGCAAGAAGCCGACGTTTGAGGCAATGGATGGGGTCAATCTGTTGGCACCGGATTAGTGAGTTGCATACTCGCATTAACGTTCAACCGTAGTTGTTGTACGATACGATGGGCCTTCATCCCTGCAGTTGACACCCTTGTCTCTGACTGCCGGCGCCGGCACGACGTACGGCATGAATGGTCCATCTGGCTTATGCTTACCTTTCCAAAAGAGAAAAAAAAAACAAAAGAGTTGAGTTTATTTTATGTATCGTCCCACGCAGAACAAACTTATTCACAACGGGGTTTCATCAAGCACCTTGACCTTGTACAGGAATAAATAAATGACGAATGAATACAAATGAAGTTGTCGGCTGAGGAATAAAGCTGCAGAGTTAGACCCTAGAAGCTTCAATCTCCTAAGATGGAGAGGAGGCAAAGCCATGATAAAGGAAGATGAAAATCATCTGGCTGGAGGAGCAGATGTTGAGACTTGAGGCCAAGGTCAGAAATCTCGGCGAATGGTGGAGGCCGTGGCAATGTGAAACACTGTGGACAACCACGCCAAATCTAGAGATGGAAGTAACAAATACTCTCTCCGTCCCTAAATATTTGACACCGTTGATTTTTTTAGCACATGTTTGACCGTTCGTCTTATTCAATAACTTTTGTGAAATATGTAAAACTATATGTATACATAAAAATATATTTAACAATGAATCAAATGATAGAAAAATAATTAAGAATTACTTAAATTTTTTAAATAACTAGCAAAAATGCCCGTGCGTTGCGACGGGTAAAAAGAATCCAATGACAATATACACTTTTCATGCATAACCATATTAATGATAATGTTTATATGGATCGTTGTAGTTACCACAATTAGAAAATTGGAACATCTTCAATGTAATGACCCAACCTCAATGATGGTAACCTTACCGATGTTTGCTTTACGTAAAATAATTGGATTATTCATGTGACAATCTCATTCTTGCAACCAATAATAGAATTAATCAAACCCAAAAATCATGCAGGAAATGAAAAAAATCAAAAAAATTGATGGATCCAATCTGACCCAAGCATCCATCAATTTTATCTCGCGTTGAGTCGGACGGTTTTTGGAGCGGTTCTTTTACAAACGACGGTTTTTTTTTCTCGTGCTGAGTCGCAGGGTTTTCTCTAACCTTTTTTTTACAAATGGTGATTTTTTTTATCTCGCGTTGAGTCGGACGGTTCTCAAACTGTTTTTTTTAGAAACAACGGTTTTTTTTCTCGCGTTGAGTCTGATTTTTTTCTCGATCTTTTTTTATAAACGATGTTTTTTTCTAATATTTTTTCAGAGCGGCTTGTTTCTTATAAACTGTGTTTCGTTTTCTTGTGTAGTTTTCTCAAACATTTTTTAGAAATGGTGTCTTTCTGACAGTTTTTCCCTAGCATTTTTTTTCTTTTTTACCAATGGTGAAAACAGAATTTTTCTTGCGCGCATTTTTGCCCCTTTTTCTGACATTATTTTCTTGCGCGTTTTTTTCTTGTTCTTCTCGAGCAATATTTGATCTTTTTTTTCTCACGCGTTTTCTGGAAACCAATTTTTCTCGCACATATTAGATTAGATAGATATATTAGATTAGATTAGAGATAAGAGATATATACGGACGACGAAAACAAATAGAAATCAGATGTTTTTTTGCCGCGTTATTTTTTCCGCCCCTTGTACCATATAATGGTTTTTTATTATACACGGACGACGGAAACTTTTTTAACTTTTTAAGTAAAGTTAGGGATTAGAGATTAGATCTGTTCCCTTTTGTGATTAGGAATTTAGATTGTTTATTTATTTTTTTAGAAATAAAAAGAAAAAAAAAGAGATCGGGAGATGGGGAGGAGATTTTTTTTTCCACCTCCGATTCGCTTTTGTTTTTCTGTTGCCGCGTTTTTCTTTTCAGGATCGCTCTTTTTTTTGAGTTAGACGGACGACAAAAACATCATAAATTTTTTAAGTAGTAACAGAAACGAACGGCCAAATATATTTAAATAAATCAACGGTGTCAAATATTTACCTCGCCAACTGCCCCGAGGCTTCCTCCATTGTCACGGTTCAAATCAATAGCAGCCACAACCTTCCAATTTAGCCAATGACGAGTGAAACGACGGCCAACAGGCAATGTAACAGAGCGGCCACTGGTCGACTCCACCACACCAGCACACGCTCTCGTGAAACCCTAGGCTCCTCTCCCGCAGGCCGCAGCCATGTCACAGCACTCTGTTGTCTCCATGCTCATGGCCACGAGTGGCCTTCCCTGAGACCATGCCTTCACACGACGGTGGAAGAGATGACCTGGCCACTACTTAGGGGAGGATGTGAGGCGCATCATGGTCCGGTGTTATTGCTCGGTGCGTGGGGATAGCGCGGCGCACATCCGCTCGGCTGGATGGGGAATCGGTGATTTCACTGTCGCATTGTTATCACAAAGATATCTACATCCGTTTCTAGCCGTTGGATGAATAGATCGGATGGCTGATAAAAGAGATAGGAAGTTTTGTGTAGGTTCTCCTAGGTGCATCTAGCAAAGAGAATAACTCCTCCTTTTTATATATATTAGTAAAGATGAGTATGTAGGTTTATTAGACTAACATCATACCACTTAATATCACTGCTAGACAAGTGATCTTTAGTCCCGGGTTGCAAACCGACACCACAAATCTAGGATATCTTTAGTCTCCGTTGGTGTTACTAACCGAGACTAAATATTATTTTTTTTCCTTTTTTCATTGTTTTTTTTGCTGCTTGCATATTGATCACAGATCCAGAAATCATCACAAAAACAGATCCACAAAAATCATCGCTAATCCACAAATCATCAGTGATCCAGATCCCCAAAAATCATCACAAATTATACTACCATCACAAATCAAAACAGATCCGCCGACTTCGAGCACTACGACTCCCACCTCAGCCTCCTCCAAGCTTGGGCGGCTGAGCCTGGCTACCAGGAGCAGCCCATTAGGCCGGAAGAAAAACCCTAGGGAATGGGCGTCAACCAGCGTGTCGCTTCTCATCCTCTCCCTGTCTCGCGACTCTCGTACAGCTCTCCGCCGCCTCTACCTCCGCCGACCGCCGACCGCCCATCGTCGCAACCACTTGTCCTCGCCGCCACGCCGCCGCTTGCTAGTCCTAGCCGTCGCATCCTCGCGCCTCGCTGTGTCCCTTGCCGGAGAAGCATGATGGCACCTGCCGAACAAAAATGCCACACCCATCTGCTGTCGTCTATCATATCCATGGCATGTGGCCGTTATTAAACTATAGTCTCGTCAACTTATCGATATTGAAGTATCGTTGAACTTTGTTTATATTGTTTGTTGACCTTATTGTCAACTCATTAATCATCATATAACAGTGTTATGTGGCAGCGTGATGATGCAAGGGTGAAATTATAAGGTCATCTTCATGCATAGTTAAATGTGGGATGATGTCACAGTTCGCTGTTTACGACATGACTTTTCGACTTCCGACTGATATCGGTAGATTCCCGTTCCGGCGGTTCTGTTTCCGATATACCGATATTACCGATATCGTTACCATTTCCGAGTGTATCGTTCCGATTCCATTTTCGTGAAAATAAAATGAAAATGGAAATGGTAGAGGGTTTTTCTACTGTTTCCGACCGTTTTCATCCCTGCCAGGCAGCTTGGGAGCTCAGTGCTTTGCTACGGCTTGCTCCCCCGTGATAAATCAAGAAACGGCGCTTTACCTTTTTTTTTCCTCTGCTCGCGGGGCTTAGGGCCACGTGGCGCAAATTTGTAGATCTGACGGAAGACCAATCGGCTAGCACCGGAAAATTTAACTATTTGCCACTATTAGCTTTGACAATTATGCAAATATCCCTTTTAGATTTACACAAACTTTTTGTTGTCCTTCTTAAGTGGTGGTTTCTTAACTTTTCTTCCACTTTTGCCTACGTGGCATGCCAAGGTGGCAATCAGGGTCGACGAGGGAGAAGATGGAGGGGAGATAGAGACTGACCAGTAGGTCCCACGTCGTTTTTCACCCTAGATATCCACGTTGGCATGCCACGTGGACAAAAGTGGCAAATAGTTAAGAAACCACCACTTAAGAGGGTCTAAAAAGCATGTGCAAATCTAAGAGGGGCATTTGATAATTGTCAAACCTAATAGTGGCAAATAGTTAAATGTCCCGTTGGCACAAGAAGCGCTAGCTTTAGATTATTAGATACTAGAAGATCTGCACGCCCTGTTGACGTGCTGCCTAATTTAGCCTGTAATATGGTTCATCTGCAAAATATATATTAAATTTGCCTATCTCTCATTTTATATTATTTGTCATTGTAGCAAAATTTCACATCAAACTTGGAGATGTGCAAATTACACTGCTATGCTTATTAACTACATTATAGTTTTCAAAAGCAATATTAACTTTGATTAACAGTTATACATGGCATTGATAAAATGTGAAGATAGAAGACCGCGATCTAAAATAATAATTTCAAATGTGAGAATGACCAGTAATATTTTGAAACATACAGAGTAATATATTAATGGAATTTAATTTTATGTTTCCTTAGAATTATGAGAAAAACCAAATTAAGATTGTAATTAATGATGACCAATAGTTTGGCAAATAGTTAGATATTTCCATATTGGAAAGTACGAATTACCCCCCGAACTATTGTGGTAGTACGATTTACCCCCAAACTATAATACCAGACATTTAACACCCCAAACTCTCAAAACCGGATAAATTATAACCCTAAATCGATTCGAACCGGTTTTCAGCCTACGTGGCACACTCGTAGCAATACTGTCAGCAAAAACAACGGTAGGGCCCACCTTTCAGCGCTTGTTGTTTCTCTCCTTCTCTGCCCCTCTCTCTCTCGGTGAACAGAAGGTGGCTGCGAGCGGCGGGTAAGGAGCCGAGGCCGGCGGTGGGCGGGGGTGGAGGCGGCTGTGGGCGGCGGGTGAGGAGCCGAGGACGCGGCGTACTAGACGTCGGGGTAGCGCTCGGTCGGCTCTGATGGCAGCGGCGGCGGAGAGGGCGAGGGCGGCGGGACGTGGAGCGAGATGGCGGCAGGATCCTCCTTCCCC
>CM020185.1:2689629-2728157 GCA_009805545.1 Oryza longistaminata | reverse complement strand
GGGGGTTTTACAATGAACCGGCCTTGTCCCTTAAAGAGGGGTTGGTCTTGTCCTCTACAGGCCCTTCTCCACGTCCAACTCGGGATAGAAACCAAAGGAAACACGAAACATGCCTTCCCGAGCTAGGAAACCCGAGACCCGACGAAAACAGACTCGGACTCGGACCCTGCCGGTCTGACCGCCCACATACCTGCGGTCAGACCGGCCCTACTAGCCGGTCAGACCGCCCACACACCTGTGGTCTGACCGGCCCTGTGAAGGAAACCCGTCACTTTCCAAACTTTGGCAATTTTCCACTATTTCGTCCATAGGTGCCAAATTTGAGTGTAAACAGATATCAGATTCACTAGCATCAACAACTTTTGCCCTAATTTCCTCCCTCCTTTTGACTTGAACTGTCTCCTTAATTTATCGGAGACGTTCGGTTCTCAGCTGGATGAGAGTGAAACTGATCAAATTACATTTGTTCTCTGCACTTCTGCTAGGCTGCTTAGCTACCACTAGCCTTTTACTACCCAGCTGCAGATAAACTAAAACATGTATATATGAACATGAATTCCCTAACCATATAAATTAAAACGCCTCCGATGATCGAACCATATCTTGGTCCATCGATTTAAGGGGAAACCAATGATCAGTTACTTTATTTTATTTATTATATTTATAGAACAATTACTCCCTCGGTTCCATAATATAATGTACAACCACTTTCTTTATATGTTCCATAATATAAGGCATGCATGCAATTAATTATGACATCTTCTTCATTAAATTATTAATTTTTTAAACAATTCACTCTCACATTCTCTAATTCTATTGGATGCATGCATTATATTTATTAGGATGATCCAAACTACAAGATGATAATAACTATTTCTTTATCTTTGGGTTAAGGGTGGTTGTGCCTTATATTTTGGAACGGAGGGAGTAATTTATTAGAGTCACGTGACAACTTAGGTGTATTTTGTCGGAACACTACTACTAATAGTCTCAGTTTACTTGTAGTCAACTACTGTTGGTTGTAGCTTGGTGGCATACTCTACCTACCTATCAGTTGTTGATGTTACTCGCGGAGTATCGTTCTTTATCTTTGGTGCTAGATGACATGCATGCATGCTCATTGGATATCAGCTGATTCTTATATTAGGTACATTGTGCATGAAATGTCTTGTAAGCAATATGACTTATTAGCGATCGGTGGATAGTGGTTTGTATGTAGAACTCGTATACGTGGGGATTAGTGAGGACATACGATTCCACATGTGGAGGGGAGTATCGTGGTGGGTATACCTGATTTTTTTTCTTTGAGATGGAGATCTAATGGGTAAAATTAGTAGGTCCACCGATTTTTTTTTCCTAATTTATTAGAACACCATGTGGCGGTTTACGAGCGTTTGTAGGAGACCACATGGTGGCTTGGGAGTTTTTGTAGGAAGTTAATTTAATGAACTTTTAGTATATATGATAGATAGATAGATGGATGGATATAGATGTACGTTTACACCAGGTCACATTTTCTCTGTTGTTTCCTAATTGGTTTTACTTTCATGCCTAGTTAATTAATTATATTAGCTATAGGGTTAAACCAATCTGCATGAGCACACAGACAGTAAAGTGGAGGAGGGGATTAGGTAACAGTTGCTTGCACAAGCAGGTGGACAGAAAGGCATGCATTCGCTTTAATCACACTGCTCTGAATGTGACATTTCTGTCATGCCGCTCATGCATGATTAGTGGCCGGAGTAGGAGTACACGTTACTAGTGGAAGGAGAAAATCTTGTTGTCGGAGGCTGCCGCGAACGGGTCATGTGCACACTTAATTACCGTGTAGTCACGTCCAAATTCCAAAAACATAGTAAGACGTTGAAGAGGATATTGAAACACGGGAGCAAAATTCACATACATTATATTAATTATTATACTCACGTCACATGGGCTGGAGCCTATTTATACGGAGGAGGAGCAAAGGATCGGATGAAATCGACCAAGATGATGAAGATAGCAGGTGTTGTTATTTTAGTTCTTGTTATCTGTCCAACTATTACTTCCGCTACCGAAACCCGGGGAGGTAAATCCATCCATCCATCTCATGTTTTCTCACAATCTAGCTGAGCTTGATTCTCTCTTCCTAATTAGTAGTAATTACTTGTGCATGTTTGTATTGTGTTAGCGCTTCTATTCCTAATTAATTACTTGTGCATGCATGCGCTAATTAATTCTGTTTGTATTGTGTTAACAGGCCGGGATGACGACCTTAGTGACGACAAAATCTGGACATCTCTGATTGCATTCGTGGGGCGCTATATGCTGACCCACTATCCTGCATCGAGGACATTGCAAAGAAATGCGGGTGGAATAATCTGACCCCTGCATGCGTGATGGAAGAGATGGACAGCTGCCACTAAGGCGACCACCGGCCACTCTCCATCAGTCTCAGGCTGACAGGCTCTCAGCCATAATAATTAATAAGCTGTAATAAGGGGCCTAATTAATATGTACTACTTCAGTTAATATAATGTATCTTCTGTTGAGTGAAAGCCTCTGATTTGATGCACGAGTTAGTAATTCTCCATTTCATAAGCAACTTGCCCTCCTTCCTGCATGGATCCGTAACTACCTGCATGCCATATCGGGATATTCTAATAGAAATTAAATTAATTGGTAATAATATAAAGCTAGCTAGATGTGCCTGTGGGTTGATTTTAATCACTAGGAGTAATAGAGTAGTACTCCTATATCAGAATGTCAGGGTGCAGTCAGAACCCTTGAATTTGACGCTACAACTAGCTACTACTTAAATTACGATCGATTTGGGCAAAAACAACTACTGTTTGCCAGATCAGAGAGATGGTCATCCCACATGGTGAAGAACTAGCTTAACAGCGGCACAAGCACGACCTCGTCCAAGAACCCGGTCAGCTCGTGTGGCCGGCTCCGGTCACCATGGCCGTGCAAATCATATATACAAGGTTCATCGCTTGTACAAAGTTTTCATTGTTTTGATTAAACCAAATCTGTACAGGACATGGTGATACAGGCTGGATTACTTCATGATGTACTTAAAACCAACTTGCTTCAAGATTGCCCATGGAACATAACATCAAATCACATCGCCTTACTTTACATTATTACCTATGAAAGTACCTTCTTGCAATGTTTATCAGAGCATAAGCCCATGTTCACATTTTTACCTTTGAAGTACCTCCTTTATCGTAGGGAAAGATCCATACTATCAAAGTTAAGACAGATATTTTATGTAGAAACAATATAAATACATAATATAAGTGATTGAAATTAACATCACATATGCTTTAAATTTCTAATTACAGGCTAATTTTGCACACTCCAACATGTCCATACATTTTCTCCAAAAAACAACTTCATGCAGGAGCACCCTGAACTTACTTCTATTCTCACCCTGACCAGCACTGAGATGGGCCAGGAAGTCAGGAAAGCAGTGCCAGCAGTAGATAGGAAGCCAAACCTGCCATTTGAAATTCCTGGAATTAAGGAGACAGCTAGTGCCACATGAATTGCATCCAATAATTAATCAGCTACTACAAAACAATGTGAGAATTGAATAGAAGTACGAGAATATAAGTTAATGAAAGAAACTAAGTACTGTCTCACGACATGATTCAAAAAAATAAGGGGATAAGAAAATCGCAAAGAAAAATCTGTTTGGAATAAAAGATTGACTTAGTAGAGCATTTTTGTCAAAACATCTTTGGGCAATAGGAGCATCACCGATTTGTTATCTTTTCTCTTTTCTTACTGTTGCAAATCACAAAGAATTGTTGAAAGCAATTATAATTAATTTTTTTTTAAAAAAAAATGGCGTAGAGTTTTCTCAAATTTACAAGCTTTATTCACAAAGCCACATGACTTATCAGCTATAGCCAGAAGATCGCATGATTGAAACTGATTTATCTAGAGAGTAATAGGCAATCATAGAACCATCCATGACATGCAATCGCAACCAACAGATGATGTCTATCACTCCTCCATATGTTCATCTCCAGCATATTCGTGTACAGCTTGTAATGTACAGTCAATAGTGCACCTTTATAGCATGTGTACATGCCAACCTACAAACAGAAAGATGAAAAGGAACATTACAGCAACGCGCAAAAAAGATCCATTTTTTATTCATACAGTTTTGAAAACTTTGAATTTTTACCTAGCATAAGAATCTTTTTATATGGGTCAAGCTTTAAACCACCAGTGTTATAGTACACCTATGCTAAGATATAGGTATACTTCAATAGTCTAATTAAACTTAATCGGTAAAAAATCTACCATAGAAAAGTTGTGTGCTACCATCACCGGAAGTTGGCAAAATCATTTAGATTTCGATACAATGGAGTTCTCAAGCTGCTAAATAAATGAATAAATTTGTTCAACATATTTTTCCTAAAAAAATGATGCATAGAGATGAAGTGCTGATTAAATTACCAAAAAGTTGGATTGTGGTCATCACTTTAAATCCAAAATTCATAATGACTTGCTTAAATATAGTTAAAAATCGAATGTCAGTATATAATTAATTGATTTTGTTGGAAGCCTTTCATGTTCCTAGGAATAACCGTAAACATTATTTAGTAGAGTGTGAAAATCATCATTTCAGCTCTAATCTGATTCTTGGGAGTAGCATGTGCGTGAGTCCAAATTTCTTAGTGGCAAGCACATGGCATGTTCACTTGTATACATATCCGCACCAGAAAATACATATAATTGCCCACAAATTCAAACTGTATGTACCATCGCTAGCTGATGAGCTCACCTCGTTAACATGTCAATCTGCATATCAGGCAAATAATCTACGTCGTTATAAGAAACAAGAATAAATTTATATTATAAGTGACAGTAATGAGTGCAGCTTGGAAGGAGGACAGGCGGGCCATAGAGCTGGACGCATACTTCATCAAACATGTATTAATTGGGCGTTTAGATTTTGTTTAAAGTCCAAAGCTGAATTCACCACGCACAGCAAAATATAAAGATCCCAAATGTTAGTTCTGTCGAGGGTGTTCAATTCTTCGGTTCCACATTGCAGAAGCTTAGAGATAATAAAAGTGAAGATTCAATCTTAGACATGATCAACCAAGGATAACACAATGAATATCAATAAAAAATGTATTATTGTACAAATATGCATGTACAGGCTCCGGCCTAGAGATGACAACACACCTGCTTATGATCCATTCATGCAGCAATATGCAGTGATAGAAAAATGTAATTTTCGACCATGAACATATATATTTATTATTAAATAACTCTTCTCTCTGCTACATGATGCCTCATACTGAGCCTAGTGCTGGAATGTGCACACATATGGGCATTACTTCGAACAAGAGGAGGACATACGGAGGGGCGAGATTGAATTCTCATTCAGTCTGCTCCACCTACTTGCAGTTCCTCTTAATTGTTTGTGGTTCTAGGAAAATTAGGGAAAAGGGGGCAAGAAGAACATGAGACACATGGACAAAATATAAATCAAGCAGCATTTTCTTTTTTTAAAAAAAAAAGAAAAGAGAGAAGAAAAGGGAGAACCTTTTACAGGGACAAGAGCAAGAAGCCGACGTTTGAGGCAATGGATGGGGTCAATCTGTTGGCACCGGATTAGTGAGTTGCATACTCGCATTAACGTTCAACCGTAGTTGTTGTACGATACGATGGGCCTTCATCCCTGCAGTTGACACCCTTGTCTCTGACTGCCGGCGCCGGCACGACGTACGGCATGAATGGTCCATCTGGCTTATGCTTACCTTTCCAAAAGAGAAAAAAAAAACAAAAGAGTTGAGTTTATTTTATGTATCGTCCCACGCAGAACAAACTTATTCACAACGGGGTTTCATCAAGCACCTTGACCTTGTACAGGAATAAATAAATGACGAATGAATACAAATGAAGTTGTCGGCTGAGGAATAAAGCTGCAGAGTTAGACCCTAGAAGCTTCAATCTCCTAAGATGGAGAGGAGGCAAAGCCATGATAAAGGAAGATGAAAATCATCTGGCTGGAGGAGCAGATGTTGAGACTTGAGGCCAAGGTCAGAAATCTCGGCGAATGGTGGAGGCCGTGGCAACGTGAAACACTGTGGACAACCACGCCAAATCTAGAGATGGAAGTAACAAATACTCTCTCCGTCCCTAAATATTTGACACCGTTGATTTTTTTAGCACATGTTTGACCGTTCGTCTTATTCAATAACTTTTGTGAAATATGTAAAACTATATGTATATATAAAAGTATATTTAACAATGAATCAAATGATAGAAAAATAATTAAGAATTACTTAAATTTTTTAAATAACTAGCAAAAATGCCCGTGCGTTGCGACGGGTAAAAAGAATCCAATGACAATATACACTTTTCATGCATAACCATATTAATGATAATGTTTATATGGATCGTTGTAGTTACCACAATTAGAAAATTGGAACATCTTCAATGTAATGACCTAACCTCGACGATGATAACCTTACCGGCGCTTGCTTTACCTAAAATAATTGGATTATTCATGTGACAATCTCATTCTTGCAACCAATAAAAGAATTAATCAAATCCAAAAAATCATGCAGGAAATAAAAAAATCAAAAAAATTGATGGATCCTATCTGACCCAAGCATCCATCAATTTTATCTCGCGTTGAGTCGGACGGTTTTTGGAACGGTTCTTTTACAAACGACGTTTTTTTTTCTCGTGCTGAGTCGCAGGGTTTTCTCTAACCTTTTTTTTACAAATGGTGATTTTTTTTATCTCGCGTTGAGTCGGACGGTTCTCAAACTGTTTTTTTAGAAACAACGGTTTTTTTTTCTCATGTTGAGTCCGATTTTTTTTTCTCGATCTTCTTTTATAAACGATGTTTTTTTCTAATATTTTTTCAGAGCGGCTTGTTTCTTATAAACTGTGTTTCGTTTTCTTGTGTAGTTTTCTCAAACATTTTTTAGAAATGGTGTCTTTCTGACAGTTTTTCCCTAGCATTTTTTTTCTTTTTTACCAATGGTGAAAACAGAATTTTTCTTGCGCCTTTTTTCTTGCGAGCATTTTTGCCCCTTTTTCTGACATTATTTTCTTGCGTGTTTTTTTCTTGTTTTTCTCGAGCAATATTTGCTTTTTTTTTCTCACGCGTTTTCTGGAAACCAATTTTTCTCGCACATATTAGATTAGATAGATATATTAGATTAGATTAGAGATAAGAGATATATACGGACGACGAAAACAAATAGAAATCGGATGTTTTTTTGCCGCGTTATTTTTTCCACCCCTTGTATCATATAATGGTATTTTATTATATACGGACGACGGAAACTTTTTTATCTTTTTAAGTAAAGTTAGGGATTAGAGATTAGATCTGTTTCCTTTTGTGATTAGGAATTTAGATTGTTTATTTATTTTTTTAGAAATAAAAAGAAAAAAAAAGAGATCGGGAGATGGGGAGGAGATTTTTTTTCCGCCTCCGATTCGCTTCTGTTTTTCTGTTGCCGCGTTTTTCTTTTCACGATCGCTCTATTTTTTTAAGTTAGACGGACGACAAAAAACATCATAAATTTTTTAAGTAGTAACAGAAACGAACGGTTAAATATATTTAAATAAATCAACGGCGTCAAATATTTACCTCGCCAACTGCCCCGAGGCTTCCTCCATTGTCACGGTTCAAATCAATAGCAGCCACAACCTTCCAATTTAGCCAATGACGAGTGAAACGACGGCCAACAGGCAATGTAACAGAGCGGCCACCGGTCGACTCCACCACACCAGCACACGCTCTCGTGAAACCCTAGGCTCCTCTCCCGCAGGCCGCAGCCTTGTCACAGCACTCTGTTGTCTCCATGCTCGTGGCCAGGAGTGGCCTTCCCTGAGACCATGCCTTCACACGACGGTGGAAGAGATGACCTGGCCACTACTTAGGGGAGGATGTGAGGCGCATCATGGTCCGGTGTTATTGCTCGGTGCGTGGGGATAGCGCGGCGCACATCCGCTCGGCTGGATGGGGAATCGGTGATTTCACTGTCGCATTGTTATCACAAAGATATCTACATCCGTTTCTAGCCGTTGGATGAATAGATCGGATGGCTGATAAAAGAGATAGGAAGTTTTGTGTAGGTTCTCCTAGGTGCATCTAGCAAAGAGAATAACTCCTCCTTTTTATATATATTAGTAAAGATGAGTATGTAGGTTTATTAGACTAACATCATACCACTTAATATCACTGCTAGACAAGTGATCTTTAGTCCCGGGTTGCAAACCGACACCACAAATCTAGGATATCTTTAGTCTCCGTTGGTGTTACTAACCGAGACTAAATATTATTTTTTTCCTTTTTTCATTGTTTTTTTTGCTGCTTGCATATTGATCACAGATCCAGAAATCATCACAAAAACAGATCCACAAAAATCATCGCTAATCCACAAATCATCAGTGATCCAGATCCCCAAAAATCATCACAAATTATACTACCATCACAAATCAAAACAGATCCGCCGACTTCGAGCACTACGACTCCCACCTCAGCCTCCCCACCACGACAACCGCTGCGACACCTGGTTCCACCCGTCACCACACCTCGGCAACTGGATCGTCGCCGTCCCTCTCCCGCGAGGCAGAGGCGGATCCCAGCAACAACTGTCCGCGCGCCTAGGTCGTCACGCACCGCGACGGCGAGTGCCGCCGCCTACCCCTCGTGCCGCCACCACCCCGCTCTTGCCGCCGCCGCTGCCGCCTGCCCCCTCATGCCACCGTCACCGCCTTCCCCCTTGTGCCGCCGCCGCCGCCTCCCCCTCCGTCGGATCCAGTGGAGGGGAGGGCTCTGCCGCCGCGTATCGGTCCCGGCTACGATCGGAGAGGAGGTGTAGGAGATCGGAGAGAGGAGGAAAAGGAGAGATAGAAAGAGAGAAAGAGAAAGGGTTAGTGGATGAGGGGGAGAAAGAAATAAGGACGACAACACGCGCTGCTCTCTCCCTCCCCATGTGGCTCGTCTGTTTTTTTAATTTTTCGTTCCGGTTGGTTTAGACAACCGGGACTAAAGATAGTGGGAGGCCTAACAATTTTTGAACCAGGACATAAAAAATGATCTCTAGTCCTGGTTGATGTTACCAACTGGAACTAAAGAATCAAAAAATTCTGTTGGTCTTTTGAACCGGGACTAAACACATTCTTTAGTATCTATTCCTATTCGAATCGGGACTAATGCGATTTTTTTCATCCGGACAAATATCAATTCTCCGGTAGTGTATATTGATGTATTAAAATGGAAGGGGTTGGATATTGGCTACCAGAAATTATTTTTCTAGCAGAAAAAGAGCTGCGATATCTAATCCATTTTTTCGACCAGTAAAGCATCTAGAAACCCTGCTTCACTATACCGAACAATTCTTATCAATGGGAAAGTCTATAATAGTTATCCAAGAGTTCTGTGTAGAAGGGCTATCATGCAACGGATCAAACGTGTGGATAGCACACCATGGCACCACGGAGATATCCACTTCTGTCATTCCATGTAAACGACAGCTCCTTCTCCCCTTCCTAGAGTTGGTTCGATTTGGAGAAGGGGATTGACAAAAAAAAAAAAAAGAGTAAATTGCATCGCCGGTACATGAACTTGCCATGGGTTAGCAATCTAGTGCACGAACTTATAAAATGCTTGTTCTAGTGCGTGAACTTGTCAGGTGCGTGCGGAGGAAGGCGAAAAGAACACTACATGGATAATCTTATTGATTTTGTGATTGTAGAAAAAGATTAAAAAAAGAGCAATGATATAAGCTAGGGTGGGAAAGATATGAAATATCATCACTTCCTTGATGAAGGATAAAGTAGAGATCAAATTTATAAATAATTGCAGTCTTATGCAAACGCACTATACATATGCATGTCACACCCTAATCAATATCAGCTTCGTAAGATTAATATTGCCAAGCTATTTTGGCCCTCGTTTGCACAAAACTAGACAAGTTCGTGTACCGAAACGAGCATTTTACAAGATTATGTACTAAATTGCACCCATCTAACAAGTTTATGCACTACCAATGCATGTGCAAATATAAGAAGGGCATTTGATAGTTGTCAAACCGAATAGTGGCAAATAGTTAAATGTCCCATTGGCACAAGAAGCGCTAGCTTTAGATTAGTAGATACTAGAAGATCTGCACGCCCTGTTGACGTGCCGCCTAATTTAGCCTATAATATGACTCATCTGCAAAATATATATTAAATTTGCATATATCACATTTTATATTATTTGTCATTCTAGCAAAATTTCACATCAAACTAGGAGATGTGCAAATTACACTGCTATGCTTATTAACTACATTATAATCGTTTTCAAAAGCAATATTAACTTTGATTAACAGTTGTACATGGCATTGATAAAATGTGAAGATAGTAGACCGCGATCTAAATTAATAATTTTAAATGTGAGAATGACCAGTAATATTTTGAAACATACAGAGTAATATATTAATGGAATTTAATTTTATGTTTCCAAAGAATTATGAGAACAACCAAATTAAGATTGTAATTAATGATGACCAATAGTTTGGCAAATAGTTAGATATTTCCATATTGGAAAGTACGAATTACCCCCTCGAACTATTGCGGTAGTACGATTTACCCCCTAAACCATAATACCAGACATTTAACATCCCAAACTCTCAAAACGGGATAAATTACAACCCTAAATCGATTCGAACCGGTTTTCAGCCTACATGGCACACTCATGACAATACAGTCAGCAAAACAACGGTGGGGCCCACCTTTCAGCGCTTGTTGTTTCTCTCCTTCTCTGCCCCTCTCTCTCCTCCTCCTCTGCCCCTCTCTCTCTCTCAGTGAACAGAAGGCGGCTGCGAGCGGCGGGCAAGGAGCCGAGGCCGGCGGTGGGCGGGGGCGGAGGCGGCTGAGGGCGGCGGGCGAGGAGCCGAGGACGCGGCGTACTAGACGTCGGGGTAGCGCTCGGTCGGCTCCGATGGCAGCGGCGGCGGAGAGGGCGAGGGCGGCGGGACGTGGAGCGAGATGGCGGCAGGATCCTCCTTCCCACCGTCCAGGCGCTCAAGCTTCAAGCTTCAGTTGCTAGCCTGTTACATTGCTCCTCGTTGCAAATTGCAAACAGGCGATGGCTGATCTGATGCGTATGATGGCAACGGGATCATATCACTGTAGATGATCCGAAAACCAATAGTTTCTCTTTGTGGATTTTGTTGGCAACTTTTTGTGACAAGTCGACAAGCACGATCGCAACACCTAAACGCCTTGCGGTGATATGGAGTCGCCAACCACCTCGATCTAGCCAAAGGGCCAAATCAAGATGGGTTTTGTAGAAAAGCAACTAAACCGGCTAGCGGAGCCGATTTAGAGATCAAAATCAGCCTCTAGGCCGATTTAGATCGATATGAGGATAACTACCCGTCTCGTGGGCAAAACGGAAGGTTTTCAGGACAAACATAAAAAGAGGTGTCGCACTCTCGCAGGGCGGCGGACGGTTTACGGCGCAAACCGACAAAGATGGACTAAAACTAGGGTAAAATAGAAAACATAGTAAAAGAACGATTCAAGTAGATTGTATTCGGGGTTTTACAATGAACCGGCCTTGTCCCTTAAATAGGCATTGCGAAGCGCCGTGCGCGCCGACCGCCCGCGCCGCTCGACCTGAGCCCGACGGCCCGAGAGAGAGACATGAGATAGATAGAGTATATATATATGACAGGTGGGCCCCACAATAAAATGCTGATTGGATTGCCACGTGTACGTCACGTAGGATAAAACCGCTTTGGATTGTGTCAGTGGGGGTAATTCGTCCGGTATTGAAAGTTCGAGGTGAGTGATGTCTGGTTTTCAGATTTAGGGGGTAATTCGGTCGACCGCGATAGTTTAGGGGGTAATTCGTACTTTTTCCTTAGATATTCTATTATAAAATTTAAAGTTATGTTTCCTCAAAATTGTTGCGATTTCATTAACCAAAAAGTTATAGACTAAAGTGCATATTTGAAAAAACGGTTCTTAGTATTACAAATTCTCATCGAATCTTTCACTTCATATTTGTTATTTAGTTTTTCCCGATTATTAATTATTTTACAGAAATACAGGATATCAATATGGTTTTCACCATAAGATATCGTACTTATCCAGATTTACCTTCATTTTTCCTATTTCTGCTTGGTCCTATTTGTGTTATTACTAATTTAGTATGAGAAGGCAAAGTGCAACGTGCAAATGCTATAGCAGCAACCAATGTTTTAAATTGGCTAAGACACATTTAGTGGTTAGCTTCTCAAACAACTATGCGGGCTAAATGGAATTATAACGGTTAAATTATACATTAAAAACAAATAGCTAGGAATATATATGTGTATATATGTATGTGGACTATGCGGATGCCGCTGAGCAGGTTTCTATTGTAGCACATCACAGGCAGATGGTGCAGAATGGAGAGCAGCACTAATAGCGTGCACATGATTTGGAATTTTGGATGAAGCAACAGGGATGATCAGATGGAATCATGGAACGGTACGAGATTATAGAGGATTATCAACCTGATTGATTGCATGCGGTATACCAGTCCGGATAGGAAGGAAGGATGGGCCCACGGAGCAGAAAAAAGGAGATCGTTGATGCGGCCTGCGGCGCTTTAAAGTTAGTCAAGGCGTCGGCAGAAAGGACCCCGCCGAACAATATCAATCTACTATTTTCCTCTTTTTATTTTTATATGATATTTTCTATTTTGTTTTTATGGCTAAGAGGATTTGGTTAATCTTTGTTGTTTTGCGCTGAAAAATGGTTGTGTTTCTCCACGAAAGCGAGGAGGTTATCCTTTGCTAGTTTGCTCGGAAACTACTCGTTTGTCGTAACGTAATTCCGATATTTCTCGTCATGTAAGTACGATATTTCTCTTATTTGCTAATTTGCTCATAAATTAGTCGTTTGATTCCACGAAAGTGAATTAATCTTGAAATTTTGATCTATCGATTTTGACAACACCGTCGATTACACCGCAAATCGTTAGGTGATTTTTGTTGGCCAAGAGAAAAAGCATCAACAAACAGCGAGTGAATGAACCAATGGCTTTTCTTTTCTTTTTTCACGGTGCATTGTCCGAGAAAATTGACATTTAGCCACATGTAAGGATGGGTTTCGCTGTAATGCCATTCCGCCAAGTTGCTTCGCTAAAATGCTATCGCCACGCTCGCGCAACACGCTGCTTCGCCGTTTTTCCAATTTCACCAGATTAACACACCGAATCGCGAGTGTTGTGACCAATGTGCCCCTGGGTCATTCTTTAGATCAGTGAGACAAAGGGGATCGAGATGCGCCGGCTCTTGCTCACGGCGGTGCCCTAGATCGATCTTGTCAGCATCGCCATTCCACCTGTCGCAATCCCCCTCTCGCCCTCACCCAGCTGTAGCTCACAGCGGTGCTGCCATCGCTGTTCCACCCCCCGCCGCCGCTGCTGCAGTCCCCTTCTCGCTGACGCCGAGGGCAGCCTCCGGATGCCGTCGTCCCCGATATGAGATAGGAACAAGGTGGAATCGATAGATTGTAACTGGCATGAGTTAGTCGTGGGGTAAGAAATTGCTTGTCTCCGTGCTCTGATTTGTAACCTTGGTTTGTCGTTTATTTTCATTGCCGACTGCTGCGAATGAGTTAGAGATTGTTGTAACAATCGTTCGAATTTTTTTGATAATATGTACTGTCCAGATTTACCTTCTCTAAAAATATGTGTGATGTGATTATGCACCATCTAAAACTACTATGTAATTCTTGAAATTGGGACAGTTTGATATCCATTCCAGATTGACATTGCACAATATTGTAAATACAACATGCCAGATTTTTTTTAAAACAACATGACACCATTCATTACCATTTCAGCAAGCAGCAAAGGCTCAAGTTGCCATTCATACATTCTGGTCTGAATGACTTGTCTGATACATTGTACTAGAGGGTGGGACGCGCCAATGGTGCGCCGCCTGCACGTACATGTTGGGAATAGCAACAATCCGGTTGTTATACTTGCACACTGAAAAAGAAACAGGTTGAAAGCAATATAGCAGGTGACCATGTTAACTTACTCAGGTGTCCATATATAGATAAGGATGTTGCCTATTTGGTCCTTATAACAGTGGCTAAATATGTGGGTGGCATAGTAGATTTACAAGTGCAGTCTGCACGATGGCCTTATAAGGCACAAGGCTAATTAACACCATATTGATATCATAAGATATTAGCATCACGTTTCATGGAGAGCGAACCCTGATGGCACCAAAAGGACTGTATGGCAGGGCCAGTACGGTCTTCAGAAGATATCTATGGTTGCTTGCAAATGCTTTTCTTGTAGAAATGAAAATGCATAGTGTGCAACCTCATGCTGTTGTTTACTGCAAAGTCTGTCCATCCATCTTTTAAGTTGCAACGATGATCCGTTGATGTGTGGAGAACCATTGTGATTGAAGGGCCTTCCAATGCTTGAACTTGTATATCCACTGTTGCGCTGTCCATGAGTGGCGCTATGTGATCTATGGAGTATTTCGTCGAAAAGTACTGTAATGAAAACTGGGTGTCAGCTGTTGGCTGAAGGCATAAAAGAATTTAAAGCAAACGGAAGAGCTAACCACTCTGTCTTGTTTCATGAAGGCCTATGCGTGGTTGGTGCGAAGAGTGTGATAATATGTTGAGTAGATTTGCAGAAAGAGCTGAAAATTAGGAAAGGTAAATAAACATATCAGAAACAAAATATAAGACAACGATAACATACTGGATTGTTCACTACACATAAGCATCTTGTTAGTTAGCAGTCTCTAATAACTGCTAGATACGTAGGAGGTATGTTATATTTACAAAGAAGTGCAGTGTGCACGATGACCATCTAAGATGAAAAGCTAATTAGCATAACAGTAGTACCATAACTTGTAAATGGTTGATTTCCATGGGGATGGATACTGCAGTTTGTTGACAGGAAAAGGATGGGTATAGCATATAGCATTGATATAGTACTCTTCACAGGACATCAATTTTTGCCTGCATTATTAGCATATTTGAAGCTGATCTATGCTAACAATTAACGTATTTTGGGATTAACATGGTAATAGAAGTTGATCTATTAGAATTATTGTTCCAGTCATAAATCAGAATATGCTGATTGTTAGCATAGTCAGTTGTAAATCAGAATATGGCTAAATGATCTACTTCAAGGATCAGTAAGTTTAAATCAATATTTCCTATTCCTAGCTATATTCCTCGTTTGATTGCTACAAGCATTGACAGATTCCTAGAAGCACAGTGCATTAGATAAGTAACTTTCATAAATTCAAAGCAGTTACAATGCTCATCGCAAGATGTAGGTTTTATACAGGATATCATACAGCACGCAGGGGCGAGTTTCATATATAGTAAGTCGTACTAATGGCTTGGATTTGCAAAAAACAAAATAGGACCACACTGTCTTCTTGTTGCTTCATTGGTTCTGTTCGAAAAGGGATAAAATGCTTCACCAATCAATTGACCTATAGGGAAGTAAAAACAGTAGTGTTAATTAATTGGGAAAGTGGTTTGCATACATGTGTACCCAATTAGGCATGCTGAAGAGCTTGCACAATGGGAGTTCCTCATCATACCGTCCATGAAAGAGGGAAGATGGTAATGCCCACAAATAAAACATCCTGCATATACCATCAAATCACACAGCGCAGGTTCAGGATAATTCAGTTCACAACTGGCCATTCTGGCCAATGTAATTTCTCTTGCTACTAAAAGAAAAATAAATGGCTGTTCTCTATATGTTGAATAGGGAGAGACACGGTGCCTTACAATATTGCCAAGATGAGGAGCCTAATTGGTCGAAAGCCTGTCCTAACAATCAACATATTCTTTTACAACTGAAACAATAATGCTAATAGCCGGATTCTTAACACGAAAATCACAGAAAAGAAATCAGGTAAGGTTAATTGCAAGCATAAACACCACTATCTTCAAGCTTTCAAACGAACAAATTCCATCAAAACTTAGCAATGATATAAAAATCATGGACAAGGTTGGGAGGTGATATATTGAAGATTTTTTTTACTATTTCCATTAGCTAAGCTGCAAGACTTATTTGCACAGAAATCACACTACACAGAGTCATCAAGCTTTCTAAAGGGATATTGAATTGATACATAGAAAATATAATAGTTGCATAAGTTTTGAATGGGAGTCGCCAACCTGATAAATCATCACCTATACGGCTCCAGATAGGATCTCATTCATTGCCGATAAGCCACAACTTGTGGTACTCTGTAAAACAAACAGATCGAGAAAGAATCCATGTAAAATATCAGAACCTGGTAAGCCAAGTAAATCATTAATAAGAATTAATTGACGTGAAGTTGCATATCACTGTCCATTAAGTATTCTCTATTGATTAGCAAGTTGTTAATCTTATTAACTATTATTTTAATCTAAGCCAATGTAATTTAATCTTTATGATGTTTATCAAAAAAATAGTCCGTGCGACGCACGGGTTGATGGCTAGTGAATATAATGACAGTCTGAAAACTAAACCGAGGGCAACACCCTAATCACTTGCCTGTAAAAATGTGCACCCTAAATCCAGGTATAAAGTGATGTTGGATTGCAAGCTCTATGAGGGACTCTGAACTCTTCAAAAAACTTATAACTTTAATTGCTTCATCCACATAATTATCCTACAAAATTAAAGGTGCGCACAAGTATGATTCTACATTCTGGTTCTTGTATTGTATATAAGGAAGCACATGTACATACTGCCATACTGGTCCATGTATGGCAAGATTCAGGACCCATGGCTCATTGTTCTTTTCTCATTGCTAAGAACACAAGAAAAAAATTCATCGCCAAATCATTTGTAAGAATGAAATTTAAGGATTTAAAATAAACTAGCTGGGTGGCCCGCGCAATTGCGCGGCTAGCACCCATATAAACTTATATGTTTTTAATATGATTTTACTTAAAATTTATTAAATAGTTATCTCGTTGTCTTAAGATTTTGAAAGATCAAACCTTATCATTCTCGTGTTTCTAATTTTATACTACCTCCATTTCAGGTTATAAGACTTTCTAGCATTGCCTACATTGATATGTATGTTAATAAATCTAGACATATATGAATGTGTGCCTAGATTCATTAACATCTATATGAATGTGGGCAATGCTAGAAAGTCTTATAATATGAAACGGAGGAAGTAGTTTTTAAAAGTCACACATGTTGCTACCCTTACATTTGTCATATTATTCTTTATTATTTGCTTGCTCGATTTACCATTGTTTCTATTCATTCTCCTTGGAACCTTTAAAAATTGGATCTAAAAACTATAGGTTTATTGTCATGTTGGGCTTCTTTTTTATAATTTCTAGAAGTCCCGTCAAACGCTGCCATTATACTCCTCTACGACCGTCCACCGCATCTTCTCTTTATTGTCATTGCTATTTTAGAAGTCGTACATAATTATTGTTTAGGTTCATTTTTTTTACTTTCTAGAAGTTCCACCAAAATATCAGCGACTTTGTCACCATACTCCTCTATGGCTCGCTCGCTGCCGCTCTTCTTTATTGTCATTGAGTTTTTAAAATCAAACATGATTATCATTGGGGTTTATTTTTTTTATTATTTAGAAGCCCGATCCTTTAAAAATTGGATCTTATAGTTTTTAGAGTTTATTGTCTCGTTGGGTTTCATCTGTTTTATAATTTTTAGAAATCCCGTCAAACATTACCACTATACTCTTCTACGACCCGTCCGCCGCATACTCTTTATTGCCACTGGGATTGTAAAAATCGATCATAACTATCATTGGAATTCATTTTTTACTTTCTATAAGACCCACCAACCATCAATGGCTCTGCCATTGTACTCCTATACGGGCCCGCTGCCTCTCGTTTTTATTGTAATTGAGATTTTAAAAATTAAATATGATTATCACCAAGGTTTATTTTTTTACTTTCTAAAAGTCAAAGTCCCGCCAACCGCCTTGACCGATTGCTTCACGACCTGCCCGTTGTTTTTCCTTTTAATCGTCAAGTTTTCAGATGTCCCATCAACAGCCACCACTCTGCTCTTGTATAGGCCTGTTAATTAATCTCGTCATGTGTTTTAGATGGTCTTTATTTTTCAGTAGTCTTTATTTTTTATCACCAATTTTAGTTATTTTTAAATTGTATTCCTAGTTGAAATCTTATTTTTATTTTTCTAATTTCAGTATTTATTTTATTTTTCGTATTGTGTTCTTTTGATATTTTATTTTTTATTTTCAATTTCAGTTGTTTCAAAATTATTTTCCTACTTTCACTCTCTTTTTAATTTGCCTAATTTCAGATTTTATTTTATTTTTATTCTGAATTTTAATTAATCTACTATTAGGTTCTTATATCTACTCTCATATCAATATTGCTTATATTTAATTCCGAATTCCAGTTAATTTTAAATTGTATTCCTACTTGAACTCTTATTTTCTTTTCTTTTTTCTTTTTTTATTTTTTATTCTGAATTTTAATTAATCTCGTATTGGATTCTTGTATGGACTCTTCTTTCAATATTCCTTATTTTTAATTCCAAATTTCAGTTATTTTTAAATTGTATTCCTACTTGGACCTCTTCTTTTTTTTTTTCTAATTTCGGATTTTATTTTATTTTTATTCCGAATTTTGATTAATCTCGTATTAGGTTCTTATATGGACTCTTCTTTCAATATTGCTTATTTCTAATTCCGAATTTCAGCCATTTTTTTTATTGTATTCCTACATAGACTGGAAATTTCTAGCCCCCACAACGAATGTGGTGCCTCCTTTCAAAGCTGTTTTAATAATATAATAGATGAATATGGCAAGCTGTAGACTCAGTGAAATCAATCTCTAATATTTAGCTATTAGAACGGAACCACTAATAACCAATTTCGCGTTTGAAATTAGCAAACTAAGAAGTGAACAGATCAAGGCAAGCAGCCGCAGCTATGGCAAGACAGTACCAAGGCACGCAGTCGATGACCAAGCTTCTGCAGTAGAAGGTAAACGCTGGCCAACCTCCACCAATTTCCTTGAGGCTTGATGAGTGGCAAATCCAGGTTGAGAATGGAGGATGGGCTCGAACCCTAAGTTCAAATCAGTAAAACAAAAATGAAGCATATGCCCTTACACATGTCGAATGTGATGTGCACATGATGAAATGGAAAAAATAATTACTCAGCTGTTTTATTTGGTTCATTCAACAAATATGCCCTCCTCACTTCATCTCTAATTTTAGAAGCATAATTGCATAGTTCTCAAATTGTATTTGTTATGTTTGATCAGCAAATATCTCTTTAGGATAAAGTAATAATCGAAGGCTCTTTGATTGATTCGTGCTCTAGTTATTTTGGGGTGGGGGTGTCACTTGAACTGCTAGTAAATCAATTAACATATGTTAAATCCCCTTAATCGACAAATAGATCAGATGCTAGAAATCTAGAAAGAATAAAGTCATACCACTCGCTGTAGGGCTGTAGGCCGCAGCCAAGAAGGGAGTTACGAATTGCAAGACATAACTGGAGACTGGAGAAGTAGATCAGCTTCCCGTCTCCAAGGTCTTGCCTCCTAGCTTGCCCAACGGCCTGAAAACGGTGGCCAGGCCCAGCGCTCGCAACTCGCAAGATCATGGTTCGCGCAGTCTCCCTGGCTCGCCCCCAATTCGTCGCGTATCTCCGTCACATATGGCGTGACGCCCATTAGGGCATCGAGGTCGGGGTTCTCGGGCTACTGGCCGCTGCCTGCTGCCTCGCACCGCCACAAATGCACATGCTCGGATCTACCGTCGGGTGGATGAAGACCGTATCTGCCTCCAAAAGCACCCCTGCACATAAAACTGCCCGCTTTTTATTCTAAATCCTATATAAAGTAACAAACACACAGGAAATACACACGTCCTAATACAGATAAATAGCATCTCACCAAGCTTCACCCTCCAATGTCCATATAGTCTGAATCAGGCTGCAAACCAATCCCAAATCCAAGAAATCTACGAATGCCAGTTAAATCCCCAGCTTCGCCGTGGACTGAGAAGAATAAACAAATTAAAGTGTACAATGAACTTAACTATAATGAAGGTGGATGAGAAGGTCAGAACTGCACATCCCACTACTATGTAGCAGTGCATCCTCATGCATAAAAACATATATTGATGAACAAAGTCTAAATGCTAAAAGTCTAAACACAACACATGAAACACCAAACCGTATAATCAAATGTGCTTAATAGAACGGCATAAATATAATTCAATAGATTGACATTATACGTAACCAATGTCATAAGGGACCAACGAGAAGCTAAAATTGGAACATGTCATCTTTTGTAAATAAAATAACAAAACAGCTAACATCTTCATGTAAAATCTATGTTCTTATAACATAGATACAAAGGCATGAATTATGCATGGCCGTCTGTTATCTACATGGATATAGTAAGCTAGTTCTATATAACGCTCAGGTAAGACAAAAACACATCCTGGGTTCGTGCATGTGGATTATATTTATATAAATTAGCACCTAATTTGTTCTTGTGAACAAAACCTGTATAAACCTAAAATTAGTAAAAAAAGGAACTGGAAGAAAACGAAAGATCTTCCCATGGAACTGATAAAACACGGTGAAGACATAAAAGCAGAGGTAAACCTATAGCTCATGCGGGGCAGAAGGAAAACAAACAAGTGAACAATTCATAACTCTCTTTTTTTATTCTAAAGCAGCACATTAGCAAACACATATGTATAGTGGAACATATATTTGAACTGAGGCTATTGCATCCTGAAAGCTCAGCAGCTGAAAAAAAAAAAAAGAAAGCATGCACAAAGTGTAGGGCAGGCGCAAAGAGAACCAAAAACAACAGGAAATGTAATTTTCATGCACAACATTCAGGATAATTCTGGTCGTAATGCAACTCAATTCCAAAATCGCATGTATCTGATCATATAAACCACACTCTTATGATAAAAAGGCTTTCTGGACATCAGAATATCAATAGATATAAAAACATGTAATCAAATGTGCAACCATTTAGCAGCAACTTTTAATAATAACATGCACAGTTTTTCATGGAAAGCAGCATGAAACTCAAATTTCACCTTCCTATTAATGAACATTAATAGGCAACAATTTTCCCCAGATCTCAACATTCTTCCACAGCATTAGTCATGTATAAAATTAACGATAATCTGTATGTTTTTTCATCGACTTAAATTTATGACCATTATCATAGGATAAAACAAAACACTAAGTTTTAAGAACCAATCTTAGCATGGCCGGGTCTATCATCATGTCTCTTACAATAAGTGGCAAGAAGAGTAGCGCATTACCTTGTTAGTTTTCCCTGATGAACAAGTACGGCACCATCACACTGGAGACAATAGGAAGCTCATTTATTCGTTTGCCTCAAATTGATCCAGTAGAAAATACGATAAGAAGCATCATTTTACAAACTTAATCATAACCAGAATAACAATACCAAAGTAATATTTGTGATACACATAATCCCCAAGGCCCAACTACAAACTTTTAGGTAGAGCAATATACAAACGCAATATCAAAATCTATATCACATCACATACAGTTTCCAACCAGCCAGAAATGAGGACCAGAATACATAACGAAAAGGTAACGCCAAAATCATAACTGAAAAGGTAACATAATAAACATGGTTTGCTCATCTTAGATAAGCATCAAACACAAAGACTATGAGGAACCACACCAAACAGTTTTTTTTTAACCATGGCCTCAACATGTATCCAGTTAAATAGATTGACCGACCATAAAGTTAATCAGACCATCTAAATATAATTATAATCCTGGCCTATGCGACTGATCTAGGTAGGTCCACTCACCCATCCGCTAATACGTTTTTTCCTTCCATCTTTTGCTGCCACCAACCATAGAGTGCTGTGGTATACACGCTAGCTGTTTGGAACGAAGCCTGTTGCAATCAAACCGAGAAATACCTTTTTAGTCTTTAAAAACCAGATAAACCATAAATTACCCTATCCCAAACATCGCCACATAACCATTAAAAAATGAATATAAAAATGATACAACGCACTAAACAAAACCTTGAACCCTGCCATCCTCCAACAATAGAAAAGCACAGGAAAAAAACGAACAACCATTCACCGATAGAAACCGAGCTGGACAGAAAACGCAATTGACTCTTCCCATATCACCCAACCATAAAATCTAGCCAGCTTACATTATGCTATTAATCATATTATTTTTGCACTTCCAGAAAGAGCACTGCAGTAACAGATTTCTGACTAAGGCATCAATTAATAGAGACCTGAAATTATAACTTCACTCTGCTGCGACAATTAAAGCGCAAGCTAAGATGTTCTCCCATACAAACGGAAGCAAATAATAGGGCAAGGTACTCTCTTGACTGAACCTACCAAATACAAATATTCAATGTCAGCAAAGTGAAGTAGCTTTATTTTATTTTGGAGGCAAAACCAACACCTGTAGTCATTCTGTTTTACCTATCTATAATTTTTAAACCACCTTGAGCAGCCTCAATCGATACGCACATTTCTTGCAGGTGATCTTCCATGTCTTCTGTCAGTTTGTCATAGAGCTTTGGCCCATGTTCGTGAAGTGCCAGATTATAAGCAGTCCTGCCAGAATATAAGGACAATATTATGTTCTGGTACATAAGAAGGATATTGGTTCCAAACAAGTAAAAATACTATACTGTGCCATGAAAGGCTAGTAGGTCAGACATGATACCATGGAAAGACCTAATAATACTAACGAAAGTATTTCCAGAACGAAAGAAAAAAAATAATTCAGATATCACAATAACACATCACTTAAGGGCAAGCAAACAGGGCAGTTGGCCTTTGCTTCTCTCTTAAAATTCTATTTATTGCACTTTTTAAGAGTAAGGGGCATAGCGACTACAGAGTTCCATTGAACAAGTTGTATGACAGAAGCACTATCTACAGACTACACGAATAGTAAAAGCCCATGCTTGTGATTGTAGAAATAGAGTTTTTATGTAAGAAAAATAACAATTTTCCACCGAAAAAAACAACGATGTAAAGAAGAAAGACTTTCATAAGTATTTTGAGGCATTGTTCAGCTAATCTTGTTTCAAGGGGATAAGGACCTGTTTTTTTATGTGCAAACAAATGCATAACATAGACCACGCTGCACGCAAACTCTCAAGTGATACAAATTGATCCGAGATGAATTTCCCTAGATGTAATAGGCGGCGGCGGCGGTCTATATCTCCACCACGACTGGGTCGTGCACAGAGCATAAGCAGGGAGCCATATGCGCGACCACCGTGACATGGAGCTATAGACCGCCGCCGCCGCCTGGCCCTTGGATCCTAGCCCAGAGATGACGAGACGACGAAGACCACGGTCGCCTGCGTCGGCACCCATACTCCCCCCATCATCTCCCCCTCAGGTTACAGGAACCGAAGCCCCGTGGCACTCTCCGCTGTGTCAGGCCGGCGCCGCTCCGACCCCGCCCACAACGGACGCCGCGCCCGCCCCCACCGGCACCGACATCCAAGACGTCGTCGTCGCCGCCGCCACCACCTCCACCCTTATTCTCCTCTCTACTCAACGTCGCCGGTCCCATCAACGCTCACCGGGCTGCAACGACAGGAACGACGATGGTGGTGGTGTTGCCGTGGCTGAGCACAGAAGAAAGGAGGAATGAGGCGTCGTCATGGTTGGCGGGTCCTCACGACGAGCAGAAGGACAGAGGGCACTGATCTGGGGCGAGCTCGAGAGCCTGGTGACATACGGTTCTCCTCTTCTCGCTGCTGCCACCGCCTTCATTGATGCCGGCTCCGTCACCAACGTCGTATCTTCGATGGCAGCGGCAACGGAGGACGGAGCAGCGGCCGTCGGCGATGGCGGCGAAGGACCCAGCAGGGGCGCTCGGCGATGGCAACGGCAGCGGAGGACGGGTGCTGCGGCGGCGGCGCTCGACAGCGCCAGAGCGAGGTGGAGGCGAAAATGGCGATGCTCGGCGACGGCGGAGGAGGAGACGCTGCCCAGCGCATGGACGGCGGTCAGATCCGCGTCCCCGACAACATGGAGTCCGGATCCGGACGCCGGCGGCCGGAGGAGGCGCCTCGGCGGCGCTCGGCGACGGTGGGGACCGAGGCGGAGATGGCTGCTCGCCTCGCCGACGGCGACGGCGCTCGGAGACGCCGACGCGACGGCCACGGAGTGGACGCGGCGCGGCGGCGGAGGCAGAGGCGGCGGCGCGAGGGGAACGCGGAGACGGAGGCGGCGACGGCGGCGGAGAGCGGGAGGAGAGGGCGAGCGAGAGACGAGAGGGAGAAGGGGGCGGCGGCGGATAGGGTTTGGGAGTTAGAGCATCTCCCAACCAACCACTCCATCTAATTTACCAGTCAAACTGATGGTCACTCCAACTACTCTCTATTAATCCTCTCCAAAATAATAACGGACCCACGTGTCAGCCTTACTCCTCTTCTCCCCCCTCTCCCCTTCTTCTTCTTATCCTTCAGATCCAAAGCTAAAGCTAGCTAGCTAGCTACCCAGCTCACGCGAATGGCCTCCTACGACGGCGGCGGCGACGGCGGGCGGTCTGGCGGGGGCGGGAGCGGCGACCTGGCGTCGAGCGCCAAGCTGGTGGCGGAGGCGGCAAGTCGGTGTTCCAGGACCGCGTCGCGTCGCGACCTGGAGAAGGTCGACAAGGCTTGCATGGGGGGGTGGCGCCTCCCGGCGAGAGGCGGCGCAGAGCAGTGGCGCGGAGGAGCGGCACCGGTGGAGGGGCGACGCGGAGGAGCGGCGCCGGGGAAGAGGCGGCGAGGAGGAGCAGCGCCGGTGGAGGGGCGGCGCGAGGAGCGGCGCCGGCGAGGGGCGGCGCGGAGCGGTGGCGCGGAGGAGCAGCACCGGTGGAGGGGCGACGCGGAGGAGCGGCGCCGGCGCCGGCGAAGAGGCGGCGAGGAGGAGCAGCGCCGGCGGAGGGGCAGCGCGGAGGGGCGGCGCGAAGGAGCGGAGCCGGCGGAGGGGCGACGATGATGTCGACACTGGGCGACGGGATGACGACGCCGCCGGGATGCTGCTGCGCGCCTTAGAGTGTGCGGAGAGAGAGAGGGGGAAGCACGCGTGGGTCCCACGGATGGCAAGCTGGTTTTGACTGGCCAAATTTGGCTAGCCAGGGAGCCGGTTTGGCCAGCTGATAGCTTGGCCTTCCAAATAGCAAGTCTGTTGGAGTGTAATTTTGAACCAAACTTGCTAAATTTTTGCTTGGAGAGTGAGATAGCAAGACTGTTGGAGATGCTTTTACGTAGTGTGGGCGTTTTTTGCGAAAAAGCCCCTATTCTTTTCACTTTTTACATCTAGGTCATGTCCACGATTTTTCCTATACAAACACTGTTTGTGAGGGGCCTATACGTAATTAAAGAAAACCGGAGGGCTTTTTTTCAAAAACACACCCGAGCACTATAGCAAAATCCGACGTGGCGTCACTCCTCGCACGCCCCTTCTGCGCGGCATAATTGTTGCTTGGAAGGGATTGGATTCATGCCAATTGTTGTATTCCTTCAACCATACATCAATGCTTGATTCAGTGGCAAGGCGACAAGATTGAAATCGTGCCAGCCGACAGGTCAGTCAATGTTGCCAGTGCCGATTTAGCTCTTTGGGAGATGGATGGTCTTGATTATTTATCTGGAATAGTTTGGGATGGAGATTTTCTAAAAGTGTCCGATTTTGATATATAGCCAATTGAAGATGGAGAACCCAAACTATTATTTTGAGGGCGTCGTGGAGGGTTCAGATGTCTACAACAAGGACACAATAGATGATCTCGATGACAAGCAAGGACAGGTTTTACGTCGGCCGATGATTTGGAAGAAATTGATATAGGTCTAGGTGATCGACCAAGGCCGACATTTATTAGTAAGAATTTATCTGCAGAATTTAGAACCAAGTTGATAGAGCTGTTGAAAGAATTCAGATATTGCTTCGCTTGGGAGTATTATGAGATGCCTGGACTCAGCCGATCGATTGTTGAACATCGGCTACCTATCAAACCAGGGGTTAGGCCACACCAGCAACCTCCGAGGAGATGTAAAGCCGATATGCTTGAACCTGTCAAGGCTGAAATTAAACGATTATATGATGCTGGTTTTATTTGTTCTTGCCGATATGCTGAGTGGGTTTCTAGTATAGTTCCTGTTATCAAGAAGAACGGCAAGGTCAGGGTGTGCATTGATTTCCGAAACTTAAATAAAGCTACCCCGAAAGACGAATACCTAATGCCGGTAGCCGATCAGCTGGTTGATGCTGCCTCGGGGCATAAAATTTTGAGTTTTATAGATGGTAATGCAGGATACAATCAAATCTTTATGGCCGAAGAAGATATCCATAAGACAGCTTTTAGGTGTCCTGGTGCAATCGGCTTGTTCGAGTGGGTTGTAATGACTTTCGGTTTAAAGAGTGCTGGAGCTACATATCAAAGAGCCATGAATTGCATCTATCATTAGGGATGATGGCAATGGGTCGGGTCGGGCGCGGGTAGAGTAAAACCATGCCCGACCCGATACCCGACATTGCCTGCCCAAACCCTACCCACTAGAGTTAGCGGGCAAAACTCTGTACCCGTACCCATGCCCAGCGGGCGCGGGTATGTCCAGCGGGTACCCAATGGATCTCACATGAATAATAACTTGAAAGATATGTAATTTAACAAAGAGAAATAAAATCAATAATTTACCAAATTATCGGTTATCAATAATAATTTGAATTACATCACAACTTAAACCTTGGAAATTCAGCTTCTGTCACAGATGGCCGATTGACAACTTTCAAGACCATTAGGTTTAACCAGGTCTGCAGCAACCACCATGGTCTACCTACTCCAACTACCGATCCGACAGCTATCTTGGCCGATGCATTATTCAACATTTGGTATAAATAGCCGAGGAGGATTTTGCCCAAAGGAAATTGTTTCTTTGATTCTAGGGCTTCGGCTATAAATTGCCAGTTGGTTGTAGGACCACAACTGGATCCACAGAAGAGGAACTTTTCTAACCACATTAGCAAGAAAGCTACATGCTCTCGAGGAGTGACAGGCCCTTTACCCATGTATGCAGCTACATAGCCAGACCAGCCACCTATGCTTTTGGTTCTAAAATCAAATTGATTCTTGGTATTCATGCTCATAGGGTTGGCCGATGAGGTTACATCTAGTCCAGTGATCATGGTGATGTCAATCAGAGTAGGAGTCATCGGCCCTCGGTTGAACAGAAAGGCATTGATGGTATTGGACCAGAAATAAGTGGCAGCGGCCATCAGAGGTTCATCCTTAGCTGAATTGGCTATGGTAAGGGCAAGTGCTTGGCCAATCCCGATTTCATCCCAGTGAACTTTCTTACTAGCCGATACACGCTTGTACCATGTGGTCCAACTCCTCTCAGGGGTGGTTTTCTCGAGAGATGGCCAAGACTTAAAAGTTTTCTTCCAGTGACCTAGGTTAGGGTTGGCTAATTTAAAGGGGATTCTGTTGCTTTCGCCGATGATGAAATCAGTGGGGTCAAGGTTGCCGATTGGACCAGGAAAGTAATGGTTTTCATGCGACAGGCTGGGAATCGCAACTAGATTGGAGAGGTGCTGCAAATCCAAAAGAATCGAGAAGAAGAAAACAAGATGAGGAAAGGGGAAATCGATTTCATGCGAGGAAAAGGGATCTAGCCGATGAGACCTTACCTCAGCGTACTCGGCTGATGGCGCGGTAGACGGGCTGGCGGAGGACGACATCACCGCAGGCGGAGGTCCGGTCGGAGATGGAATCGCTTTGGAATCGCTTTTTGTGTCGGTGGAGTCGCCGCAAAGAGAGGGCAAAGTTTGTTTCAGCGGCGAAAACAGAAGAGGACGGTGTGAGATTTCTCGAGGGTGACGGTTAGTATTTAAAGCACGGGAGTAATGGTCGGAAAATAGCGAAGTGCGAAACTTGCTCGGAGTCGATATACGGCAAATCCGAAACATTACCAAATATTCCGGACTTGGGGGGCATGTGTTAACAACCAAATTTGGTAACATCGGCATCGGAAAGGAAGATTAGATCGAAGCGGAATCAGAGATAAGGATTTTCGCGAGACAGAGTAAGAATCGGCTGGAGTCCTGATCGGCTACGATTGGATCGGCTGAATTCGAGTCAGACTTGGTTTGGTGATACAGCCGATTCCGACAATACGACTTGGTGTACGACATCGGGTTGAGTTGATATGCTTCAAGATGATGGCCACGCGTGGATAGAGTCCTGGGAAGGCAATTGTATCTATTAATTATGATATTTTATGTAATTTCCTTAGATATATGTTTGGGCAAAAGTCTGCCGTAAAGACTTATGGTATCTTAGAGTTTGTTAGAGATAAGAGTCGTGTCCGATATGGACATAGTTTGTAATTTTCGGGTATAAATAGACCCCGAACCACATGTAATCAAAGAACACACACGTTCAATACAATCTCGGCGCATCGCCACCCTTTTGCTTTAGTTTTATTTCGACGAGTTCTTACTTTCGGGTTGAGCTGCATCGGTTTCGATCCTCAACAAGAGGTAAAACTTGTTATGACGGCTTGCGTTCTCGGGATTAGTGCTTCCATCTTTATGTTACTCTAATCTTGTTTACGTAATTCGTCGAGTTATCATTTATCTTACATAATCTCTGGCAATATCGCCATCTAACCCACAATCGGCTAACATCTGTTGGCAGAGGGCAGCCGATTAGGTTAGATGTCGACGTTGATTTAGATTATATAAGACACCTACCACTCTATGAAACTTTCAGCGGCTTGATTGTCTAGATATTGCTCTTCTTTTCATACTTAATGGGCATCAGTTGAGTTTGATCTATTAAGTCGTGCTTAGAACATCAATCTCTAGCATGCCTTCTGGTTGCCGATTAGGGTAGTATCAGAGTTTCAGCCGATCTTTTCTGATTTAACTATATTTGCTCTATATGCTTCATTGAAAGTCAACGGCGTCATACATTAAATACGGAGAGGAGTACGTCTAAACACAAAAAAACACTCATCTCCCACAAAAATTTCCTACTAAAAAAGGAAATTTCAATCTGTCGCCGTAGCAGATCGGAGCAACGCCACACACCACGACCGACAGCTTCGTGCCTGAAGCGAGCAGTTAGCAGACCCAAAAAAAAAGAAAAATCGCCCCATTTGAAAGCTCGGAATCCCCCATCTCCATGGCGATGTCAGCGAGCTGAGGCACCACCCGAGAGAGTGGAGTAGGGGAGCTGTGTCGCGGCGGACGCGCCAGTTGGGTGTCTCGGAGTTGAGACCGGGAGAGGCGGCGAGGGAGCTCGGAGGCGAGGGAGGTGGGGGCGCGAGGTGGCGGAGGGGCTGCTGCGGCGGTGGAAGTACAGGTGGGCGGACGAATCGGGACGGGGACGTTCGCAAGGTGAAGTCGCGCAGAACACGGAGAGCGGGGAGAGGCGTCGCCATGAAGGTGGTTCGACCGCTCCCTCAATCTCAAGCACAAGAGGCGGATCAGCGTGAGCCCACCGCGCGGCCTCAATCTATCTCTTCTGATTTTTTTTCCTTTGTTCTCTCTTTGCTGTTGATCAAGAAGATTTTTGCTGTACTAGCTCAGCTTGGGAATTAGCGTACTGCACAGATTTGTCTAGCGCCTTGAGACATTTAATTCGACCTATTTCATCCCCTTTTGCGCCAAATTCTCCTCGGTTTGTCAATGGTGGGTTTGATGGCTTCATGTCCCAATTGGCGTTTCTGCGGCTTCCTTTCCCCACAACAAAGTGCAAGAGTAGGTGGTACACGGATTGTTGAATCGAATCGCAATTTTTAAAAGCTTCCGCCCGAGCAATTGTTCATCTTCTGTATAAGATATTGTTGTTTATAAAAGAAAGAAAAAACTAATTTACCTATGTCAAGAAGCACCTTTGTAAAAAGAACTCCAGCAGTTTATTGCTTGTAGGGAAAGTCCGTATTAGTGTTTCAAATTTGTGTTGTTGGCTGCATAAGTTAGTTGAACCTGATGTCTTCAGGGTGATAAAAACAGGAGCTTACTTAATTATTGCCTGCCAGAATTAAGTAGAGAGATATCTATAATGAAGCTTGTGAGGCATCCGATTTGGTTAGACTACACGAGTAACACCCTCTTCCCTTCTCTCTCTTTAAAGTTTGTTTGTTTACTCTTTGTTTCTCAACTTTGCCTTTCCAAGTGCTTGATTTGGTGATGCATATCTGTTCTTTATGTGCAGGTCTTGGCAAGCCGGAAGAAGATATTTTATAATCTGGAGTTCATCACTGGCGGTGAACTATTTTATAAAATTGTAAGGCCCTGCTTGTTAATGATAAGTGTCCTTTTCAGTGTCATTTTCTCGATATGACCTATGAAAAAAGAATTAAATTAAGTTCTTGTATTCTGTTGGCCTAGCTGTCTAGCCTCCATTACTTCTGGAGATGACAATCGCCAACTGTGCTTGTTGGATTTAACAGACAAAAATCGGTTTTCAAAATCAATGTTGAAGCCTTAGTTATTCTGGAACAATGCCATTTTCAGATTCGTCATGGAAGACTCAATGAAGCTGATCACGCAGATACATTCAGCAAGCTCATTGATGGTGTGATTTTTGCTCACAGCAAGGGTCTACCATCGAGATTTAAAGGTGATAAGGACAAAGAAAAATACAAGAAAACTTTTTGTATTTAGTTGTGTGGGGCTTTTTGATTTATTTTTTATGTATTGCAGCCCGAAATCTCCTCCTTGATTCCCAAGGAAATCTTAAAATATCAGACTTTGGACTCAGGCGGCCTGGCTGCTGCTCAGGTCCATACCTTTCTGAAGCGCTGTGTCAAATATTCATAGCCTTTTGTTGAGGTATTTAGTCTGTTCATGTGCAGGGGTGGTGCCCTTTTACGTACTACTGTGAACCCCAAATTATGTTGCCCCAGAGGTGAGTGACATCTGAATACATGCTTTGCTTTGAGTTCCTAATGAAAACATTAAAATTGTCTTATGCAACAAAGGGTGGTTTAAAATATACCTTCATCTTAAGATGTCAGATTACTCAGTTAACATGTGTGATGGAATACTCATACATTTATCCTTCAGGAGGTTGGAAACATTGTTCCACCGTGTAACTTAAGACATCTTCTCTAAAAAAATGTAAAAAATATGAAGTGATATAACTAGAACTGTTTTTGTTCTCTATACTGAATGAGCCAGATATGCATGATCGATATCTCTCTGATTCTTTATTTGGCAAAAATGCTTTACTTTTCATTCTCAGTAAAACCATGTGATGTGTTTCATATGATTATAGATAATGTGTTCACTGCAACCTTTAACTCCCTGTATGGATTCAGGTCTCAGTCATAAAGGATATGAAGGCACTTGCTGATACATGGTCATGTGGAGTATTCTAATAGTCCTATTGCAGGTTATCTTCCATTTGATGAAGTTGATTGACTACCCTTTACGGGAAGGTTGTTTCTTCTAACCTATGGCAACTTTTTTGAAGCTCAAATAAGTATATATGCAAGCCTGTTATTGATTTTGTTAGTGTATATCATATTGGCACATGATCTCTTTGTATGGAAGATCAGATCGCATGACATTACTTGTATTTTGCTTTACTAATACACTATGTGCTTATGTTATTATTTAGTCACTCATTTAAGCATTATAGTGGTATTAGTTTGTGAAATCCATGTGAAAACAATATCAAACATACTTGATACTTCTCGTGCATAGATAGCTAAGTAGCTTATGTATTGTAGATTTGTAGTGTGTGCCAGTAGTCAAAGATTACAGATCCTGGGTAGTGGCTCTGATACGTGAGCATAGTGATCTCATACCTGCTTTCCTACTGCTGAAACATTCCGGCAAGTAAGAAATGAAGCTTGCGCGAAACAACTAACCAACTAAAAGGAATTACCTCTGCATCCTTTTAGAATAAACTAGTTTAACATGCTACTACTGTCAATGAGAGAATTAGCAGAGAAGCAAGGGAGCACAACAACACAGTAGCAGACTCATTACACATGGCTTCATAGCTAAATCCTCTCCTTTTCGCTCTTGTTTCTCTTTTCTTTTCGTTTGGAGGAAGTATAAAACATTTGTATTCCATCATTTAGTAGGACTGATTAAGAGCTATATAGCATATTTATTTTCTAGATTTGAATATTAGTTCAACATATGCCTTGATGGATGGAATAGAAGTTTTTATCTAAAATTGTTTTTTCTTGGTACAGAATATACAAATTTATATCTGTCTTTTTGTTTAATACAGATAGAGAGTGCAGAATATTCATTCCCAGCTTGGTTTCCTAATGTGCCAAGTCACTTATTCGCAGAATCTTGACCCTAATCCAGATAAAGTAAGTAAAGTTATAGAAGTGTTAGCTAAAGAAAGTCTCCATTGGCTGATATGAATTCAATGAATTATAGTTTAGATACATCGCATCTCATTATATGATTTTCATTGGCATTGTTGACTCAATATGAATTTGACTTTGGAACAGAGAATCAGGATAGAAGAGATCAGGAATGATGAATGGTTTAAGAAGAATTATGAACCTACCAGAGAAATTGAAAGTGAAGAAGTCAATCTTGATGATGTCAATGCAGCTTTTGATGATCCTGAGGGATTTATGCTTATCCCTTTTCTTTAGAACTGTTTTTGGAAAGGAATCATTGCATATATATGGCATTTTTGTATGTGCTACAATCTTCCAAATAATGTTCCAAATAAAGGCCTCGGAGATGGATTTGCAGTTGCTCCATTGTTAATTATGAAATCTAATCAGAAAGCCTGTTTCACACTGAAGCTATGCTGTACTTTTTTTACGGGGAGCTCTATTGTGCCTTTTACCTGCATTTATATAAATATATAATTTGTGGTCCTTTTTTCTGTGTGATTTCAGGGAGACGCTGACCATACTTTAGATGACGAAGCAGGACCTTTGACACTCAAGGCATTCGACCAATAATTCTATCTCAAGGCTTGAACCTTGCAGCACTATTGATCGCCCACAAGTATGTTGCCAAGACATTTTGTGATGTCTAGTGTTTTCGCAAACCAAAAGTTGGAGAACAGGACTAACACTGTTATTATGTCATGTCCCAGTTCTACATTTTTCATTAATAACGCTGTTTGGTCATTAAATCATGATTCTTATTGTTATTATCGGTGAATATTCAGTTTAGTTTAAATAGTGTACATGTGATTGCTGCGGCAGTTTACATTATTTTTGCAAACATAATTATATGCATAGACATAAAGAAAATCCATTTGATTCAAATTATTTTCATATAACCAGAGGAAAAAGACAATTGATAGACCATCCCAATCTGATGATCTTTGTTCCCTCTCTCTCAAAACACACCCTCAATATGTTGCTGCCCAACTTAGACAATTCAAACTATATCCTCTCATTTTATTATTTTTGTATGTACTCGCAATACATTGTCTAGAAGCTTGTTTAAATGTCCATGGGTTACCCTGTGTTGTGAGTTTTATAGATAATTATGGGTTTCTCTCTCGGACCTAATGCTGATGTCTTGATCTACAGGACTATGACAAGCTTCAAAATAGATTTATCACGCAAACCAGCAAACGTTATCATGTCAAGCATGGAGGTTGTTGCTCAGTCAATGGGATACAAGACACACATTCGCATTATAAGGTTAAGTTTGTTGTCCCACACCCTATAGCTTGTTACAACATCACTTACCTATTATAAGATATTGCAAATCACTTCCCCTCACCTTAGCTGCAAGAAGTTGTTCTATCTATTTGTGATAGTTAGAATGCAACTGTTTTTTGGTTCACTGTACAAGACATACAGCATGAGATCTGTAGTTCTGTTAAGTCCAAATTGTATCAGAAGAAGCACAACCTGTCTTGAAGCTTATTGTTTTTCTGATGTGAATATTGTATATTGTAAAGTCAAAATATATTCTTATTATCTTCAAATGTATCGAGCCTCATGTTTGAACAAGTTGTCAAGCAGAACGTCATTGATTATGCTGGCATTTTACATTTGAAATTATTTCTAAGTAGCAACCACAGACTACCTCCAAATTGCCACAAAAAATCGATGATATCAAAAGTATTAATTCATTAGAATGTGTTTAGGTGCTGGTCTAAGGGGTTACAGTAAACTGTACCCCAATTTTTCGTACATATATATGCACAAGTTTTTATCAACCTGAGTAAAACAGTACTTCATTTTCAGTCCTTTTACCACTGGTTTAACAGTATTGAATGGTATTGCCAGTGGTCATCTCTTTAAATTTGTTGTCTTGTTTGTGGGGATAAATTGTGATCAAATGCGGGCTTAAGTTTTAATATTATTCATGCTGTTATTTGCAAATAAAGAGTTAACAATGTGTTGTCTTGTGATTTTGATTCTAAAAACTTTGTTTACTGCTAATTGTTAGCATTACCATGGACAATTGATTCTACATCTAGTTGTGCTATTAATATATCAGATGAGGGTGAAAGGTCTAATGCAAATAAGACAAGTCATCTCCACAGTTATGCTTGAAGTGAGTCTTGCCTCTTTGTAATGAAGTACATCTGTGTTTTATTGCCTTCTATTATGGATTGCTCCAATCTTTTCATCCTGAGTTCCTCTGGTCAGATTTTTGAAGTTGCCCATCAATCTTCATGATTGAACTGCAAAAGAGCAGCTGGAGACACCTCAGATATAACAAGGTCAGATGCAAAGAGACTTCATACTTGCATCATGCTGTTTCTGCGGTCCTACGCCGATACACCATTGTATAGCTAAATGCACCTGCATACATTCTAGCTGTAGGACAGCCTAGTGTTATAAAGCTGGAAAATATTTTGCAATGTTTTACCACAGAGCTTCTTGGAGACTGTCTAGAAAATAGTTAGGTACTAGTAGTACCAGACTGATGTGGACCTACCTGTATACATGCATGGCCGTACTATTTATTTGCTACTGTCTTATTTTCAGTTTGTATTTTGTCAAAACTAAATAAGCATGCCTAATGTTAAAGGTTAGGCATGGGCAAATATATTCAAGTAGTTTCTTCACCTAAGAAATCTAAAATAGTAATGGCTTTATAATTTCCTGATGAAACTTCTTGCGTTCACTAGATTTTTTTGTGGAATGTATAAATGTAAAATAAATTGATCTGGATAATGGCTTTTGATTGCTAAGACATGCCACAACTAACTCCGCGTGTCTTATGTGCAGTTTATAAATAATTACTGCAGCAAATTAGACGATATCATTTGGAATTTTCCAATTGAGAAGAGCAAATCAAGGATATCGCGGCTATCGAAGCGCTAGTCTGCTTTGACATCCATCATTGTATGCTGTTGTTCAACTCTATTTTCATCTTCTATTGCCATAATATTTGCATTTACCTCTACTTATTACCTCTTAACCATACCGGAATGCTCACCACTATTGCAGGTACCATGTGTAATCTAATGCTATGCAGCTGAGTGGTATTGGGTTGTTAGTGGATGTAATTGTAGAGATTGCCAATTCAATTCATCTCTGATCTTTTAGTTATAAGAGATGACCATGTACAAAGGGCCACTGAAGTTTTGGCATCTCAGTTTCTCTGTACAATGTTTGCAGCGAGGTATATTAAACAGTTTGACTGACTGCCGCTCCCTGCTCATCAACACGCTTGTAGTTTGTCTCAAGACGTATTAATTTCTCCCTGCTCCATTAGCAGCTTGCATCAGTATGAGTTCGGTTGCCTAAACTGCCATTATGCTAGCTAACTGCCTTATACTCCTATCTTGCAATGTCATAGAAAGTATGTGAGGTTTACGTTAAAAAAAAAAGGAGTTTGAAAGAAAAGTGTTAGGCTGTATAAGCAGAGGCCTATACAGGATCGAGCATCCACTGTGAAAGGAATTGCAGAATGACACTAATACAATGATCAAAGAGATATTGTCAGCACTTGCTTACAGGATTGTTCTGCCAACAAAATGTGCAGTTCACTCATCATGCGGTTACTGTGAAACGAATTGTAGAATGAACCCATACAGTGATATCAATTCTCAAAGATTGTAAGCTCCTCTAAAAAAAAGTTTTTGGCTACTTCAGATTTGCATGATTCTGTTGCTAGCAAAATGTCCACTGCTGCCACACATCATAAGGTTACAATTTACAGGCCATACAAAGTTCAGGGATCTACATCATAACACACAGTGTAATGTAAAAAACATGATCATCTTCTCTCCTATTATCACCACTTCACCAGTGAGAGCCAAGTTCTCTATTGTAAACACCATTCTTTAGCAGCTGCGTCCAAAATGGTCAGTTTTGCTGCGGCAAGTTTGTAAAATTTCTTATAATCAAAGTCACCATCAAGATTGCCAAGACTATTACACTTCGATTCCTAGATAACAACCCCAACCCTGAAAGCTGTTCATTAGCTCATGATCATGGACTAGCAGACGCTGAACTTACATATGGTTACCACCGCAGATATCTGTCGTAGGAATGATCGACAGAAAAAAAATGGGCCAAAACATTGGAGAGATGCGAACCATTGGCAGGTTTCGTCATCACATCTGACAAGAAAAAATCAAGACTGTCTGAATTGCACGCAGTGAATGAAACTTGCTTCAGTAAATAGACGACGGAGGGTGAAAGATGGCTGCTTTTGATTTAGGATCAAGATTAAAGCTGAACGCCATTAACCATACTGCTTGGATAACTCCTGTGTCACTGAACCTGATGAACATCTCTAGTGAGAAAAATCTCTAGTTTTTTGGTACATCCTCCTGTATATGGTTGCTCCTTCTAACTCTGCATGTACTTCTCTCCTCTGTCCGTATGCCCATTGGGTTGTCCAAAAGCCATCCTTCATTGTCACAGCGAAGATCTTTATCAATACAGTCAACATGCTCAAACACATCCGAGTATTCATCAAACCTTTCCCTCATGTCTGCAGCCACTTCGAGTACATCCGATTGCAAAAGAACCAACAAGGAAAAATGGTGAGTTATTGAGAGACAATTTGCAAAATAACATGTCGCCGTGGTAGACAGATGGCAAGTTGGCAACTGTAAAAACTTATACAGGTATACAATTAATATTATCAAAATTCCACTAAATGATATTTCAGGCCATCCAACCCAGCAAGCCACAGAGCAGCATAAACAACGTAAGTAATACTATGATGCTCATGCCTTTACGAACAAGACAAATCTTGAACGGTAAAATTGTGTTGATCACAGAGAAGTCAATTTTATTATTAATATAATTTCCATGTGCAATCATTTATTTCACATTCTGGTTCACACAATAGATTCTAACCATACTGTTTATTCACATAAATCGAATTAAAAAGGTATTCAATTGGACAGAACTAATGCATTATTAGGAACAATCATGCTAATGTAAAATACTGATTTCACATTATTCATGCAAAAACTGTATACTTTTCAAAATACATACAAGAATTGCCATACCCGTCCACCTAAACAGAGGTTATTTGTATTGAAATCCACCAACTGCGATTGTAGAACTCTTCTCTTGTGATGCCTCTTCTTTAAAATGGGATCAGGACACTATAGAAAGAAAATATCAAATTCTGGTTCCGAAACATGAAAGAAAAGCAGACCAGGAACTAAACTAGCATATTCAACCAACGTCGCCGGGAAAACTGACATTACACCTAGCTATACTCACCAGTATAGAAACAAGTGACAGGGGACCAGGGTACGACGACGCAATCTGGTTGAAAGACACTGTGCATTTGCAAACATAAAATAACTGTGCAAAAATGAAACCACTTAGTATGCCTCATCATTTTCTGAAAAAAAGAAACTGGATGCTTTAATGTAAAAATCCAGGGTAGCTTACACATCCTAAGCCCCAACTCGGTACCCAGAACTGCGACCGCTCCACCAACTAAACAAACAAAGCAAAGAGCACATCAGCACACAAAACTCTCCACATTCATCATGCATTCCAGAATCAAAAGTCATTTAAAGTAAACTCGGAACAACAGAAACCTTCTGCCGAATCTCCAGGCCGAGGAAGTTTCGCCTTTCGCCGGAGTCTTGGCAAGCCAAATCAAGAACCTCCCGCTCCCTACATAGCAACGTTTCAGAGATAAAGCTGATACAGCTGAGTACACATGAGCACAGCAAAGTAAAAAAAAGAAAAAAAAAGAATTGGGAAGAAGGAAGGAACGCACCGCAGCCAATGTCGACCATGAGTGGCAGCAGGGATCCTCGAACACCTCCTTCCACTCCGGTGGCTCCGTGGGCTCCTACACAAAAATCAAACAAAAAACACTTAGTCAAAGGAAGGAAAGCTGCAATCTGAAAAGCTGGAGGAGGCAGGGAGGTTGAGGTTCACCGAGAAAAAGAGGAGCTGAGCGGGTTGACGTGCTGCCGGATGCGAAGGGATGGGCCTCTGCGTGAACCACAGAGAGAGCGGGTGAGACGGGTGGCGCTCGCGCTCGCGCGCCTACTTGGGGGGTAAGGAAGGAAGAAGAGGGCGGACGTTGGGGTAGAGCGGGCGGAGGTTGA
>CM020185.1:2651616-2689604 GCA_009805545.1 Oryza longistaminata | reverse complement strand
TGGAGGTCGGCGTACTCCCTGTCCACCGCGTCGGGGCTCTGCGCGGCGGAGCACCGGGTCGAGAGCGGCGAGCGGCGGCGGGCATAGGGCACTAACAAGGGGAGGCGGACGAGGCGGCAGCACAGGGAGGCCGTCGCCGTCGCCGGCGAGGCCATGGGTACCGCACGCTTGTACCGCGGACGAGGCGCCGCCGCCGCCGCCGCGCCGCCTGTTCGACCAAAATCCCACGAGAGAGGAGGTGGGGTTCAATGGATTGCTGAGATTTTGACCATTTGATCTTTTTCTCAGACTTATTTGAGAAATGGATAACGCTAAAAACTTTCCTTTTCTTAAAAAAAAAACCCCCTCGACTTCAGCATTATAAAGATTGACATTGTGGTTCAACATCTCAACACCGTCTACTTCAGCACCGAGAAGCTTATCGAGCTAGCAACAAGCTTAAAAGGTTGGTGTTGACAGATACACCGAAAAATCGGCGTGATGCGTCTATTATGTTATAACTTGAGTATCTGGTTGTTTAATTGGCTTTTAATTCTTTGTATAAGGTTGATGAATAAAATAGTCCGTAGGCTTGTTGGGTTGATGATGTTGCTTGATATTAGAACCGATGCTGATGACCGTAGTGTTCTTGTTATTGAAACAAGTTATAAAAGTTAGTCGATATAGTAGAACGACGACTAACCTTCTCGATCATTTCAGTCATAGATCACCTAACACATGCCAGATGACGACATAGGAACACACGATATTTGCTAACGAGGTTCAGCCCAAGCCTACATTCCTGGGGTTCTGATTATGGGCGCTCCTCCCCAACCAATATAGTACCTAGCCACTACGAATCCATGGCCATGCTATCATCCTCTCCCTGCGTGTCTATGCTACATTGAAGTCGCCATCGTTACATTGTGGTGCCCCCTCTTTATTTAAGAGAGATGCCGGATTACAGAGTCCAACTCTAACTCGACCCCCTACCACCTATTACAACTCCAAATCCAACTGTTACCAAATAGGACTAGTATATTTGACACATATTCTAAATGAGAAAGCTCCCTCCGAGGAACCGATCGCGACTGAACCGACACAAGAGGCGTCTAGCGAAGGCACGTGGCAGATACCGAATGATCTGTTTGAGATACAGATTACGCAAGCGCCCAATATTGAAGATGACCCAGAATACATCCCTATTGAGCAAGCAGTAAGTCGAGCAGTAGTCCTACGAACTAATCCGCGTACGATATCAGTCCCGCTTAACGTTTCATGTTGCAATGTCCATACAGATGGAAACACAGCGCCGCTCAAAAAGAAAGGCCGTCAAGAATGTCCGTGTAGTTTGGTCATTTCGCATAGGCTGTAACCGTCAGACCTGCCTATAAAAGGAGGAGCTCACTCTCATTTCCAACACACAACTTGAGCTGAATTACAAGAGGCTCTATTGTATCTTTTGTACATTAGAATAAGGTAGAGAGTGAGGGGAAGCTCTGGAGGAGTGCCCGGAAGTTTGGCGCTCATCCGACTTCTACCTCGACGAGTGTAGCTTTCTAGGAGGAATTCCGAAGGAGTACTGAAGCTGTCGATACACTCTGCTCCGGGTTCGAAGAACTTCTTCTATAAAGTAAGCATTCGTGATCCTTTCTTTTGTTATTTAATCTAAGTAAGATATATTTCCATGTTTGCGGGTTTATTGTTTAGTATTCGTACTAAGTGCTCTAGTACTAGGACTCTGGATAAAGAAGGAAGTTCCCGCGCAAGTATTAGAGTAGTAATTAATAACTTAGACGTGGTGTCTAGGTTAGAGATTACCTTTGTTTGTTGTGTATCCCACGGATTTGTCAGAGGTAGGCGGCAGGTGGTGACAGCCCTGAATCCCGTCCTAATAATCCTCCACGTTTGGATAAATCATAGAGCTATAGCCGGAACCACGCTGGCAGACCAGCAAGGGTCGGTGCCCGAAGCAACAGATAGGAAATTACCTTTGCTTAGCTTAGATAATTAAAACACATAGAAAGTCCTCTCTAGCCTGCCTAGCCTACCTATAGTTGTTGTGCTTGGATTGTCTTAGCCTTAGGTAGATTACACACGTTCCCTGAGTTCGATATCCTTTTGGGGTCACCCGAAGGTGAAGTGCTACAGTGGTATTCTGTGCGCTTGCGGATTTATCTGTGGACGTAAGAAATACCAACAAGCATTTCTGGCGCCGTTGCCGGGGAACGGTTGCTAATTTATCCGAGTCTAGGTCATCCTCATATCCTTATTTTTATTTCTTCTTCTTTTATTCCTTTGACATGAAAGATTTCAAATCTTGACTTGAAAGTTTTCAAATTTTGGGTTGAAAATTTTCAATTCTGGGTTGAAAGTTTTAAATTTGAGTTGAAAGTTTTCAAATCTGGGTTGAAAGTTTTTCAGATTTGAGATGAAAAGTTGAAAGTTTTCAAAGTTTGACTTAAAAAAAAATAAATTTCGAGTTGAAAGTACTCAAATATGGGTTGAAAGTTTTCAAATTTTGATTTCACATATAGATCTCTTTTTAATCTGTTACTTAAAAAAATCTTTGAAAAAAAGACAAATCTACAAATCTTACACTAATCGGATTAGTTACGCGTCTTCAAAAAAAAAACCCAAAAAGAAAAAAAAAGAAACCGCGCAAAAAAAAAAGACCTAACCGCTCTACGTCGCGCACGAATTAGTTTTCTCTAATTTACTGTAGCATGTGTTTAACTCTAATCACAGTAATTAACGCTAATCACCATGATTAGTGTGATGGGAGCGGGCTGCAGCCTAACATGTGAGAGTGCGCGCGAGTTACTGTAACGGCGTGTATGCGTGAATTAGCAGTCCCCAACCTTCGGTGTACTTTTTCCAAAAAGAAAAACCCTCAAAATTGGGCCCGCTTAGTTTCACATTTGGCCTACTGGCCATGAAGGGATCGCCGCGGCTTACCTGCGGCCCATTTAAGTTGGCCCAGAACGTTGATGCGGACTCCATGAGGCCCATACAATGGGCCGAAAAGTATGTGCTGGATAGGAAAGTTTATAGGGCCTCCTCCACGACGGTCCTTTTCGTTGGGCCAGAACTATATTGGGACCTCAGGGCGGCCCATATATATTGGGGCAGAATGTGATTGCGGGCTCCTTGAGACCCATTTATGTATCTCTCTCGAAGCCCTAGACCACCACGCCTCCTGCTCGCATCCTTCCTTAACAACTCCGCATGATAAAGAAGCTAAGCATGGTGATTGGTGGATGTGGTAGAGTCGGATGTGAGTCATATGATTCAGTCGTATTAATAACAGGATACTTTATTTATAGAAGGAGAGAAACAAAACGTTCACCTCAAAGAGGCACCAGAGCAAATTGCAAACAGGTGATGGCTGATCTGATGCGTTTGATGGCAACGGGATCAGATCACTGTAGATGGATCCGAAAACCAATCATTTCTCTTTGTGGATTTCAGATTCACTAGCATCAACTTTTGCCCTAATTTCCTCCCTCCTTTTGACTTGAACTGTCTCCTTAATTTATCGGAGACGTTTGGTTCTCAGCTGGATGAGAGTGAAATTGATCAAATTACATTTGTTTTCTGCACTTCTGCTAGCTACTACTAGCCTTTACTACGAAGCTACAGAGAAACTAAAACGTGTGTGTCTATATGAACCTATGTTACCTGGATACTGTCACGAACCAACACAATCTCACCAAATCTCTCACAAAAATGCCACCGATATATTGCAATCCACTGAAGAATACAAGTGTTTAGGGATACAAATTGAGGAGAAAGAGAGGTATAGTCTAGGAAGAGTGTAACATCCTGAAAATTCCCAACAATAAAAATCACTAAAAATTTCGAACTTTTTAAAACTTTTGCGTCATGCTGATTGTTATGATCGCTATTGCTTGCCAAACCGTAAATGATCACAAGGAAAGTAAAGAAAAGAGCTGCATTCAAGCAATAGATATAATTTACGAGAGTATATTATTTATGTTTAGCCCTACAAATATTTATGCACAAGATAGTAAAATAAAATAAAAGTTATCATTAATCTATTTTATCAAATATTAAAATATTTGAATAATGTAGGTGGGTGCGATAATATAAATACACATGAAATGATGACCATTTAATTAGAAGGAACTCTATCTATAAAATAGTTTTACTTGCAATAATTAATTCGATATTATATAATTTGTATTGAATCACAAATATTAAATTATAGAAATCCATGTTGTGGTAAAACCAATTTAAAAAGATAAACCAATATGCATCAAAACAAATAAATACTGAAATCCCCAAATATGGGAAATTATAAAAATCTAGGATAAATATTGGACAATATTAAACTTTGGGAAAATTCACATTTGAACACTTAATATGGTCGCACAAATGCTTAGGAGTAAATACAAATTTAATTTGCAATTTTTTTTCTCAATTTATAATTCATCCAAAGCCCTAAAAGTAGGAAAATAGGAAAAGGTAGAAAAATATATAATAAAAATAAAATGTGGGCAATATTAAGTGTGAATACAAATTTACATTTGAATAACTCAGATTTTGTGTGAAATAGGTTGTGACAAAATAGGTGGCAATAGTCCATTTTCTAAATTGGAAAACATCTAATAAAATCCAAAGAAATCGGCTAGTACTGTTCATAGGCCTCTAGGTGTTCGACGTTGTCCCCTAACTACCCCCTCTCTAGCCAGCGCCCTAGCCTGCTGCTGCCTTGCGCCCCGCGCCGCCGCGCGCCGTCTAGTCGCCATCGGCACCTTGCCGCGCCGTTCGCCGTCGCCGTCGCCGCGCGCGCGCGCCGCTCGCGCCTCCTCGCGTCCATCCCGCCGCGCGCGCGTCGCCGTCACCGCGCCGTCTCCAACCCGTCGCGTCGCCCGTCGCCCGTCCCATCGCGGCGCCGCCGCCCGTCCCGTCGCGGCGGCGTTCGGCCATTGCCGCCTGCCACCGCACGCCGAGCCCGCGCCGCCCGAGCCCCGCACCGCCGCCCGTCGCATCGCCGCTCGAGCCCTGTGCGCCGCCGTCGCGTCGCCATTAAGCCGCCGCCCCTTCCCCTTCCTTCTCCCCCTCTTCCCTATAAAAAACCTCCCCTTCTCCACCCCACTCCTTCCCTCCTCCTCTCCCTCTTCCCCTTCTCCACGCACCGTCGTCGTCGTGCCGCCGCGCGCCGCCGACGCGCCGTGCCGCGACTGCGCCGCCGTCGCCGTCATCGCCGCCACCGCCGCCGCCGGTGAGCCGTCTTCCCCCCCCCTTCACCTCGCGCCCACCGCCGTCACCGCCCGGGAGAGCAAGAGCCGAGAGAGAGAGGTAGAAAGAAGCCGGGAGGGAGGAGAGAAAAAGAAAGGAAAAGAGAGAAGAGAGAAAAAGAGAAAAAGAAAAGAAAAAGAAAGGAAGGAAAAAGAAAAAGAAAGGGAGAAAAAGAAAAGGGAAATAAATAGGAATTAGGAGGAGATTTAGGATATTTAAAATATTTGGAATTAATTATAGGATTAACTAAAGTGTAGTATTTGCAAAATGATACTATAATCATAGATTATTAAAGATTATTTTTGGGTGATCTCTATAAGCAATCGATTCACGGTAGAAATTCGGATTTAATCACTAGGAATTTTAGACGTATATTACATTTAATCGTTTAGTCATAGACTAAATTAAATCGTATAATATTATCAGATAATTTTAGGGTTCCATCCGATATTTAGATCGCGATAGAAATTTCTAGCCTATTATATGGATATAATGCTCGGGTAGATTAAATTAAAAACTTATGATAACAAAATATTTATACCCGCAAAATAGTTTAGGATATATAGATCGAAATTGGGTTTGACCCTAAGTCAACCAGGACCGGTCCCACATGTCAACCACAGTGGGTTTTGGATAATGTTTCCGATTAAAAATAAATCATTTATGAACAGTGCATTTTCACAATATTCTCGGATTAATTCGAAATTGAATCTTTAAACTAGCATAACTCGCTCATTTTAACTCCGATTTGAGTGAAACTCGAAGCTAAATTCATCTAAATTCATAAGCTTTCCAATGGTATATAATTTACTATTAAATAAAATATATTTATAATTATTAAATAATTAATATCATATGATTAGGTTATGGTCAACTTAATAATATGCTAATAAATAGAATTAAAATACTAGTACTTATTTAATATTCGACGGCCATATAATTAAACCCATGGCTTATAGGTTATTTAAATCAAGTGTAGCCTTGTGATTATGTAACTAAAATATAAACACACATAGATGAATCTTTAACCTGTTTAGGAGAATAATAACAGAGCTAGATCTGGAGGAATCACTAAGTAAATTAATCGATGCAATACCATATAGAATAGCATATATATGCCTAAATTGATTACCACTTATTAGAAACCCAATAGAATCAGTGCTTAAACTTGTCGCATCACATATACAATATCACTCATAGAAACTAGCTAATGTATAATTAAACTACAATATATTCAGGAATCACTTGGAGCATTGAGTAATACACTTTCTAAATAAGCTCATGTACAGTAGGCGACCAAAACCTTATACGTTGTTGCACACATATATTGTATATCCCATTATAGTTATACAATTAATTTATCTTTTTCATATATTAAACCGGGGAGTATATAACAAACATGAATAGTAGATAAATAGTAGTTATAAATCTTGACCTCATATAATTATAATTATAGTTCAACTGTAAATTAGGATTATTCATTGTAAAATTATGTGATGGGATAATCTGTAATCATAATATGATTAACCTAAACAACTCTAACATACAAAGCATGGATAATTATTAACCTTTTATAATTTATTGTGACAAGTAAAATATGTTCATAATTAAAGTAAAGCCTCCATCAATTAAATAATAATACAAATGATTCGTTATTTGATTGATCCTAAATCCATCTAATAACAGAACCTCTAGTATGTAACCGTGCTATTTAGATAGATGCATATATAGCCATAATCCTTCCATAGCCATTTGATAGACTAAACCACCGATTAGCCAAATATATATGTATACCATAAATGCTATGTTGGTTAACTCCTAAATAGACCACGATGACAATAGAAAGATTAAGAAACTTTAGCACCTTAAGCATGTATGGATCCATTAGCAAAACACACGAAAGTAGCTATGAGCAGCCCTAGGTTCAACCTTCAAAAATATACATTTGTTGTCATATTTGATGTTGTTGATTATTGGTTTTTCTCGCGTTATATAGACCTTGTGTATCGGTTAGATCGTGAGGGAACGTTGCAACTTCCAGGAGGGTGAGGTGGATCAAGATTATATCAATAATAAGGGACTATTCTGAGCCAGGCAAGTCATCACTATTCCTTGAACATGTTGATCCAATTGCGAAATTATTTGTTTACAATATAAATTGCATGCAATGCATGAACATCCTATTTGTGTGAATATTGCCATGCCTTGATTATGTTTACCCTTATTCCCTTGTAACCATGATTACGTATGAGTCCCCTAGTCAAACTATGACAAATGCTTAGAAAATTGCTACTCTCTAGAATCATGGCAACTCATATTTATCAAATGCCTTATGCTTGGGAAATTACCTTGGGGAAGGAATTGAGATGCGGCATGTGGAGACATGATGCGCCAACATTGCCGATGATATGATGACATGATTTGTGAAAGGAAAATAAAGTTTAAACAACTGTTTTCGACTTGGGCGGCTGGAGGATTTGGGTGGTGTCCGAAAAGGCTAGTGGCCGTCCCTGGTCAGTAAGGACCGAGCCATGAAGTTAAGCATGAAACGACCCCCGTACAACGCACTTCTCGTACTGGGTTAAACCTACGGAAGTAGATAGCTAACGGAGCAGCTATCCATGCTTGGTCTTCTTTTAGTGTGTGATGCGGCAAGCAATCTGCTGGGTGCCCGTTTGGATGCTAGTGGTGGCGGATGCCCGTTCGGGCATTGCAGTCAGAGGCTGGCTTGGCAAGTACTACGTGAGGAGTTACCCGATAGAGAACAATCATGATGACTTGGGTTCAACGACCACAAGGCAACGTGAGGGGAATGTGTGTGTTTTTTCCCTTTCCCAGGGGGCGCCAGAACTCCTCTCACTGCTAGAACGTATGACGCCTAGAGTGCATGAGGGTAAAGTTCATGGAAGCGGTACTGCCAATGTGAGGTTATCGAAAAGCTTTGCCGTGACGCGTCTCATGTGTTGGACGAGGCTCATGTGTTGGGCAGTCGCGGAGTGCGGGTAAAGTGTACATCCACTGCAGTGTGAGATAAACCAAATTTTCGAATAGCCGTGCTCGCGGTTATTGAGCACCGGGACATGTATTACACTTGGCTAGACTCTAAATTCTTAACTTGTGTGGGATGGGATATTGCATGATGATTTTTATGCTGATGGAGCCACTTCTTGAGACTGAGGGAAGGGTGGACGTCCTTAGAAAAACCATGACGACTCAATGGCGGGAAGCTATCCTTGGGATCACAATGGATGGTGGACAGAACCGTCGTTGTTTAATGTGAAACACTGGAACTAAAATTTGATCTGTCTATGCTAGGTCTTTAGGCTGGTGAAAAGAATTACAAAAACTTGCTTGCGCAAAGAAACCATAGCCATTCCTTGAATACCCTCTATCATATGCATTGTTGTTGTGGTGGCTTGCCTGAGTACGGTTGGTACTCACCCTTGCTATTTATATATCTTTTAGGAGAGTTGGTTTGAAGAGAAGCCCTTGTTAGTACGCTTGCGTACCTGACAAGATGATCGGAGTGCGGTCTTGATCTAGGTCTCGTTCCCCAGTCGACTGCCTGTGGCATGTCAACCGGGCCCTTATATTATTTTGTCTTCCGCTGTTGTTCTCTGATAGTTATTGGCCTACCTGGCCCTAATGTAAGTATTTAACTCTTTTAGCCTGAATTCATTCGTGATATGTTGTGATTCAACTATGTATGTGTGTACCAACTACTGATCCAGGGATTGATACGGATAAACACAAATGATTTCCGACTTCCAAAATCGGGGGTCTACACCTTGTATCCCTTGTTGGACTGCCCGGATATGTTGCTAAGTGCAGGCCAATCGTTGATGGTTACGAATAGCAGCGCTCGTATGTTAAACTCCTCCTGTTTGTCCTCGTCCCACACGGCGACACCTTCCTTCTTCCACAACAGTTTCAGATCTTCGACCAATGGTCTTAGGTGCACATCGATGTCGTTACCAGGTTGCTTGGGGCCTTGAATAATAATCGGCATCATTATGTACTTCCTCTTCATGCAAAGCCAAGGTGGGAGGTTGTAGATACACATCGTAATGGGCCAAGTTCTATGGCCGCAACTCATCTCTACAAAAGGATTCATGCCATCCATACTTAAACCAAACCGAATGTTTTGTGCGTCCTTTCCAAAGTCTTTAAATGTTCTGTCGATGTTTTGCCACTGCGAACCATCGGTGGGGTGTCTCAGCATCCCGTGCTGTTGACGATCTTCAGCGTGCTAACGCATCATTCTAGCATTCCCCTTGTTGCTGAACAAATGCCTTAGCCGTGGTATTATAGGGAATACCACATCACCTTAGCAGGAATTCTCTTCTTCGTTGGCTGCCCGTCAACTTCACCTAGATCATCTCGTCTAATCTTGTATCGTAGTGCTTTACAAACAGGGTATGCTTCTAGGTTCTCGAACTCCTCACCGCGATATAGGATACAATCATTCGGACATGCGTGAATCTTCTAAACTTCCAGTCCTAGAGGGCAGACTATCTTCTTAGCCTCGCACGTTGTCTCAGGCAATTTGTTTCCCTCCGGAAGAATGTTCTTGACGAGCTTCATAAATTGCCAAATGCCTTGTCATTAACACCATTTTTTGCCTTCCATTGCAAGAACTCCAGAGTGGTATCCAACTTTTTGTGCCCCTGCTCGCAACCTGGGTACAACGACGTTCTGTGGTCCTCTAACATACGCTTCAATTTATGGGCCTCCTTTTCACTTTCACAGTCCTCCTTGGCGTCCTGCAACATCCGATCAAGATCATCCGCATCGTCGTTATCGTCAGCATCCCTGTCCACCTCGCCCGTTTGATTTCCACCAAATCCAGCGTACTGAGCCCAGTCCGGAATGTTCTCGTCCTCCACTTCATCTTCTTCCATTTCAACCCCTTGCTCACCGTGGGATGTCCAACAATTATAGCTTGGCATGAATCCCAACTTAAACAAGTGGAAATGAATAGTCATGGATGCAGAATAGTCCTTCTGATTCTTAAACTTATTGCATGGACAACAAATAAAACGCTTATGCTTGTTAGCTTCGGCCACTCTCAAAAAATAATGCACGCCATCGATAAACTCTTTGGACCGCCGGTCAGCGTACTTCCATTGCCGATCCATCTACATGAAATGAAAAAAAAATCATACATAAATAAATTTTCGTACAATAATGACAGTCATACAATAATGATAAAATAATTAAAAACTCTTTCAACTGTCATACAATAATGCCATATCATTATTCATACAATAATTATAAAATAATCCAACAAACAATTCTTATCTATTAAAATATTAATGTTGTCCTTCTTTTAATTTTCAATTTAGTTTGTTTTCTATTTTTTAAGATTAATTTTTATTATATTTAAACAATGAGAATAAAACTTTTTAAGTAAACAAACAAAATTTCTATATATTCTTCTTCCCCACATAAATTTTCTCTCTCATCAACTTACAACAAAGTTTTGGAGACCAAAAAAATGTGTGAAACATAGCTCCAAAAGTAATATAACAACAAAAAACATTGGAGGATGAAGTTACTAATTTGTATATAATCACAAAAAAAAAAATTCACATGAAATTTTGGCATGACCTCCCCTCTTTTTTGGAGAAATTTTGAAGCTTGCTCGGGCTGGAGGAGGAAGAAGACATATATAAAGGAGGGATCTTTAGTCCCGGTTGGTGTTATAAACCGGGGCTGATCCCGGGAGGCCTGACAAGGCCTGACATCTTTAGAACCGGGGCTAAAGATGATCTTTAGTCCCGGCTGGTAACACCAGCCGGGACTAAAGATCATATATGCCTGCTGTAGCCACCAGATCTTTAGTCCCGGTTTTTAGTGGAATCGGGACTATTGTGGATTTCGGCCGACCGACCAAAGATGGTTTCTCCACCAGTGGGTTTCAGCATTGGCGTCCATTAAGACAATGAAAGAAAGATGGAAAGAAGGCATTTCTATTGGTATAATTCTCTTCCTATTTACATTTGAGTTTAGGAATGCCGTACTATTAGGAGGGATGGAACGTCGAGGTAGTTGTGTATGTATCGGTGCTCAAAGTGACCTATCATAAGTGCTACCTTGAGAGAAACACAAGCTTTAACCTATCCTTTAAGTGGTTCTAGACCTTGTTTTTGGTTGAGTTGGATAGTCCTCTGAGTGAGCTTTCCATAGAGTCCAAGTTCATAAAAAACGGACTCTCGAGCGAAAAGTTATAGTTGTTTTACTCTGTGCTTTTCGGAAATTCCGAAAAATTATCGGAAACTCCGAAAAGTTTTCGGAAAACTCCGAAAATTTTGGAAATTCAGAAGATGGCTGCGAATCTGAGATTGGCTTGTAATTTTTCGGACATATCCGAAAATGCTTTTCGGAATTTCCAAAAATTACAGTCTTGGCCTCCAACGGCTAGTTTCTGAGGGGCTCGGGTATATAAACTCCTCCACCCCTCCTTTGAGTGGCTGCTGTTCTTGGACAACATTAGACACATCCAAACCCAAATAGCTATCCCCATTTCCCATCCTTTGTGGTGCCTCATTGTGAGGGGGATTTGAGAAGGGAAGAGAGTTGGATTGACAGAGTGAGGAGTTGAGAGCTAGTGAGCTTCACTCCATCCTTTGTGGTGCCTCTTTGTGAGAGGGATTTGAGAAGGGAAGAGAATTGGATTGAGAGATTGAGAAGTTGAGAGCTAGTGAGCTTCACTCCACACTTTGAGCACTCAGTTCATAGCAAGCAAATCTTCGATTGTGTTTGTTACTCTTGGGGACTAAGGCCTCCTAGACGGCTAAGCATCGCCGGTGAGCACCCAAGGTTGTGGTGTGCCACGGAAAGTTTGTGAAGGCTTCGATTTCACCTCCGTAAGGGAAGAAATTAAGAGTGAAACCGAGGAGTGCATTTGTGCAACCTCGTGAGGAAATGATTGAAATAGACCCCCTCAATGGAGATGTTGGATCCGTGGATCCGAACTTTGAGAAACAAATCAACGTGTCTCCTCTCTTGGTTTGCTCGTTCTTGCCATCTGTCATATTGTGCTTGAGTTTGTTTTTACCTGAATCTACTTGGATGCTTAATTAACATTATTGGTGACCTTATATCTTGTTTAGATATCTTGTTTGTCACTTTTTGCTTCATATATATTTTTTTTGTTCGAGCTACAAGTTCATAGCTATTGTTTATTCCGTTATCCACCGAACTTTTCGGTTGAGACCGGAACTTCCAATCCCATACCGGAAGATCCGATTTGAATCAAAGGTTCTCATCACTCTAATATGCTATGAAGTTGTGATAATTTTTAGGAACGCCTATTCACCCCCCCTTCTTCTAGGCGACATCAAGGTCCTTTCAGCGTTCGTTTTTTTTTTTGCGCCGAGAAAACAGCCGAACACCGAAGGAAAGAAAAACAAAAACTGAAGCTCTAGCCAAAGACCGACAAAACCGCTAGTTCGTTTCGGTTGGGGGTTCGGTCTTCAGGAGATTTCTTCCTAGCCCTATTAGGACAGGTGGCAGAGAGGCGAGCGCCGGGTGGTGAGCCTGGCCCAAAAGTCGCTCTTGCACGCTGAGATTGGCAGGACAAATTGAGGAAGATCTTGGCAAAGGTATCGAGCAGATCTCATGCGAGCCGCACTGTTGGTGAAATGGGAACTAGGGTAACCCTTTCCCTGATAAATTATTATTCTTTTATGGTTTAAATAAATGGCATGCTTAAACCATCCTTAAACTAAGGCGTGTGGTTAGGTTAAGGCTGGTACAGACTCACCATGGATTGGGTCCCGGGCCCCTTCCTTCGCGTTTCAAGCCTACTTCACAAGTTAAAGGATTTAAGTCCTCTGGTTAATCAGGGACATGGGCCCTTCTGTATCCTTGTAGGTTACACTGCGTTCCTAGAGAGGAGCGTCGAGACTGCAAGATATATATCTCAAAGAATAAGGTGATGGAAGACCTGGGTCCCAGCTTGTTCTGGGACTTGGGCATGCCTTCGCCCTTGTATGTCACACATGCCTCCTTTAGAGGAGTGTGGATAAATACAAGATCTACATATTAAGATCCTAAACCAAGGAGAGCCTAAATTCCGGTCTGGTCCGGCATCCGGGGCCCCTTATCCTTGTAGGTTACTGTCACACCCTAAAAATCGCTAAAATATAAATCGTTGTGAAAATGAAATTTTTTAGAAATTATTTAATGATTAAAGTAAGTGTGTGAATAAAATCTATGAAAAATTTGAACATAAACTTGAGCTAGATAAAATTTTCTTAAATACTTTGTGTACCCAAGTATTTTCAGGATTTTTCTTGGATTTATTTGAAAAATGGGAGTATTTTTAATAATTGAAAGATCATTTCAGCATTTATTTAAATTAAAAAGTAAGAAAAGTCCTCCACCTCAGTTTGGGCCCTTTTCAGCCCATTCCCTCTCCTCTCTCCCTTCCTTAGCCCGCAGCTGCCCACTCTCCTTCTTTCTCTTTGCCGAAGTCTGATTCGGGTCCCTCCTTCTACCAGCCCATGAAAGACGGAAAGTCTACTTTTGCTCCCCCTTGCTAAAGTACCTTCTTCCTCCTGCTCTGTAGCCAACGCCGCATCCTCCGTAAATCCGGCCTCCCCGTTGCCCCTTTGCTCGAATTAGTTGCGGGAACGGAATCCACTCAATCTCTTCTACCTTCCCCAATAACCCCCCCTTGAATGCCGTTGTATATCGCGTGGATTCGAAGCGGAGTTCATTCGGCAAACCCTAACTAATCCGCCGCCGATTCCTCCCGTATCCGAGCTGATATCCTCCTCCTTTGGCTATAAATAGCAGCCCCAAGACCTCCTCTTCCGTTTCCCTCTTTTTCCCGAATTTTTGCCCAACCCTAGCCGCCTCCCCATGCTCGTCTTCTCACTCCGCCGCTGCCGCCAACTCCAGTTGCCGTGTGCCGAGAGAGAGATGGGAAGAGGGGAAAGAGGAGGTGAGAGAGTATATATAACTGGTGGGCCCCACCATTAAAAAAGAAAATGTTGGCTGGATTGTCATGCGTACGCCACGTAGGACAAAACCGCTCTGGATTGGGTCGAGGGGGGTAATTCATAAAGTATTGAAAGGCAGGGTGAGTGATGTCTGGTTTTTGGGTTTAGGGGGTTAATTCGGTCGAACGCGATAGTTCGGTGGCCTAATTCATACTTTTTCCTTTTTTAAATGATTGAAGGAAACCGATGATCCATTTTTTTCTTAGAATTTCTAATATCCTACTAACACATGGAGGGATAGGATTATTCTAAAAGTATATCAATTGTTTTAAAATATTGGATCACCTATTTAAGTGAAAACTGATGGTCAGATTTTTTTTTCCTATAATTTTTTTATTTGTATTAATATTCAATCAACGTTATTTAAACCGTATTTTAAATTATTTTAGATTAGATATCTAATCTGTGATCCCGCTGTATTATTTAAACTAAATTATAAAATTTATATTGTGGTCTTAAATACATCACGCCTTCATTTATAATAGTTGTATGATAATTTTTCAAAACAAATTCACATCATATTTTAGGGTGTGAATTATCACTACACAAATATACAATCTAATTTAAATCTACATATGTAAAAAAAATGAAAACATCACAATTTAGTTTTGTTTTTTCAAGTATGTCTGAGATTTAATTCGTGTTTTTCCTCGTTTTGCGTTCTAAGTTTAGTTTTTGGTCGTTTCGAAGGAGTGTTTGTTCGTTGGAGGAGTTCTTGATGATGAATTGAAGACGCTTGTTTGCAAGGCAAGTCACACTGATCCCAAATAACCCTTTGAGCTTGTTGAATCCGTTTAAAGCTATTGTTTTATTTCAACTTATGCATTATTTTCGAATGCCATCGGGTGGTGAGTCTTTCCCCCTAAATTATGGCTGAAGATGACTTTATTTTCCTATGGGTTATAATTTGACTATCTTGGACCTTATATATTGGATTGGTTCAGCTAGATGCTTATGATAGTTGCTTAGTCATGCTTAAAAACATTAGCTCATTAATGGGATAAATCATGCTTCACTATCACTGATGGTTATATTTAATGGTAGCTCACGACGGTCAATCGTGTTATGATAATTAAAATATAATTAATGGTGGGTTGTGAGCACATTGTTTTGATGGTCATGCTCATGACAATTAAGGACCGGTTCGCGAGCTCTGTTGTGAAATATTAACCGTGCCAACCACAAGCTAGCATGGGCAACGGCTTTATCATTTGTATAGCATGGTTCATTGTGGGGCACCAGACTGTGAAGCGGCGAGAAGTCCATGGGGTTCATTGGGGAGTCCATGCCTCTAGTTATTGAGGGGGTGATTATGATCTAAGAACGGTGCACTGTTGTGTATTGTGTTATGCCGAGGATATTGTCACAACCTCTATTCGGGTACTTTCCAGTATCGCGACGCGCGCATGGTAGACGTGATGTTGAGGTTGTGTCTTGTGGGTATAGTGGTACATCTCTGGCCAGAGTAAAACTATTCGAATAACCGTGCTCGCGGTTATGGGCGGGCCTACCAATGTTTTTCGTGATTAGTCCTACACTACTCATTAATGATAATAATGTGACAACTAATTTGACTCCTGGTATGGAATGGCTAATTCCTGGTTTGGAGGTTTGATATGTACGACCGGGGTTGGTTGTTTATGTTTGGCAGGGCCTATGCAACTGGTATGTTGTATAGCGTTGGATTAATACTGTTTAATTGATTACTCTACTGTTTTACAAATTCTCAACTCTTTGTTAAATGCTGCTTTCACAAATGAACCATATATTATCCCATCCTTTGGTACCCATGTGCACTTGTACACTTGCTGTGTGGATTGCGGAGTATTCCATGTACTCACCTTCCAATAATCATCAAACCTCAGTTGAAGAAAAAAGATCTAGAACGAGAAGACCTTTGGCTTAGATCCCAGTTGAGCTGCCTGTGGGAGTGGAGTTGAAGCTTCGCTTGATTTTCTTTTCCGCTGCAGTTTTCTTGGTGGTGAGGACTAAGTGCCTGTTATGTAAGTATTTATTCGCTTTAGTTATTTTGATAAATCTGTATATTAAATTGTCAGTTTGTGTACCTCGGCTGATTCCTGGACAAATTAGTTCGGAAATTACTTGTGAATTTATGGGCGTGACAGTTACATGATGTTCCTAGAGAGGAGCGTCGAGACCTACAAAACACGCTCCAGTGCAGGTCTAAGGCTTGCCTCAAGTGTCAAGAGCGTGCCAGCTAGTTTGATCCTGCAACCAGCAAGGAATCGACAAATATAGTTAGATAAAGGATAGCCGATCAGCTGATAAGCCGATGTCGTATCGTTAGGGCCTAGCCGATGTAGTTAAGCCAAATCGGCTCTATTTTTATTATCAACTGAACAAAGCAAAACCCTAAATATGTCCCATTGGCTGTAATACTGTCTATCTGGTTTTTATCAAAAGTGTTTCAGATAGTATTATGAAAATAGCCGATGATCGAATATTTAGAGTATAATAGATAACACACTGGCTATTACTCCAGTCCAACCATATATAGGCAAATCAATCTAAATAAATATACCAAATAATGGTCAATCTCAAATACAATAATCTGACCAAGAATCACTAAGACTTGATATATGTAGATAAAGTAATCTACCTAAATAAGTGGCAAATATATATATAAAGCAAACTAGGAAGCATGCAATATTATATATTAGGTAAGATCGGCTGAAACTCCAATATTATCCTTAATTATTATTAATTCCAAGTTAGTTTTTAGGGTTCTAAATAAGACTAAGGTTGATGCAACTCAAAGTATGTAAAAAAAAACCTAAAGTCTAAACAATCATGTAATTAACCAATTTTCAGGATGGTAGATACCTTCACTAATCTAATCTAGTAAGGTGATTTAGCCCATACCAGAATAAACCTTAAAACAAGTATCAGCTGATATGACTAAATTGAGATACTAAACTAGATTAACCAAGATATATCATAAATGATGATTACAAGAATGAGATTAATACATCTAAAATGATATAATAGCCCCGATAATACTAACCATCGAGACAAGTTACCTCTTGTCGAGAGATCACAGCCGATGCCCGGACTTGAAGCAATAACTCATCGAAAACTTCAAAGAAAAGGAGGCGATGCACCGAAAGTTGTATTGATTGGATGTTCGTCCCGTTTTACAATGAGAGTACAAAACTTGTCCCCTATGGACACGACTTAAACTTTCCTAAAAATAAAAATAAAAACAAACAAGTCCACATGGCGGACTCTTACCATATATCTAATTGAAACCGACATTAATATCCAGTTGTCTTAAATGGGTTCTATCCCTAATGGGCAATACTCAGCTTTCCCAATTTAGACCTAAGCCGAGCCCGAGTTAAGCTGTATCGGCTACCTTCCCCTATCGGCTTAATCTGAGTGCTACTTTGTTTCTAGCCGATGCGTAGTCCTCTCTTCCTTGCCACCATCTTTGACCCATTGACACATAATTGTTTTCTTGAGTCTTCACCACTCAGCCAAGTCAATCTCGGGTCTTGATCTTCTTCTGAGTCGGAGTTATAATGATACAAACTGTTGACCTTCTTTGTAAATTTTTTGTCCTCCTGGAATCTTTGCTCATGAGCCGATACCTTCTGAGCTAGGTGTGCTAAGCTCTCAAATTCTTGTGAACAAAACCTTTCTCTTGTCGGCCCAAGTAATCCCTGGAAAGCCAAATCGGCTAGTTGTGAATCGGTTAAGTTCAAACTGTAACATCTATTCCTTGTATCCCTAAACCTCTGAATATAATCTAGTACATATTCATCAACCTTTTGCTGAATTGCAGTCAAGTCCGACAGCTTCATCCCTTGAACCCCACTAAATAAATACTTATGAAACTGCTTTTCTAGATCAGCCCAACTTTGAACAGAATTGAAAGGTAGTGAAGAAAACCATGTAAAAGCTGATCTAGATAAGGACAAGGAGAAAAATCTGATTGTCATGGCCTCCACAGCTGATGCTTCACCACATTGTACTAGAAATTGGTTGATTTGTTCATAAGTGGAAACATTGTCTTGCCCTATAAACTTGGAGAAATCTGGAATTTTATATCAGTTTGGTAATGGAACCCTATCAAAATATTCTGGATATGGGTGCCGATACATGATCCCACTATCCTTAAGTTTTAGCCAAATTGTTGTCTCATCACATCAGCAATCATATCGGCCAATGGTTGCTGTTGTACCCCACCTGCATACTGTTGTACATATTGATTGTACATTGGTTGAGGTAGAAACTGAATTTGGGGAGATGCTTCTGGCCGATAGTGTAATGGTGATGGAGGTTGAAACTGACTGTTGAAATTGAACCCCATATTTGGGTGTTGAGGTTGAAATTGAAAGTTTTGAGGTTCCACATTTACATATTGTGCGCTGATCGGTTGTGATGCCCAATCAGCTGCTGAGGTGGTTGCTGAGAAGCCAATGGTTGTTGACTCGAAATTTCTTGAGTTGCTAGTGCCTGTGTCTCAACAAGTGGTTGTTTCATCTTCAACATCTGCATTAACTGTTCTAGAGTCATACTATTGGATGTTTGCACTCCTGATATCGGCTGTTGCTTTGTGAGCAAAATTGGATTAAATCCTGGTGCAACTGGAGCCGATGTAGGAGCCACTTGATGTTGTCCACTCCCTAATTCAGTCTTCACGGTTCTATAAGGTGGGAAAATGTGGTTTGGGAAGTACGTTGGTCCTTTAGTCTTCTCTTCAGCAATTGACCCATCCACTACTAACTTGATCATGCCTGTAAATGAATTAACTAGCACTCTAGATTGGTTGATCAATGCATGATGCATAGCTGAATCAATATGATCTTGCAGAGTTGGCCTACACTCTTCTTTAGTCTCATTCTGCTGATCCTCAGCTTTCTTGCTAGTTCCTTCTTTAGTAGGCTACGAAGGAATTATTGTTCCTTGCCGAGTCATGCTGAAGGAACCAATGTATATCTACTACATTTGCTGGACAAGCTTCTCCATCTCTGCTTTTTGATCTTCAGACAGATGCTCAACTGTGACCAGGATGACATTCTCATCAGTGACTTATGTAATGGGTGGAGACATGATGAATGGCTTGGTTCCCACCAGGCGTGCCAAAAGCGTGTTACTGCAAAACACAACGACCTGGGAGATTTTCTTAACTCCAGTGCATGTCCAAGGTCTGCCTCGAGTGTCAAGAGCATGCCAACTAGTTTGATCCTGCAACCAGCAAGGAAACGACAAATATAGTTAGATAAACGATAGCCAATCGGCTGATAATCCGATGTCTTATCGTTAGTGACGATAGGGGATATCTGTAGACCGGATCGTATGGGTATTGGGGTACGTTGGTATGAGGATCTGAACGAGTCAACATCAAGCAAACAAGGAGACAAGGATTATACTGGTTCATGCCCCTTGTAAGGTAATAGCCCTAATCAAGTTTATATGAGTGATACTGAAATCCACAGATTACAACAGAGAAAAATGATCCCAAGGTTACCGGCGAGATCCTAGTCGAGATGGGTTCGATGAGATCCCTGGCGTGCAAGCTTCAAATCCTACGGATTGCTTCGGTGGTGGCGAGTTGGCTAGTGCAATGATTCGATACCTTGGACCGCTAAGGGGGTGCCTATTTATACCGAGTATCCCCTTAGTCTCCATGTCGAACTTGGAGACCCCGGACCCCGCACGATAAAGAATAGTGCTAACCTTCTCCTAGTAGAACTCTGTCATGTTACTTCCCCGTAAGGTTTATTTCCATAATCTCTTGTCGATTTCCTTATTGAATACAGAAGTGTTAACGACCAAATTTCGTAAATCATAGATTATATTTGGAGTCAAAGCCGAAGCGGATTTGGAAAGAGTTTGTTGTTCTCGGAAACAGAGTACGCATCGGTTGCTGTCTGCATCGGCTGATACCGAGTCGGATAGGGAGAAGCCGATGTAGCCGATTTCGGCAAATGGATCTGAGAATCATTGTCGGATTCGATTTAAATGTTGCAAAAGTATTGCCGGGCATGGATTTCATCCGAAGAAGGCAATTGTATCTATTAATTAGGATATTTTAGTAGTTTCTTTATAGATATTTTCAGTAAGAGTCTACCTAAGGGACTTGTTCGTCTTTTAGAGTTGTATTAGAAGTGGAGTCGTGTCCAATGTGGACATGTCATGTATTTTGGGTATAAATATATGCCCGAAACCTTCTAAAGAATTAACACAAGTTCAATATACTTTCAGCGCATCGCCACCTTTTCTACTTTTCATTGTTTCAAGGAGTTCTTGTGTTCAAGTCGGGCTGCATCGATTGCGATCTCCGACAAGAGGTAAGGCTTGTTATGGCGGCTTGCGTTCTTGGGATTAGTGCTTACGTCTTTATGACACTCTAATCTTGTTTATATAAATCGTCAAGTTATCATATATGCCATATAATCTAGATTGATATTACTATATGATCTTGTTGATTAGCCTCTATCATTGAGATCAGCTGATAGAATTAGATAATGTTATCGGTTTAGATTATATAGTATACCCACCATCTCGAAAAGGCTTTCATTGACTTGTTGACTAGATCTTATGTTTCTCTCTATGCTAAATGCTGCATCAGTTAAGTTTGATCTATTAAGTAATATCTAGAACCATAATTTCTAGCTTGCTTCATGATTGCTAATAGAGATAGTATCGGAGTTTCAACTGATCTTACCTGGTTTAGCTATCTTGTCCTTCATTTATTTACTTGATATGCTAAATCTGCCCTTTATGTTAAGATCTCACTAGGGCGAAATATATTAAGCTTGATATCAATCTATTTAGGTCATCCTAATAATAGATAGATACTTGTTTAATATATTTAATCTATAATGATATCTTAGTATAAAGAAGTATCGGAGTAATAGCCAATATATGCTAGATTTACCTCTCGGCTATGACATGAACTTATATAATCATTGCTTTGAGGTACTTTTAAACATAAGTGATTTATACTGTCTCGGCGGCTATCCGATCTATCCCAATCATTTGGTTTAAACATATTTTAATGTATAGATTATATATTGTTAATATCTACAGCCAATAAAATGAATTTAGCTCTTTATTTACTATATACTTCATTGCCGATCCGAGTTATATCGCATCAGCTTGATCTCAGACGATACGTCATTGGCAATCCAGCCGATTGGCTATTGTTTATAGATTTAACGTTGGATTCTTTGTTTCTTGTTGGTTGTAGGATCAAACCAACTAGCATGCTCTGAATCCGAAAGCAAATCTAGAACCTGCACTAGAGTAAAGCAAATCTCTCAGGCCAGTGTGTATTTTACATCAACACTATCGTACATTCCATAAGTCGTATGATAGGAGGTATGCCTTATTGTAACCGTGACAGTAGCCCCCGACTACAACTCAAATGAGTACTCGTCCTTGTACCGAGACTTCACGGTCATCGTTGTCGTGCTCACTTGGTTGTTCTCGATAAATATCGAGAAGACATGAAGCATGCGACATCATTGAAAGAAGAGCAACGGTCACTAAACGGATTTGAATTGAAGTCTAAACAACATTCGTAAACGGGCATGAGAAAATTTTAGTGGCAATCTCTCTCCTTTCCTCGAAATTTGAACCGTCAGATAGTGCACCTATAAAACCTGGTTTTGGGATTCATTTTGAGTTTGTTCGCTCATATACTTTTTTTTCGCTCTCAAAAAAGCATAATCTTCATTCCCTTCTCCACAAACCCAAAATCAACCTCGTTGATTTGGGAAAGTCCTCCATCGACACCGTCGGGACAAAGAAGCTGCAAGCGGAGGGCTCCATCCCTGGTCGTGGCATCATGGAACGCGCGGAAGGAGGTATTGAACCGCAACACGGGGGATTACGATGAGACATGGACCTCAGATCAGGGTACTCGTTCTCGTAACCCTCTTGTCCGCAATCCGTGCATAGTTCGGTTCTCTGTGTCTGACTCCAATTTCTGATTTCAGGACTTAGTGACAACACTGTGACTGCTCGGGTTGGGTACGTTATCGTCAGTCCTCTGTCTGGGGCCGACAACATTCCGACTCCCATGTGCGACCTGTCTTCCAACGACAAGGACGCTGCCGTCAACGTAAGTGAACTCATTTCGTTATGTCCTTTTATCATGCACGAAGACATAGTAATCTAAAGTTGTGCAGGTGCTCCCTCTGACGGATGCCATCGGTCTACTCGTCGATCACCACGCTTCATCCTCGCTGAAAGAGAAGTCCTCCTTGGAGAAGGCTGAGGTCACTGTTGCACCCATTGGCAGTGGCACCAATGCCTTTAAGAGAAAATGGGCCGGTGTGTCCCTAGGTGTCGGCGCTTGCACCCTAACAAGCGGCTCCGAGGTGAGTATCATTCTCCGCCCTCCGTCAATTGGATCTGGGGTTATTTACGACAACTGTTCTTACTTATTTTCTTCTCCAAGCCACTACTGGTACCCCACAAGCCTCCAAGCGAAAACTCCTGACGTGGGGCAAGGCGGAGTAAGTGAAGTCTCGAACTCTGATGTCGCGCCCTTTTTTCTGATGGTATTGTTAACCGCACAACTGATCTTAACAACGTTTCCCCTGAACCTCTGTGTACAGCGGGGATTGTGTGGCAACCAGCTCGTCCCCGCCAGCCGTAACCATATGCCCCACTACCCAAGTCGCCGCACCTCCTCCTCCTCCGCTGCCTGCCTCATCGTCGATGTCTGGCACCGTGAAATTGGCTGAGGCACGCAACCTCCTCGAAGCCAGCACTCAGGAGATGCTGGCCAAAATTGCTCACATTGGTTCGATCGCCACGTCTTCGAACTTGCTCGCATGGAGGAGACAACTGGACATCTAGAGTCGATCCAGGACAGGCTACGGAAGAACTACACCCGGCTCGACTTAGCTCGAAACATTGGGGTAAATGTTGCGTCGACCTGTATAGCTGAGGAGACATGCTATGGCTTGTGCACCGGCACTTGCCTCAATCTCGCGTGTGTCCGGATTACTGTTGGTAATGCTTAACGTCACAGATAAAATTCGCAAGCGCATGGAAGATACCGATGTAGCACTTCACCCGGGAGTATTCCAAGGTATCGATTTCCTCAGGGAATATGTGTGTTCAGTTCCTCTTTAGGCTCATCCAAGGACACGTAGCAAATGTAGGCAAAGGGTAGAGTGGATTTCCTAGTGAGAAACAGTGTCTATGGAAAGCTTAGTTTAATCCTAACATGATATTTCAAGCACTGGCCAGCCCGCTACTCCCAGATATCGCTCTACTGCGTATCCATACAGGGACGACTTTAGTGTAATTGATGGCTGTCACCACCTCTATACCAACCACAAACCTACCGTGTGATATGAAGCAATCACCAAAAATTAATTACCCAGACACCGTGTCTATGCAATTAATAACTACTCTAGTGTTTATAACTCACTAAAGCAATCACTATATTTCAAAGGACAATAATGAACAATAATCCCGTATGCTGTTAGGAACTAACCAAGAGTAATTCTCACACAATAAATCTTAATTACCCAGAAAAATATTTCTATTAAACCAGAGTAATTAACAAGGTACAAAAATAAGGAGAGGATTACCGACAACTCCAGAATTCCTCCGACTTCTTCTCCCTTACTCTCTCCCCATTCTAGTATACAATAAAGTACAATAGAGCCTCTAATAATTGAGCTCAAGCTTGAAGTTTGTGTTGAACGAGGGAGGAATGAGGGAATATTCTCCATAGAATCCAAACAACAGATTCATCCTTCTCTTGCCATCTGTCCTTCTGATGATGGTTTCCACCGATAGAAACGGCCACAACCGTCGTAGGATATCAGGAGATATCTGTCTGTGAAAAATTGGCCTGGTTGGGCCAGCTGGGGGTTCGGCTGAACCCTGGCTAGCCCATCCAGCCCAACTCCTTCTCTAGTGTTCCGACATGTGAGTCCCACTATATGTTCCACCGAAGTTTGGCTCAAGATAAATGTTAATTTAGTGTTTGAAGCTCAAAACTTCATGGGCTTGTTAGTGCAAACCACCATTGCATACTTCATGCTCATTTTCTCCCAACTTTGGTAGCTTGTTACCTGCATACAAAAATACACCAACCCTCGTGGAAATTATTAGAAGTATACCCTACCACTATGTTGGATGTTTTATACTTTCAGTTTTCTAAAGGTATTGACGACATTAATTTGGTACTTAACAGCCGTCAACAAACCCCCACACTTAGCTCTTGACTCGTCCCGAGTAAAGGTTAAGGATTAATGTGGAATAAAATTTCCCAAGATATAATTCAAGTACATAAATAATTCTAAGCCATACCTGTACCTATGAACTTTTGCAGTGTCTAACTTACCATCTTGGGTAATTGACGAATGGAACGGTCATGACTCAAGTCCTTCTTCTTCCTCCTGTCAATCTCTTGGGGTTTTCATATATTTTCTCAAGTAGTTATACTCCTCAAATGACTATCTCTCAAATCACTCATGTGGTTTTATTTATGGATCCTCACCAAGGCATATTTTGCCAAATTGTCCCTATTCTAAAAGGCTATATATGTGGGGCTTGGTAGGGATCAATCGAGGTATACGCATCACATATATTGCAAAGCCAAAATACTGGACCCAAGGAGATAGCAAGTCATATTCTCTGATCAAGAATGTGCATGTGTGTGATATGTGTATGTGTATGGCAAATTTTGTGGATGGAAAAAGGAAAAAAAACAATAGCAACTCCTTTGGTATACCTCTCCTCCAATTTTTCTCTTTGGAAATTTGAGAGAGTGCATGGCTATCTCTTTTCTCTTTTTTTTTCATCATGCCCCATACTTTGTATGAGCAAGATTTTATTCTTTTTTCTCTCTCTTTTTTTATCAGTGCTCCATACTTGTATGAGTAAGACTTATTTTCCCTTCTTTTGCATAGCCATGCCTCTCTCTCCCCTTTTTTTTGAAAGACTTTTGGAGGAAGAGGCATCAATGACATGAACTATTTATTGTGGGGATAATGGATAAAATAAATAATGGATCAGGGATGCTAGCTGCCAGTGTAGAAGTTTAGCATAGTGTGTGTATGTGATCTTGATCTTGAAAGTATGAAAATCATCTCATCCGGGTCACAATAAGTTGACAAAGCTCAATGTAATGTCAAGCAACCTATACATATATAAGGTTGTACAATAAAAATCATATATGGCCTTAGTAGGTAATATAATAGTCACTAAGGAGTATTGCTCGAAAAGAAATTTAATTTTCGCAAATTAAAATCCCAAGTATCATGACATTTAGACAGCAATTTCTTTTGTTATACCATATCACAAATACCAATTACTTAGATGAGCAAGGTTCCCTATGATACAAGTGTGTTCACAAGCAACAAGTATTAGCAAATAATAAAAAGTATACATGACTAATCATAGGAAAATTTTATTTGTTGAGAGTTAATGTTTTAAATTTTCATTTGGAGTCAAACTAAATTGTATTCAATTTTTCTACCAAGTATAACTCACAAACAGGGGAGGATAAGGAATGAGACGTGCAAACCTGACCTCATGGCAAAGGATGACAGAACCGGGCTAGGCAAGAGTCGAGCGAACACTTGGTTCGGCCGACCCGGCGAAGACAAGGTTCTGGCTGCTGAATTCTGTGTGCAGCCATGGGTCGGTGTTCATCGTATTTATATGTTTTGTACCTTGCCTTTATTCAACAAAAATATAAAAAACAAAAAGGGCATCCACTGGGGTGAAAACCCGGTGAGCCAAATTTTATTCAAATAACTCTAGGCGTCTGAAGTACCTAAATTTATTTTATTTCATTTTATATTTATCTTAAGTTTTTTAATGGCAACAATAAGTATGGTGGGTATCCTAGTGGGGAGGATATATGAGGTGAGGATACACGAGGTGTTTGGGATTCTTACCAAATAGATCTTACCAAACTTAGAACCGAATCGAATGTAACTAAGTTATGCATTTGTTCTGCTAGGTTCCGTGCGCATCTCTCTCTCTCTTTTTTCATACACAAAGGAGCGTGGTATGAGTTTTGAAGTTATTGTACACTGCTCCTTCGTTGTATTTTTATTTCCCGCAAAAGGTTAGTGGGGATAACAAATACTTGAGGGACTTCAAATAATTGAAAATATTTTATCCTAGCCTCAAAATTAGTTGTTTATATTCACGCTAAAAAGGAATTGGATTCAAAACTTAAGAAGCGTGGATCCCACGAATTTGCCATAATTTTATTTTATTCTTGAAAACATTTTTTTTCATTTTTTTTGTTGTTCACCAAATTTTTATTTAAGCAAAACTCATACAGGGCTGAGGCAAATTTTCATGAACAAGGTAAAGAAGCATTTAGAAATATACGCACCGTGCACCTTAAGGGGTGATATGTTTTTTTTTTCATGTTAGCAATTGATTTATTGCTGGCCCTGACCCGTGCTTGAGAATTTTCCCGGTAATTTGAAAATTTTTCTACAGGGGTTAGTCCACGAAGGATATACATCCAATGTCCATGAAAGTATCCGCTCTACGGTTCATTAATCAGATTTGACACCACATCAACTTTGATTAAAGCAGGCTATTAAACCAAAGCATCACGCTTAATTTAGAAAGCCTATGAATGCCCTAAGAAACACCCAAACCAGAGTATACGAAAATAGACAGATGTGGCATAACCATGTATGATCAAGCCAAACTCAACTGGAGATAAGTATGAGTAAAAGAAATGGTGAATCTTTTGCTGTCTTTCGTATACCTGAGTGTACTTACTGCCAACATGATGTATATGTTGAAATCTCTAGAGCGGTGACATGGTCACATGTGATTGTGGATCTCTCCTCTGTCTTGATGCGGGTTGTGGCAGAGGAAGGCAACATTTTCATGTTGTCATTCAACAATTTCAACAGTTCTATATATAGTTAAAATTTAACTCATCGACGACCAATCTCGATCCCACCCCTGTACCCCTACCCCACTCCCATTGTCTGAGTAAATTTTTAACTCAGACAAGAGCCACCCCACCCCACCCCACCCTGTCACCACTCATGCCCAAACAATACTAATTTTTTTACTCACGCCAATAATTCTATTTATACCATCCATAACCATCTCACCATATCCAAACCCCCATTCACCAAGGGCGATTGGCGTCGGGCTGCCTCCCTCTTGAAGGTCCCCGATCTGAGGGCCGGCGTGGCATGCCTCCTAGTCAGTTCAGGGAGCACGCGAGATGAATTTTTCTTGGTTGATTTTTTTTTTCTTAGCATGTTAAAGGTCTCTCCTCTTAGATGATTTTTTTCTTGGCTCAGATCTGGGCTGTAGGCGGTTCAGATTTGTGGTGCACGGCTGGTGATGTGCGATGGTGATGGGTCAACCGATGTGTCAGCTAGGAGCCTGGGACGCACGTACGGCGTCAAGGCCGGCCACGTCGCGGGTGGTGCACGGCGGCGACAGATTGGATCCCCGACAACCGGTCACATGCATCCATCGATCGTCAATGGGATGGAGGTGGATGCTGGCGAGCGACTGTGTGCACGTGCAGCATCGGGAGGACGGGAGGAGTTCCTGGTGGTGGTCGTCGGGCTCCAAGAAACTACTCCCTTCGATTCAAAATGTTTGACACCGTTGATTCTGAAACGAAATGTTTGACACCGTTGATTTTTTAAGTACGTGTTCGACCATTCGTCTTATTCAAAAAATTTAAGTAATTATTTATTCTTTTCATATCATTTGATTCACTGTTAAATATACTTTCATGTACACATATAGTTTTTTAATAAGACGAACGGTCAAACACGTGTTAAAAAGTCAACGGTATCAAATATTTTGAAACGGAGGGAGTACTTGCCACAGGAGTCGTCAGAGGCAGATATTTTGTTTTTTGTTTTTTTGTTTTGTATTTCGTAGTAGGAGCGAAGCCACCGCCTGATTTACCGTAACTAGTTTTTCAAATGTATGACATGACGTATTCTATCAAAACTGCAATCCACATATCATGGGTGGAGTAAAATAATACTATTATTTTTGTTTAAGATGCATACCACCATAGTAAAAAAAAAATTATTCAATGATGGAGACGGAAATTACAAGTGATGATAAAAAAAATACTAAACTATGGATATGGAATCACTACTGAACGATGAGTTCTGAAGTTTTGCTTTTTGGCAAGTAAAAAAAATTACTGTGGATTAATGTGAGATATAGCCGTCCGTGAAAAAATCACTGAAGGAAAGATTGAAAAAAAAATAGTATGGATTAATAAATCTTACCATACGCAAACAAATTATTTAAAGGAAAGAGTAATGCGGATTGATGCAGGATTTGATTCCTTAAAATACGTTTAAACATTACCAAATCAAATATTTATGCGGTAGTTAATGTACGGACATGTTAACAACCCATTTCTCTCAACTCAAATAACAACGGAGGTGTAGTACATAAGAGTTGGTGGGATGGAAGAAGAAGGAAGGAGAAACTATCTTGAGTTGGTGGGATGCAAGAAGAAGAAGGAAGGAGAAACTATCTTCAAAATATTCTAGAACAGTAGCAGAACCAAGAGGATGCAAATTGGAAGGAATAAAGAGAAGAAAATCGACAAGGAGCTAATCAGCCTCCAGGTCGCCGCCGCCGCCGCCGTGGCCGAAGCTGCCGATTGCCAGCAATGTTCTGTTCGATTCCCCTCCTGTAAGCTGCTGTTGCCCTTGTATTGTTTCAGCTTGGGCTTGCTTGGGCTTCTTGGCGACAGGTTGCCTAGTGGCCCATGTGCAGCCCAGCTGAGACCCTGACAATCCCCTCTTCTTGAAATTCGGCTTGTCCCCAAGTCGATGAAGAAAACCTCCTGGATCCAATGGTGTTTGAAGTTCGTCTTGTAAAACTTGATGCTCAAGTACAGCAACCATACCAATCTGTGTGGGAGCATCAGATAACCAGGCTTTGCAGAGCATGATCAACCATGCATATATCCCAGTCATTACCACCATATGATTGTCCCTTCCTGGATTGAATTCAAGTAAACCAGCCATGGAGAATCTGGATAGTACTGCACTAAATGTATTCCACTCCACCACCAGTATAACCTCATATACCTCCTCTGATGCATGTACTAATCTTGGCCCACTAGAAAGAAACTGAGGATTGATAGACAATTCGGTGAGCACTTGCCATGCAACTGCAGCTATCAGTTTTGTGTACTAGAGAGTATGTGTGTCGCTCAATAATCTGATCCACTAAATGTGTTTCAGCCACCAGAATAAGCAAGAAAGGCAATTGATTTCCATACTTTATTCCATAGATATCGGTGTTCTATTGGCTATACATGCATTCTTCACCTTGGACGGCATTTGCATTAGTTGGCAACAAGCAATCTGAAGTAATAGCCAAGATGAGCCCTTGAGCACCACTACTGTGTAAAGCCAGTGTAACGTCCCAGGTAGCCACGTACCTGGAATGCCACACTAAAAAACACTCAAACCACTAACTTCCAAAATTATTAGAAATTTCGGCAGAGCCTCCCCTGTAAATACGAACATCCACGACAGGCAATTATAAGTTAAACTAATAACAATATTATTCCCACAATACAATCCATCCTTATAATCCATGGGGAAGAAACTATTAGAAATCTAAAACATTATTACAAGACCGAACCATGATATAGTTTAAGTATCATTATGGACCTAGGCAATACAGTTTGATAGTGTGCAGATAAATGTGTATATAAGGGTGCTACTTCCCACCCATGCATGTCGGTCTCAATGCGTACCTAAAACTAAATAAAACACAAGAGTGAGTATAAAAATACTCAGCAAGTACAATATAGAACTAGAAAAAAACACATATACACATCATTGACAATAAAGTATGAACAGAAGGCTTTCTTTCTTTGATAGGAAACACATTTCCAAACACCAAGTTAAAGAAGATAATAGCTCCCATCCCGGGCAGGCATGAATTGAAATAGTAGTTTCCATCCCGGACAATAGTGAATACATTCTAGCATTTGCCGGCAAAGCCAAGTAAGCGTCATCAGCGCTTACCAACAGGAACTTGAATAAAGAACCAAATTGCACTCCCATGACTACGCATAGTACTTGAATAATTGAAACCGGAATCAAAGAACCAAATTGAAACCATATTGCACATCTATGGCAAGCAGGGAACTTGAACTATTTAAGCAGAACCAGAATCCAGAATATTAAAACAAAATAACATCGTACACGTAAGATCAACTTGAAATCTAAATGACGTGAACAGTAATATGAACATAAGCAGTTACTTATCACGTAGAAATATATCAGAAATAAATAGATAGAGTAAACAATCCATGAATCACACAATTAGTTCGTCATGCACTTGCCTCCAATCGATGGTTGGTACCATGCACGATCTGATGGACCACCACCTAATCACAAACAAAACCTCAACAAACACATTCAAACGTGCGTATAAAACAATGAAAAAGGTGAACCTACTGCCCCATCCCATCAAAACTCAATAACAAGGAACGCCGCTTGGACTATATACAAGACTGCTACTTCAAACCTTTATATCTTGAAATATGAAAAGCTTTATGTCTTGAAATATGAAAAGGCTATGACTGAAAATATATACATTTTGAAAATCTACAGAACAATACCTGCAATTTTGATGTAGAAAGCATATTTTTATTTTGCCATTTAAATGGTCTAGTTTGCGATTGAAAGCAAGCTTCAGAATCTGTCCAGAATTTCAGACTGTCCATACTAAAACAACAATAACTGGAGTTCTACTCGCCCAATCAGGGTGTACTTTACCAATATGGAAAGCTAAGAGAAACCTCTACAACTTTGTCTATAGGCAACCTAGCTGATTCCACTGTTTATTCCCTCCAAAAATAGTTCAATCTACTACTATCCAGATTATGACACAAAAACAACAGTCTTACTAAAAAAATTCATATCGCCTAAACCACTTGAGATAAAATACTTTCCTTTGGTCAAACGATAGATCACGATGTTATCTACAACTTTTATATTATACGTTTTCTCAGAAAATGTCGTTTTTTTATCCTAATTGATGAAATACCAAACGCCTGTAAATCTGTCCGCGAGTAGAATTACCAATCCGAATCATAGCAGCAAAACCTCCTAACCTAAACCCTAATTACCCACGAATTAAAACTCTCAAAACACCCAAAAACAACATTAAAACAGTGGAAAGTCTCACCTAGGCTTTCATGGAGAACAATAATAAAAATGACGGGAAACACCGATTCACCACTCCTCTTGTTCCTCTCCTCCTTCTCATTCCGTTTTTGCAATTAGTTTCTTGATTCATCATACGGTGAAAGAGATCTATGGGAGATGAAATATCGTGAAGGGGAGAGAACACCAAAGACCGTACAAAGGAGGGAGGGGGCGGCAGCAAGAGGAGAGGTGGGATTCGGTTCCCCTCTCTCTAGGTTTTAGGGGAGAACTAGTGGGCTGGGTTTGCGGGCCTTCTCATGTTGGCCCACTTCTAAAGGTATTTTTTCTTTTATTTATTTCTATTAACATCTTTATTTTAACAAGTCAACCCAAACTAAAAAAACCTAAGTATCTTTTAATATACGGGGTATTACAGCCAGATCTGGGATTTTCTTGAGTACATCACTGTAGATATCATCCAAGTTTTCTTCACCTTGAAACTTCCATGCATAAGGTTTCAGATAATCATTTAGCTTTGCCATCTCCAAAAGTTTGTCAAGCAGTATTTGGCCCCTAGGACTGATGTTACCCCAATTAACAAACAACAAAGGAACACTGAATCAGGTGGTGGCCATAGTGATATCAAAGCCATGATATATGTGACAACAAATCCATGGTATTGGCTGAGTGTTTGGTGAATAGGTCGGGGCCATGGCTTTAATTCAATCCGCTGCCACCTTAGTTTTTCACTTAACAGTGTCACCAATAACAACTTATACACAACTGCTTGACCTCTGCATTTTGTTTGAGAAGGAGGTGGCCATGGATCCACTTCAAGGTATTGTGTCAGCAATTGCCATGGAACCAAATTTTCATTCATGAATAATCTGATCAAGTCCGTTTCATACTGTCCCAAAACATTAAGTGGCATGCCAATCAGGTTCAGCTTGTCAACATGGTTTTCTTTGAAGGAAATGATCTCAGAACCACCTTGCCTGGTACTGTTCAGTTCCACAACTAGCTCTCTTGCAAGAAACAAGTGACTCCAACTTAAGTAGCAACTGTCCTGTGTTTCCATTTCAGCAATCGATAGCCCAAAGAGTAAATATTCAGGTTCACCAACAACATAGAAAACTTCCTTGCTAGTGGTTGCTATAAGGTTGACCAAAAAAGACAACTCATCTTTAACTCCAACATTGAACATGAGCTCATTGCTCCACAAAATATATCTCCAATGAAAATAATGCGGTGGCAACCAATCATCCATCAATGTTAATATTTTGTGAAGGTAAACCCTTCCATCACCTGAATCCCACACTAGTGGCACCAATAAGACACATATGATTTTCAGCGGGTTCACTAACGAAGATTGTTTGCCTACAATGAGTCCAAACCATTTTGCTTCAGTTGGAGGGGGCCGAGGTTACAACAGGTGTGCTCTAGGCCAAGAGCAACAAGGATGATCCCCTAAGCCCAACTTTGGATCTTTTGATGTTGGAACTACCTTGGACGCACCCATCATGGAGATGACCTCAGCTTGGCCAATGCCACCCTTGACATCAAAGCCAACCGTCGAACACTTGGCAGGCATCACCTTTGTACTGTCACAATTATAGATGTAGTGTGCATGAGCCTTGTTCTCTCTGTCTCCCAGCTCCAACGCAGCAGCTAGAATAGGCTCCTCCTTAATGTAGCCTGGGCTCGCAGCCAAGCATGTGACACCGTCATCGGAGCACGTCGTCGGATTGTTAGGAACCTGATTGGGCTGTATATGGGCCAAGCTAGCCAAGTCCAAGCAAGGCCCAAGCAAGCAGAAGGAGCAGCATACAAAAGCAGCAGCAGCAGCATCGTTCCAAGGCATCGAACAGAACAGAACAGAACTGGCAATCGGCGGCTTCGGCCACGGCGGCGGCGGCGACCAGGTTTGGGCACAAACCTTGTCGATCTCTCTCCCTCACTGCTCCTTCTTCCTACCAGCCACTACACCCTTCCTGTCTCCCTCTATAGAACCTTCTAGAAGCTTGTAATACTCAGCTACTGTGCTCAATTCCACCTCAAATTGGTTTAGATATTGTTGCTATTTGTTGGTGCATCGGGTTGCTAACAATCTGGTATCAGAGCCGTTTGGTCACTGGGAATTTGCTCATGGAGGTGTTGGGGAGGCAGCCATGCAAAAGAGAGGAGCCACTGGGTTGGGAAGGTGTTCATGAAAGTAGTGCCCACCACCTGTTCGACACAATGCCAAGCCCATTGGAGATGTTTGAGGAAGACATTCTTCTTGTCATGAACAAGGAGAAAGTAACTCGGGATGAAGCAGTGCATCTGTTAAAAAAAGAGTTGAGAGATGCCCAATGTAGAATGGATGAGAAGCTAGATTGTTTATTGGAGATGTTCGGCTTGATGGGAGACAAGAGAAGCAAGGAATTCGAGGAGTTCAGTACCTCCACCAGGGAGCTCATTCCCATTACAGAGGATGTTGCATCTCCACCATCCCAGGAATCTCCCTCTTCAGCGCCCACCAAGTGCTCGACAACGTGCTCCGATGACGGTGTCACATGCTTGGATGCGAGCCCAAACTACATTATGAACCCTACGTCGACACCCCTGGTCATCCCAAGGAGACGCACGCCAAGTGTTCGACGATTGGCCTTGGTGTCAAGGTTGGTGCAGATCACACCAGGGTCACGTGCCAGACCATGATGGGTGTGCCTGACGGCGTTCTAGTACCTGATGCATCATCCAAAGTCTTCACGCCATGGTTGATCGCTCAAATGAACCTTATCCCCTTGCTGCCCATTGTGTGTTCGATGAAATGTTCCAAAGACAACAAGAAGCTACTAATGGGGAATGCTCAGAGAAATTCATGGCCACCTTCTTGGTTGGGTGGAGTGATTAGACGATGGGAGTTGCAGCCTTTGCCTTGGCCAGGATCCAAATTATATTGGGAAGGTTTACCATTGATGCCCCCATGGCCACCACCGGCTCGAGTAAGCTTCCTGGCATGGGAGCCTTTTGATATTGGAGCTCTAGTCATTGGAACAGTGATTTTAACACAGGAGATGGCTGAGATAAAACCATGGCCACCACCAAGTGAAGTAAGTGGTCTTCCCTTAGTAATTCAAAGTATTGGAGCATTTCATACTGAGAGAAAAGTTACAAACATGCATTGGGTTGAATTGAAAGCTTGGTCTCCGTTTGATGAAAATGGTACCAGTCACATCCTAACAGATGAGCCGTGTGAGCTTTACTTGGGTTGTGTAATTTTCACTGCTGGAAACACTAGGAACCTTGAGAAGCTTGAGTTTATAAGGTGGACCAAGTGGCAACAACAACTTTTTGCAAAAAGGGATTATCCTAATAGTGCTGAAGGGAATCAATTAATTGCTTGGAATTTTAAGCAGTACATTGATGGAGGGGTGCCTTCCTTTGTTGCTATAAGGTTGTCAATCCAGTCAACAAACATTGCGCAAATCAGTCAGCACAGTGTTCAGTATTCAAGCATTGAGAGAGAATTGGATTTCTTGGATAAATTGCATACACATGCTCAAGTTATTGGGAGAAAGGATTCCTTACTTCAGCTATCTGAACCCCAGTTAACATCATATAAAGTTGGACAAAATACTGACAATGATGGATGGTGTCTTATCATGGACAAGAGATGCTCATATTTTTTCAAGCTTAAGGCATTGTTAGATGGGAAATGGGAAGCTATCAGACATGTGATGGTTTATCTTATCACAAAGCAAATTCACGTATCACCAAGGAATGCACCCTTTAGATCAACAATCAATTATCTGATGGGAGGTAATAATCCTATGCTTCTACACAAATCAATTGTTGGCATCCACTTGGGATGGTGGGTGTTTCCTTGTCATTACATTGGAGTGAGACCCCTGGAAAAATTGGTGAGGAGATTAGCACAGTTCTGGCAACATAAAGGACAAACAAAGCCTTTTCCTGCATTCCTGAACAGCAACCCAACAACAAGCCGTGTCAGGATTTTGCACAAACACTGGTGGAGAAACCATTTTTCGTCGGTCGGGCTAATTCCACAATAGTCCGGGTTAAAAAGGGTAACGGGCATATTTGATCTTTAGTCCCGGTTCAAATGCTGTCAGGGCCTGTTAGGCCCCCCCGGGATCTTTAGTCCCGGTTAATAACACCAACCGGGACTAAAGATCGTAACTTTAGTCCCGGTTGGTGTTATTAACCTAAATATTAATATAAAGTGGTTTCTGATGTAGGGAAAATAAATCACTGAACACGCACACTCAGGAATGTGACAACAGCGCAAGGGCAAGGTAGAAACAAGCGGAGCAGTTGTGTAAATAATCCCACCTCGCTCGCCAGCAAGAGCAAGCAAAAATAATCCCAACTCGATCGCCCAGCAAGAAAAGGGACCTCCTTAAATAGGAGAGCCAGTCCGATCACGGTAACACCAATTTGGAATTTTTTGTGTAAAAGCGGCAGGACGAAAAGCGTAGTCTGTTACAGTGTTAAGTATGGTCCAACCAAATGAGATGGATCTAATACTGTTTTTCAGGCCCTGGGCGTTACACTTACCTATGCACGCTACGATGTAGCGGTTGGGGTTTAGCCGAGTTGTAGGTTTGTGCCTAAAGAATGGAGGGTAGGACAGTCATTCAGAAACTTGAAGAACGAGTTGACCAAGAACGACTGTCCGGGAAGAATAAGTTGATACCGACAACACACTGTCACGGGATGGTAGCCGGTTTCGGGCCCTGGGGCGTTACCCCTACCGTATCCCGGTGAAGGTTGTTGACTAAGAATGGAGGTATTGGCAGTCATTGAAAACTTTAAAGAACGAGTTGATCCGACAAAAACGCACTGTCACGGGATGATACGTTTTCAGGACCTGGGGCGTTACCTCCCTACTATGCACGCTACCTCTTGAGAGCCGCAACAGAAGCTAAATAATGCGATCGGAGAAGTCGTGAAAATAATAGGTCTTGAAACTCTACATGTCAGGATAATCTATTTTTGCCATATAGAGAGTGGGTTAGCCTGGTGCAGTTGTGCCGTAAGAAGGGAGGCATGACGGTCATTCAAAACTCGAAGAATGAGTTGATTCGATGACGCATTGTTTTCAGGATGAAGGATGTGCATGATTACAGAAAGCTCAACAAAGCTACAAAGAAGAACCATTTCCCGCTACTTTCATTGAATGAGATGCTGGATTAGCTAGGAAATCATCAAATTACATCTATGCCGATGATCAAAGCAAGACAACGTTTACATGTCTATAACGGAACGTACGCATACAGGCGGATGTTCGTGTCGTGGTTGTGTAATGCACCCGTGTCGTTCCAACGGTGTATGATGTCTATCTTCTCCGACATGACTCGAGGAAATCATGGAAATCTTCATGGATGACTTATCCATCTATAGAAGAGTTCTTGATCAATGCTTGGAGAACCTGGACAAAGTCTTGCAGCGGTGTCATAAAAAGGACTTGGTGCTTAACTAGGAAAGTGTCAATTTCATGGTTCAGAACTAGTAAAATGTGCCACTATCGTGAAAATGACTTTGTGCCTTAACTAGGAATAGTAGGCTCGGACATCGAGTCTCCGAAAAAAGCAGTACAGAGAGTACAAAGTTAGAATTGAGGTAATCCAACAGCTCCCACCTCCTGTAATGTTATAGGGGTCCGTAGTTTCCTGGGTCAATGCGTAGGGTTTTATTGTCGGATCATTAAGCATTTTGGTACTCATGCACTCTAGTAATAATAATCCTAAGCTAGGTGGAGAAAAGCGAAAGAGAATCATATTCCTATACTTATTCTAACAATATACAAGCTAATACATACCATTCTAGTATAACTGATGTATCTAGCTGTAATATCCTCTATCCGATGAGCCTCACCTGGTACTTCAAACCCTGAGAACCACACCCTGAACTCGTCGAGTTCCTTACGACAGCCCGTCATGACCATACCAACCAGAGCTAAATACGGAGGAATACCCCTACCACCAGGAAATTATAACTTACGGATTATATACTAGGCCGTGGAGTGAACTTAAGACTACGCTCTGACCGTCACTGTTGCCCTAACCAAGTCAAGCGGCCCACCTCTCATCCGCAATATATAACCTCAAAATATGATATCCCGTAATCATAGACACCCGCATAAACGTCAACCACGAGTACTACGTTAATCCTAATATCATCGTCATGACATATAGTAATTGCATAAGCAAACACTATGCCCGCACCAAAGCATCTCCCTGATAAGCTTAGCAGTATATTCAGTAAAAACAAGAACTAATGTATAAGTTTGGTATATACTCATATACTCGAAAAGTATTTCAATACCAGAAATGTATTTAGAAGAGTATTCTAATAGAAGTACAAGCTTACAAAAGAGGAAAGGAAAGCTCTTAGAGCCATATACCCGAACTCTTCCGAAGAGCTTTCCGGACTCTTGAATTCTCTAATTCTAATTCTATTCCACCAGCTAGATACTTACTAAACTAAATTTGAGAGGAATGAGAGAGCTCTTTCTTGAGGTGTATGTTGAGGTGAAGAGAGTGGCACTTACTTATAATATATAGAGGTAGGTATGATG
>CM020185.1:2612568-2625720 GCA_009805545.1 Oryza longistaminata | reverse complement strand
TTATTTTTCAGCCCTCCACAGTCTTCAGATTTGGTAAAAGTACTCGGGAGACCATGGCGAAGATGATTGAAGCACTCGGCTTTGGAGTAATCTAGTTCGAGAGAAGATTATCTTTCCGACTGTGAAGGTCTCAGGGGCTACTGTGGAGATTATGGGTACCCCATACCCACATGGCATGGTTATCCGACTAGTTATAGGGGATAACTTATATATATGAAATATGTAACAGATCATGACTTGGGTATTACGTTTCCCTGTATATTATGGAACGGCCTAAAGTCCTGGTTTGATAAGATTGTAAAGTAGATTTAGGAAACCGATACCGTATTGGTTAAGGTTTCTATCTTGTAACCCTGCCCCCCAACCTATATAAGGAGGGCAAGGAGCCCCCTCTAGGGGCATGAGACAACTAGATCGTCAGATCTATAATACACCCGGCGGATTAAAATCCCCAAACAGGAGTAGGGTATTACCTCTCATCAAGAGGGCCTGAACCTGTCTAAATCCTTGTCTCCGTATCCATCCACTTTTAGGTCTCGTGCGCTACCCCCTTTTGTTATTGCCGAATTCATGTTTCGACACTAGGAGTCATAATGTGTAAGTTTAGGTTATGCGATTGTAAGAGTTTTTAGCTAGGTGACTAATAACAAATAAGAAATAAATAGTGAAAATGAAGAATATTTGTCGAGGTTTGAAAATTTCTGGCCTCGCGCTACCCAAAACATATAGTTTGTGTTAATCTACCACTGCTAGTTCACAGATGACGATATATAACTAATAATATCAAATTTTGAAATACAAAACATGAACAAATTGTGAAATCATTATTTGTGATGAACAATTGGCTATGCAAATGATTTAATCAAATAATTGGTTTGAAAAGATGTGCGAATGTTGGTGTGAGTGCGTGTGACTAATGTGGGTCAGGTTGTGATATCTGTGTCCAGAAACGGTTGTTTTGTCTGATTGTGTGCAGGTGACTTGAGGTCAGCCTTGGTCAATGGTGAGGACCGGGACTATGTTCAGGGAGGAACAGAGGTCTAGTGAGGTCGGGATACCATGTGAGAAGGTGACTAGAGTCAGGATTCTTGGAGGTCAACTTCGGTCAACGGTGGGGATCGGGACTAAACTCAGGGAGGAGTTGAGGTCCAGACGGTCAAGGATACCGGGTGACGAAGTTGGATACGAGATGGCACACGGTGGATGGATACCGTGTAGGAGAGATCTTTGCAATGGGCTTCACGAGGTGTGCGTGCAAGTGCCGGTGTTCGCGAAGGAGATTGGAGTGAGAAATTGAGAAAAGGGTATATGGTGCTACAGTACACGTGGTACTGTAGCATGCATATGGATGGTATCGATGCATGTATGTTGATCATGCATGTGTGGCTGTGTGCTGTACACGTGTGTTCAGTACATGCATGTGTGTGTATGTGCTGAGATTGGATGGAAGGCTATGCACGTCAGCACGTGGGCTTGCATGTCCGATTGGCAGTTGGCCTGGGAGGCACAACACAGAGACCGAGTCCGGCTCGGTTTGCGGCTGTAGTTTTTGAGAAAAAGGAAATTGAGTTATTGAGTCCTATTGTGAATAGGAGTTCTACACCTACTTTGAGTTGGGGGTTTTTCATGTATAAATAGAGGGGGAGCGTGAGGCTTTCCGGTATCGCTTTTCGGTATCGCTTTTCAGAGCGTGGAGTTGATAGTTTAGTTAGAGTTTCGAGTTTAGTCGAAATTTTTATAAGGAGTGCTGTTGGTGCACTTTGTAAACACAGAGAGAAACAATAAAGTTGTCATCTACTTTGAGAGTTCTTCGATTTGTGTTTCATCGAGTACGGCGGTCACACCCGCGGCAGGTAGGCGGTTCAACCGGCGACAAGACTACGTCGAGATTTCCATCGATTTGAGGGTAACTTTTATTTCCGCTAAAAGTTTTTGGGTTTTTGGTTTTCCCTACCATTCACCCCCCCTCTGGTAGGCTTGGTTTCTTGTGTTCGATCCTACAAGACAAAGTGCCAAAAGTCGATGGCTTTCATTTGGAATCTTCTTGGCCATCTTTCCATTATCATTTCACTGAAACCAGGTATTGGAAACCATCCCATCTCAAATCTGAATTGTTTTGTTATTCTTTTCTCCTCTTCCTTAGTGTCTAACAGAATGGGACAATGATCAGACCCGACCCTCAAAAGAGAGGTAGCAATTACCAAAGGATATTTACTCTCCCATTCCTTATTCATGAAAACCCTGTCCAGTACCACCCTGATAGGATTGATCTGTTTGTTCGTCCAGGTGTATTTTTGTCCCAGCCTGTTCAGCTCAATTAATTCCTGATCAGCAATAAAATTATTAAAATCCTCCATCCTATGCAAGTCCACTCTACCTCTTGATTTCTCATCACTAAATCTATATAAATTGAAATATCCTCCCATAAGTCTAGGCAGATCGCTTCCATTTAACTTGTCATTCAGTTCACTTAGAAAGGCCTCTCTCCTATTCTGTTTTGCAGGACCATACACATTTATTAGTTCCCATGTAAACAACCCCCTTCTATTTGTAACCACACAGCTCATAAAAAACTCCCCTACATCTACCCTCTTTACCTCAAACTGATCTTCCTTGACCCCCAATAACAGTCCCCCGGATCTCCCCTTAGCTGCCACATAATGCCAAACAAAATGATCCCCACATAAAGCACCCAATTCCCTATCTGTGAACTCCCCTTTCATTGTCTTCTGTAAACAGGCAAAATCGATGTGATTCTCCATAATCAGATCCCTCAACTGTCTCCCTCTCCCCCTAGCCTTGATACCTCTGATATTCCAAATTATCACTTTCATTTGTATTTCAATTTCCTTCTCCCCTTTCTCTTTTTCTGATCTGATCCTCTGATCCCCCCTACCTTACCCCTGTTTTTCCTGTTGCTCTTTCCCTCCATACTTACTGATAGTTCTTCCTCCTCATCATAAAATTCCTCTCCTTCCACCTCTGCATATTCTTCCTCCCCTTCCACTTGCACCTCATTCTCTTTCCTGCTATTCTCCTTTTCTTTCTCAACTTTCTTCATGGCCAGAAAAAGAGATGCCTGCGCTTCCTCCCTAGCACAAATAATATCTATGTTTCTATCTATCTCAGTTTCATCTCTCCCTAGGACTATATTGCTAACCTCAGCTATGAATTTAAGTTGTTCTCTTTCTAAGGAAGAAAAAACAGCATAAGAGTTTTTATTACCTGGATCCAGATTCTTTTTAGAAGTTCTGATTTCAGCCTTCAGCGCCACTGGGATGTCTTTGTCCTTAATCCTGTCACTGTGCCTCTGAGCCTGAACCACCTCCTTCTTCCTTTTCTTTGCCTCCTGAAAAGGTTTCTCATTTTCCTTGTCTCCCCCCTGATTCTCTTCTAACTCCCCACTGGATAACCCATCTGTCATTTCTAGGTTTACCCCTTGTTCAGCCCCCTTCGCAATACTTTCTTCTCCTACAAAGTGTGCCTCAATATCTTGTGTTGTTATCAGTGTGTCCTGGTCTTCCATATCTGAAAAATCATAGTCCACAACATCCTCATCACCAAAGACATCCTCCATCTTCTGTGACAGAGATTCTATTTTCTCAATGTCTCTCTGTGTCATTAGTTCCAAAGACTGTCCATCAGGTACCTCACTTATGTCTCCCTCATCCTTATTTTCCCTCTCCCAAACGACTACTTCTTTCCCCACCATTTCATTCTTGTTTAACAGTAGGTCTTCTCCCTTCTGCAATTCTTCCTCCATCATCCCTTGTACTGATTCTTTAGGCAGAGCAGCATGTTGTCTGCTTCCTGATGTCTTAGGAGGGGCTGAATGAGGTTCCCCCTTGTGTTTCCTTGCTTCCCCAGATTTAGATGATTCCCCTTTGTCCCCATCTTGATCTTTCCCTGAGCCCCCATCCTTTTCCTTCTCTATCTTTCTTTTGTCTCACTCTTCTTCTTTGGGGATGGGTCCAACTGCTCCTTCTCCCACTTTCTGCTTCCCATTTTATCCTATAGCCACTCTGTTGATAACACAGATGTAATCCCTTGTATCTCCTCAGGTGAGCATGCAGCTATCTTAACCCTGACGTGCCGCAACAGATCCTAGACTGGTGTATCACTTCCAAAGGTTCTCCCATCAGATAAGCTAAGTCCTTCATCTCCTTCTCCTTCCTAGCAATCTTTGGAACCCATATGCTTTTACCCATACTTCCTTCAAATTCAGCAAAGGATTCCTCAAGTTCTGTTTGTTTCCTCCACTTTTGCTTTCAGTGTTGTCCCAAATCAAAGCCATCAAACTTTGTCAGTTCCCTCCTAGCCTCTTTTGATGGAAACGAGATCAGGTAAGTCTTCTCACTGATTTCTGTCACTCTCCAATCCCAGTTAACCCCCCTTGAACAGTTTGTGTTTCAGCTCTCTCTCAATCTTCTCAACAGAACCCTTACCACTTATCACTGTCAGGATCCCTCTATCGGCACTTGTTCTTCATCATCTTCTCTCAGCCACAATATTCATACTGTTGAAACATTGCCAGCAATCCCATATCCACACAATTGCACCCTTTCGATGAGTATTAGAACATTCAGCAGAAATGTGGCCAGATTGCTTACAGGAGTAGCAGAACGGAGGATTTGGGCAATTAATCTGGAGATGCCCTCCTGACCACATTTTGAAGCACCTTGCTATTTCCGCTCTGCCACCCAAGGCCGACCCCCTTCCCCTCGGCGCATGCCATCCACCGTCACCGTGGCACCACCTCGCCCCTGTCACGCCCAGAAATTTAGCCCAAATTTCTAGACTATTTTGTGTATTAAATCCCTGTCCAGGACCAGCCAGGGTACACAAACGACAAGTAATATACAGTTCCAAACGTAAATAAAGCGTAAAATACTTACAGAAGAGGCACTTAGTCTCAACCAGACGACGAAAGCAGCAGCAGCGGAAAAAGGCGATCCTAGCGGGGCTTCAGCTCCACTCCACAGGCAAAACTCACTGGGTCTGAGCCTTGGTCTTCTAACTTCGTCTTCAACTCAGAAGCACTACACTTCTGAAAAAGGGGAATAATAGCAAGGCTGAGTACAACCACCGTACTCAGCAAGCCACACCAACGATCAGACGTCGGCAGGGGAACACAAGGAGCGGTTTGTGGCTATTTGCATAAAGGCGGTTGTAAAACATTTTATTGAGCAAAACAGTAAAACTGTTGAGTAATTAAAATAACATTAAATCTCCACTGATCAACGCTACACCACGTTGAACAGGCCCAACCAACCCCCTGAACTACAGTGCATTGAGTCGATTTATTAAGGTGGGACTAATCACGGTGAATCTGTCGACCGCCCATAACTGCGGGCACGGCTATTCGAATAGTTTTACTCTAATCAGAGGTGTACAACTGTACCCACAAGACACAGCCCCACGACACGTTTCCGTGCGCCGGCATGCCACACGACATACCGGAAAGAGGCCGGACAGGACCCTTCGCATAACCCCCTCTAACCAAGCACACCACACCTCAGGTTTCACCCCCACTCCGCAAGGCAGCGGGCAGTCCCCTCTCGTGCCTAGGTGAATCCGGAAGCCGCATAGGCCGTCGCAGGGCCCATCCAAACTCCATCACGCCCACCCTTGCCTGGATGCGTCGGCTAGAGGAAAGCTACACTACAAGCCCAGCCGTTACCCACGCTGGCTTGTGGTAAGTACGATAAGTTCTTCCAGGGCATCCCGCGAACCGGTCCTTAATTGCTATGGTGCGACTAGCAAACATGCACCCACAGCCCACCATTCAGTTGCATTTAGTTGGATAATTACGACCATGACATGGTCGGATGTCTCGAGCACGCAGCTCGTCATGTCATGAATACTAGGAGGTCTAATACTCAGATTATCCCATCAACTGAGCTAGTGGAAATTAAGCATGGCTAAGCATACAGTTCTAGCTAGGTCACATAAGTAACATGAGCTAGTCGATTTATTACCCAATGCTGACAAAGGACAGATAACAAGTAAACATGGCAAAGAAAAGCAAATAGGTATACCCGGATCCATGTAATTAGCAAGACATGCATGTTTATTTGCAAATGGTAAACATTTATAAATTGGGATCAAACTGCTCAAGGGGAATGTGTGACTTGCCTTGCTTCTTCACTTTGATCTTCCGAACTCTTTTCCTCGCGACCGCGGACTTCCGAAACGACGGATTTCTACACGCTGGCACGCAAAACGAGGAAAAACTCTAATAAACCAAGGAAACAGTACATAAAAAGTAACAAACATGTAGAGCTCAATTTTAGATGAAATTTTGCAAGTTGAATGCTCAATTCGGAGTTCGAATGAATTAGATATGAATTTTAGAAGTTTTGAGCCATTAGAGAATTTCTAGAATTATTAACGAATTTATTGCGCATTAATTGATTAATTTCTCAAAGGAAAAAGGCATTTGCTGACGTCAGCAAGGGAACCGGCGCCGACAGGCGGGCCCCACATGTCAGCGGCACAAAGGGCGGCGCACGGTGACCAAGTCCACACGTGGCCTCGGGTGCGCCGTCCCACCACGTGGACGGCCAGATCGGCCCGACCGATCGGACGGCCGAGGGAGCGGCAGCCAGGGGCACAGGCGCGGCACAAGCCAGCCCGGCCGAGCCAGGGCGGGCGGCGGCATGCGGCGCACGCGCAGCAGCCGGCGAGGCGGAACAGCGGCGGGCAGCGAGGACAGCGGCGCGCACGGGACGGCGACTCACCCCATGAGGCGGCGGCCGGCAAGAAAGGGGAACGGGAAAAAAAAAGGGAGGGAGGAGAAGTCCTCACCGGAAGCGGCGGCTGGCGCGGAGGAAGATGACGGCGACGACGATTGCCCGATGGCGGCTTGCGAGGACACGAGGGGCGACGGGGTTGCCCTTGACCTGCGAAGGAGAAGAGGGAGTTAGAAAGGGGAGGACCGATGCGGGGTGACTGGAAATGAAGGCCGATGGCGACGACAAGAGTAGAGCTCACCCGGCGAACTTAGAGATAGGTTGGAGCGGCGGAAGACGACGACCGAGCAGCGGACGAGGCGTGGGCGGGCCTGCGAACGCGGCAGAGGCAACAGCACGGCCGGGCGAGGTCCCCCTCACCGGCGAGGAGGCGGGCTGGGGCTCTGTGGAAGTGGAGGCGGCTCGGGTGTGGTGGTGGTTGTGGTGCTCCGGCGATGGAATAGGGAAACGGAGCGGAGGCCGGGGTAGAGCTTGGCACGGCGTTGCCGACGACGCAAACAGCGAGGTGCGGCGACGACTAACGCGGCAAGCAGCGGCCGGCTGAAGGCGGCGGCGGCGGGGAGAGAGGTGGTGCACGAGGCGGCGGTGTTCCAGAGGCGGAGAGGGGAAATGGAGTAGAGGCCGGGCTGCGGCACGGCGCCGCGAAGCCGACGGTGGTGGCGGATTGGCGCGGCGGTGGGGTGAGCAGCGGTGGCGGCCGGCCGGAGCTCGCCGAAAGCGGCGTGGCGCGCGGGAGCGGCGTGGGGAGGGAGAGAGAGAGCGCGGCTGGCTCGGGTGAGGAGGGGAGAGAGAGGAGAAGTTCCGGGGTTTGTTTTTATAGGGTCGGACGGCGGAATCGGGGCCGAGAGTGGGGCGCAACCCGGCGGGAAGTGGGGCGCGACGTGGGGTGGTGGGCGACTCGGCCGGCGCCGGTTTTTGTGGGACGAGTGGGGGAAATGGTGGAGGACGAGGAGGGTCGTGCCCACGTCGTTGGATGTGAGCTCGGGAGCGGGAGGCGCGTGGGAGAGCGGCGACGTGGGGCGGCTCGGGCGCCATGGCGGCAGTTGGAGCTGGAGGAAGGGGATGACAGGTGGGGTCCACGGGTCCCAACCTGTCGGAGAGAGAGGGAGGGAGAGGCGGCTGGGAGGCGGAACGGACTTAGGGAGAGAGAGAGCGAGCGGGCCGAGGGCGAGAGCCGGCCCGAGAGGGAGAGAAAAGCGGCGCGCGGGCCGCGGGAGAGAAAGGAGGGATTGGGCCGAAAGGGGCACAAAGAGAGGAAGGAGAGGTTTTATTGCTTTTCTTTTATTCTAATTGATGTCAAATGCCACTTTCTGATGTTAAAATTACTTCTTGAGCTCCGAAAATTCGCGCGGGAAATTTCAGAGAGTAATTTCAGGGCACAAAGAATATTACAAAATATTCTGCCAATGATTTTGAAAGGAATTTTTAATTTCCCCATAATTCATCTTGGATTAAATTGCTTTAACTTTTATTTAATTTCAAAAAAAATGCATTATTAAATGCATTTTTATCCCGACCGAAAAATCGGGGCGTTATCACCCCCCATCTCCTCTGCCTCCATGCCATCCGCCGTCGCCTCTTCCACCTGCTCTTCCGCCATCCCTCTCCCGACCGGCGACCCAAACCTCCTCGCCCCGCGGAACTCCCCTCTACGGTTCTCTGCCACCATCGCCATCTCCACCCCTCTCTCTCTCTCCTCTCGCTGCAGTCTCTCCTCAGCTCCATCTCCGACATGTCCCTGAACCCTCTCTCATCTTCGCCATGCCTCCGCTTCACTTGCCTGCCACACCCCCTGCGGTCCGCCTCTCCATCCCTTCTCTCACCACGCTCAGCGTATGACCTGGAATCGCGAGTGCAAGGAAGGAGTTCTCCACCTCTCCAAGCCTCCGCCGTCTCCCTCACTTATCCCGCCGCCCGCTCGTACCACCTCGCTCCTCCTCGCCTCGAAACCTAATTTCGGCGGCTCTCCCCCCCCCCCGACGAATCCACAACCACTTCTGCCCCAAACCTGATTCCCTCTCCTCGAAGAACTCAGATGTCGGCCCCCATCTCTCCTAGGCCAATTCCCATCGCCTCGCTGCTCCCTTCCGTGGGCTTGCTAACGACTTCTCGGGCCGGATCTCCCCACGAACGAGATGCCCGTATGAGATTCGAAATCGAAAGTAGGGGCCAAGTTCCCGCCTCCTGCTCCACCACTCGCGAGGACGCCATGGCCGCATGGGCGCGCCCCTCAGAGGTCGCCTAGCAAATCGCCTCCGAGATCGCCTGTGTGGAGTCTAAGCCTATCGCCATCACCGGTTGCCAAGTTCTCCACCTCCAGAAGAGTCATACTCTAGTACATATACTGTATGAACGCCTTTTGTTGCTAAATTATTACGTGCAGGTGAATAACACAGCACACAAAAGTAACGCCATTGGAGTCCTAAATATGATAGGGCGAAAGTATTTCAGAAACAATCCTGGTTTGTTCTTGTAAGAGTATTAGTAACTTTGCCCATGCTAATGTATTTTGCAGACTCACCCAAATGCGTGTTTCCCGCTATATACTTTGCTTCAAGCTAACATCTTGCAAACTCAATATATACAAGGCAATTCATTCGCATTTGCAGAAGAATAAAGAATCAAGCTTCATTAAAATTTCGTTCAATCTGAAAAGTGAATGTTATAGATAAGACATCACTAATATTTTTTTAAGGCTTGGCGGGACCAACTATTATACCAAGTCTTATATGAAATCATACCTCACACACGGAAGGTATTCCGAATAAGAAAGGGAAGCAGAGTCCTACTTGAGCACGACAAGGACTACTCTTATCGTACCATACTTGGTTATCTAATTCTACATAGACAAGAGGACACCTGAGGGTATAAATACAAGACCCCCTAGGAGAGAATTTTTTATTTTTTTTTTTTTGGGAAAAAAACCCCCACCCCCCACACGGGAGGCGAAGAAAACCAATACGGATCTAGGAAAGCCACACAATACAATTTCAATCTCGCCGAGTGATATTCGAGGAGGCAGAATACACTAGCCGCCGACCACATGTGAGAGTTCTACGTTGCTAAGCTGATCGGGACTAGATTAAGTCCTCTCCAATATTGTACTCGTGTGATATTGATATATAAAAGGCAACACCAGCTTCAGCCAATAGGAGTAGGGCTATTACCCATTAGTTAAGGGATCCGAACCTATATAAAAGTCCCTATCTCCCGCCTCTTTTACCTCAATCTCGCGTATACCGTGTCACTAACGATTCCCATACTCTACAAATACCGTAGGCGGCTGTAGTCCGTCGATAGTGGCGTGCTAGGTAGGGGGATTTGGTGTTTCAAGGTTTCGATGAGATGGGTCCAAGAGGCGAATCGTCTGAACAAAAAATCTTCGACGACTTCGGACCTAGGAGATATGACACGACCGAATTACGCACCACTTCAAATCGGAATCATCATCATCCCAATCTTTATCATGACACTGCTGCTATTGATTTTCCGATGACGAAGAATCGACAACTTGGGGTCTAGGATATATGACCTGACCAAAATATGTTACTCCTATATATCGTAACCATCATCGCTGTTTATGGTCCTTAACTACCAAATTTGACCATCAGTTCATGCATAAATTTTACTAAAGTCTACCACCAAATCTAGCGGTAGGGGTTTATTACTAACCACTTCCACAAGTGTTGGTGAATATTTGTATGTGGGTGATTACTTGTGCAAATTAAGAGAAAACGCAAGTAAGAGAACACAAATTCCAACCAATGAGAGAAGAGTACATTAATCAAAGGGCCCACACCAGGAGGTGAACCACCTCAACGTCGTTCAAACACCACAAACCATCATGTGGACATACCAGGCAGTGACCTAGATAAAAGGCGGCGCGAGGGGGCTTAGCTAGGGTTTTGTCGAACGAGGGGTGGCTCCCCTCTATCGCAATTTCTACATAGCATCAATTATCTCCCTCCTGGAGGCGTTGGTGCAAGGCTCACGGTGAGTAACCGCTATAGAATGTCGGTTTGAGGACATGCTGAGGCTTGAAAGGAGTTGGAGGAGGAATATTCTCTTGGCATCTCCACTCTCTCAACCAAGGTATCGTATTTATTTTTATCCCGTGGCGAAGATCATGTAGAGAGAACTTCAACTAATAATTTTATATATTACTTGTGATAATCATATTGTAAAGCAGGGTTAAGATAATCCCAAGGGTAGAGTGACACACAAGCCATTTCTACTCACCTCATAATAAATAAACTAAGGCTAGGTGGAAAGAAAAAGAAAGAGAATCTATTTCCTAACTTCTTAATATCATAGTATTACATATCATTCTAGTTCACTGCTAGTACTAGCTAATACCCTCTATCTGATGCCCTCCTAGTTACTTCCGAGAAGCCATCCCTGACTTACCGAGTTCCTTACGACAGCCGAGTTCATTACCATCCAACCGGGCCTAAATACGGAGGAATATCCTCCCCAGGAAATTAACTTAGGATTATATATAGGCGCGAGAGAATACTCGTACTGAGCTGTGCACATCAGCGGCCCACCTCTCATTCGCAAATTATATAACCCCAAAATAATGATATCCGTAATCTAGACAGCCACGTCTATAACTATCTCAGATACTACTCTACTAATCATCGTCATGATAAATAGAGTATTGGCATAAGCAAACACTATGGGCCCGCACCAAAGCATCTCCAGATAAGCTAGCAGATATTCACGTATAACAAGAACATAATGTAAAGTTGGACTCGTATACTCGGAAAGTATTTCAATACCAGAAATGTATTTAGAAGAGTATTCTAATAAAAAGTACAAAGCTTACAAAAGAGGAAAGGAAAGCTACTAGAGCCATACCCGAACTCTTCCGAAGACTTTCGGACTCCTGATTCCTATTCTAATTCTATTCCACCAGCTAGATACTACTAAACTAAACTTGAGAGGAATGAGAAGCTCTTGCTTGGGTGTGTGTTGAAGTGAAGAGATTTGAGCTCCCTTATATAGAGGTAGGTATGACGGTTGTGGAAGGGGAATTGTCCGAAGTTGCCCTCCAACCGTCATTGGGAGCAATCCTGGATGTCCACACAAAACCTGGATCCAACGGCGCCAGGATTGGTTGGTCCGAAACCACCAGGTTTCGACCGAACCTGGGGCTGGCCCAATCCAGCCCATTTCGGCTGGCGGCCTCCTCTATTGCTCCCACTCCGCAAGAACTTGTGAATTTGGGCCAATTCATCATCGTGTCAATTCTGAGTTCTTGGCCCATTCATACATAAGTCTGGTCCTCGACATCGTCCAATTGATTTATCGTGATTTAGTTATGTTGAGTGTTTGAGTCGATTCTCCTCCACTTTATGATCATTCTCTGCAAAAAGTTAGTAGACCTAATACTAGTGGAATATTATTGTTCTAGCATATTTATGCATTGCAAGCATCACTAGTTCTTCTCCTGTTTAGTAATATTGACGTCGAAACTGATCGATAACGACCGTCAACACTAGACCCCTCACCACGCTTGCCAGCTAAGGATGCTCCCTTTACTTTGAATGATTAGTGCTTAAAATCTTTTAGTTACCTAAAAGATTCGACTGTACAACTTTATAATGTAACCGAATGTAGTATTAGGTAAAGAGGGACAGGGTTGTCACCACTACCGCCTACCCATACAACCCGTGGACACAACAACAAACAAATGTAACCTCCAGCCTAGACACAATGTATATCGCTATTGAATTACTACTGTAATCTCGGTACCAACTTAACACTAAAGCACTCTATACTAAGTAGAGCAATGAATCCGCAACTATGAGAAGAATATCTTACTTAAAAAGAAGAGAAATACAACAAAGAAGTCGATGAATGCGTACTTATATAAGATAAGTTTGGAGAAGAGTGCCGACAAGACCTTGCACTTCCCAGTTTGAAGAATGCGACAGCTGGCATTCTCCAGACATTCTCTTACTTACTCCCTACTCTAAAGCACTAGCTAAGTAGATCTTCACACTTTGGAATGTAGCAAATGATTTTCTATCTTGGGTGTGTGTTGAGAGTAAGGAATGAAGACCTATTTATAATGTGGAGGTTGTTTTTTTTTGAGATTACACAGTACAACGGCAGACACTCACAACGCACGCGCACTCACCCCTATGACACAAACACGCAACCCCTACCCTATGAGCATCTTCGGAAGACTGGGCCGGCAAATTCTGGAGAGATTGACGAAGTCAACCACAGCGCCCGTTCGCTGTCACGGGTACGTCGGCCTACCACTGAAAGCACACAACGCCGTTAAATCCTGGAAAATTCGCTCCCCACAGGGGAGTAACCCAGGACCTCAGGTGCTACTGAGGCTCTTGTAACCATAGACTACAGGCCCGTTCGCTAATGTGGAGGTGAT
>CM020185.1:2529588-2576587 GCA_009805545.1 Oryza longistaminata | reverse complement strand
TGGCGCAGGTGCGGGCGCTGGTGCGGGCGTCGGCGCCAACGTCGGTGCCAACGTCGGCGCCGGCGTGGGCGTGCGCGCGAACAGGCAGAACAGCTTCAGCATGAACAGCGCGTGACCGTCTGATACCACCAACCCCGGCTGGTTGATCCTTCACACGCGGCCGCATCAAACTGATGATTCTTAGTTCGGCTTCGTGTTGATCTTCCTGATTAATTTTGTTCGTGTGTTTTTAATTATTTTTTGTTAATCTCTATTTGTTGCAGTTGCATGCCATGCATGCAGGCTTTTTTCTTTCATCGAATCATTCAGTGTTCTTTTGTTTGTAATCTCTTGTTCTTCTTCGTGATCTCGGAGATATATAAATATATATATAGCGATTTTAACTGTTATTCGTTTTGCCTCTCATAACTGTCAGTCATGAGAGATTAATCAGCATCAGCAATAAAATTAAAGAGACCATTCATCAGAGAGAGAAAAAGGAGAATGATCCATAAATGTCTATCAAGTATATATAGGGGAAAGCATAGAAAATAAACAGGAGAATGCCGTGAATAATCTGTGATATATATATGGTACATACTGCGACACTGTGAGTGACTGAGTACAGCAATGGCCGGATCTCGCCTACACAGCCAACAAATAGTAGTAGTACAAGAAGACTACTCTCTCAAATGACAAATCTCAATGCCAATTTGCTGTGACGTCATATTGTATCATACTATTATATGTGTTGTGCTTATTAAAACAGGAAAAAAAGCTATTCCTTTCATCCCAAAATAAATTAAACTAGTACTGGACATGACACATCCTATTATTAGGTTAACTTATTAGGAGACGGAGGTAGTAGTGGGCATTTAGGCATGGACTCAACTCCTCTGCAGCACGGACCCTTAAGCAAATAGAGCCCACATGTCAGCCACAGTAATGCAGAGAATCTCGTTCCAGTGGACACACATTGACACAGACTACGTACAACACGTATGTGGTTTTATGTATACTATTACTCCCGTATACGTACGTGTATACACTAGCAGTATGCGAAAAAAAATACTGCTATGCTAGATACTGATCATGTGCTCATTTGCGAAGAAACGTCCACGGTCCCCTGGCTGCTCCCATCCTGCAGAAATTCATAAAACATTCAGTAATTAGATCAGTCATGCTGCAGTTAAACTTAAAATTGCTTCCAAATTATTGAGAACAAAATTTAAAATTCAGGTTGATTTTATTCAGACTGCAAAATCACGAACACAGTTTGCACAAGAATGCACATCTTAGAGTGTTAATCAATTACCTCCAGGTGCTAGCAAATGCTCTGACGCTCATGTAGATGGCCAACGCGATCCAGATCCCGACGAACCCGCCGTGCGACGAGAGAAGAACCAAGCACGGGATCGTCACCGCCGCTACGCCGACCTGCAATAAATTGAATCGATGCATCGCCGCATTGTCAGTTACATGGTGTCCATTTTAACTTTTTAACGGCGTAATTGTTTCGAAAAGTTTAAGATTAATGTGTTCGTGCCATGGAGTATGCAGCGAAGGCGTAGTCGGACGCTCCGAAGTTGACGCCGTCGAAGACGAAGGCCAGCGTGTTTATCGTCTGCGTGCCGGCGACGAACTGACCGATTTGGAGACAATCGTCAGATATGTTTATGAAACAGATGTTTACTAATCTCTGAAGATTAATATGTTCTTGCTTATGATGAACATCGTACCGGAACGCCTTTGTGGATGGTGCTGATGACGGCGGCGTCGCTGGTGAAAACGCCGGCGCCAAACCACATGCCGGCGGCGAGGAAGGCCGTCAGCCCGACGCCGAGGACGACGGCGAGCTGCAGCACGCGGGCGGTGGTCACCGCCACCTTATAGTGATCATTCTTTGCAAACGCGCTGGCAAGCAAGGCCTGATGTTGATTGATCAATTTAAGCCAAGTTAATCAAGCAGCCATGCATATCATCGGAATGTAGCTAAGCTAGGTAGCTAGCTAGCTAGCTCACCTGGCCGGCGACGGCGAGGCCGTCAGCGAGGAGCGACGAGGCGAGCCAGACCTGGGCGCAGATCTGGAACGCCGCCATGGCCGTCGCGCCGTGGCGCGCCGCGAGCGACGCCGCGAGCGTCACGCAGAACGTCACGGCCACCACCCTCGCCAGCAGCAGAAACCCTGCAGCATCACATATTCAGACCAATCACCACCAGCTTCTTCACCTCTGAGATTTGCTCCGATAAAAAAAAAGTATCTCGAGATACCGGTACCTCATGGTACCAAATCGTTTTCGATCGTTGGATACTCCAAAACGATTTGGTACCTTGGTACCGTAAGGTACCGTCGTAGCGATACCGCGAGATAATTTTTGTTGGACCCAAACAAATCTATTCACCTTTACTTCTTCTACTGATCTACTCTGAAGGGGAAAAAAGAAAAAGAAAAAACAGACACTGCACTTCACTGTCCAAAAATGCCGTGCCATTTTTCTGCTTACCGCATCCGAGGAAACGACGAAACTTGAGTGATTTTAGACTGGACGGGATGACATCGACCTTCCTCACGAGCTTGCACAGCATTATCAGCGTGATCAGGTACCTGAAATATTAGGACATAATCACACGGTTAATTTTGGGGAAATTAGTGTTAACATTAGTGGATATAAGGGTCTGACAAGTGACAAGAGTGATCGATCCTTACTGAGAAATGACATGGGCAATGGCTGCACCGACAACACCAAAACGGCAGGTGAATATCAGAATCGGATCCAGTGCGATGTTCGCTAGGTCACCGGTCACTGTAGAAAACGTCATGATAAATCAGTGTGATGACTTGATTCAGGTCATTGATTCATTGTTAGTGGTAGCTAATACGAGTAGGATGTTTTATACTTACCAGTTGCATACAAGGGTGTCTTGGTGTCCTTGAATCCTCTGAAAACACCTTGCATTGCCAGAGACAGCAGCACGGCCGGAGCACCCAGAGATCTCACTACCAGGTATCGCAGTGCAGGGATCATCATCGGTGAACCCTGGCATTAATCGACACAGTAATTCAAACACCGGTGATAAGGAATACTTCCTCCGTTTAGAGATTTGACATTTTTACTAGTACAACTTTACCGAGATTATTAAAAAATTTAGAAACATCTAAAATATTAAATTAGTTTTATTAAATATAACATTAAATATATTTGTTAATATAATTGTTTTTATTTAAAATACTACTATATTTTTCTATAAATTTGATCAAAGAAAGAAGGAAATCTTCTTTTTTTTTGCCTGTAGAAAACTGAAAAACGAGCAGAAATGAGTGTGTATATATACTGACCGGCTTGACGCCCATAATGCGCAGCAGCGGCTTGCCGGCGGCGACGAGGAAGACTGCCTGGGGAAGCCCGAGGAACGCGTAAATAATCTAGAAATATTTATATATTTAGAAACGAGAGGAGTACAAAATATACTTCTTGGTTTATAGATGTAACAATTCGAAAAAAAGAATTCATATATGTGTCCTTAATCTCACTATTTCACATAGCTGGGGAGAGAGCGATGTCGCAATGAATAGTAGATGCTGATTCAATTCACCTGTACGCGAGCCAATCAATCAGAATCAGACACAGTTTTACATCGATGACTCTCGCTATCAGATATTCAGATACCGACTAAAACCAATAAGATCCAAAGTCTAACACACTGTTGGATAGATTACAAGTTACCGTCTTCGTACGTCCTTCTCCAAAGTCGACAGGCGAGAAAACTAGAACCAAGTACTACCGTCCAGGTACCAACATTATATTAGAGTTTGGATTAATAAAGCCAGATATGATATGCAGGGCACAGACGTGCACTTGGTTGACCCGTGTAGTAGCTGTAATTTTCTTGTTTAATTTCCACAGGTTAATTAAGCGATCGTATATAAATAAGCCCAAACAATTTTTGCCGATAGGAGATGGCTGCTAGTGTTAGCTAAGAGGCATTCCTTGATCGCTGACTGCTCACCTTCCATGTTGTCTCCTCGTTCTTTCGGAAGCTTTTGGAATTATGGGTGATGCCTTTGATGGTTCATGCCATAGGCTATGGTGTTTGTAGAGCAAGCAGCTGTGACTGCTGGTGCTAGGATCATAGCACTAATAACTCACTCTTAAAATATGTAAGGAGTAGCAATCTTGAATAGGATATATCAATCTGTAAAGTACGTGTTATATTTCCTCCGTCTCCTATTAAGTTTATTTTTAGCTCATTTTATTTGTCCCAAAATAATTTTATTTTTGAGTAATTATTGTATTGGAGTTTATAAAAAGCAGTGAATAATTGTATTGGAGTAGATAAAAAGATGAATAGTTGTATTAGGATTTGATAGAATATGGATATTCTATTTTTTTTATTTTTTATTGGTATGTGTGAGATGTGTGAAAAATGCTGAATATATTTTGGGATGTAGGTAGTATATTTGGAGACAGAAGGAGCATGTAAAGATCATAATATCTCGTTGTAGAGCAAAAGGACGTTCGGATTGTTGTAATCCAAGCCAGACTATTAAGCAAATCGGTAGCCAGAAACAAATAATTTTAATTTGGATTTAAAAATTGAATTCATATTCTTCCGGACCAATTTTGTTTATTGTTAGTAGTTCCTAGTAAGGGGTAGTAATACGACGTTATATAGGGACCGGTCCGGTTTGTCAAGCCGTTTGCTTCATGCATTGATACTGAGGTACTCCGACTAGATAGGTTGTTGGCTTGTTGGTCGCAGAGCAGTAGATGTCAGAATGTCAAGTACCGCGGCAGCGTAGTGACTAGGAGTTCTTGACTGAGAGATCGAGAGGGCATCCCGGTAACAAGAAATGAGAGAAAGATGGAAAGAGGTCCTAGCTATGCACGTACTACTGCGTACTCTAGCCTAGCAAAGATGCTGGGACTACTGTGGTAAATAGTGCCACTCGTAGTTGTTCAAGTTTTGTTCAAAGTTTTAGGTATAACATTTACTACTTTTACAGGTGGAAATAAACACCTGATATATCAAATGCTCTTGTCTAAAAACATATATCCAACGTTGAAAATGATGCCAATCTAGGCTGTTGGAAACCAATTTCTCATATGGGAGAATTTATAATAGTGATGTAGGAGCAAGTAAAAGGTAGCTACCTTTTTTTTTAAAAAAAAACATTTTTAAAATTTTAAATCAGTTCTATTTTTAAGATAGAGTGGATAACAGTAACGGCTTAATCATTGTAGCTACCATATTTATCAAGATGATACAGACTAAGAAACCGATTCGTAAATCATATCTCTGCTACTGTAAAAACGGAGTCGTTCTTTTTCCACGCCTTTCCCTACACGTAGTATGTTTGTTCTGTTTGTGTACTTCCTCCATCCCATAATGTAACAATCCAGCATGTGATAAGACCTTATTCTAGGACAATGTATCTAGATATGTCCTAGGTTGGGTCTCACATTACTAAATTTTGTGACAGAGATAGTAACTATTTAATCTCATGTTTCTCAATTACTCTATCTAATTATATAGACTTGGCTCGTTACAACCTACGTGGTACCGAGGTTGAGCTACCGTTTATACTACTACGATGGTGCATCCCGAATAGCAAAGAGTACACGTGACAGTCCATCCGGGCGGTGCTGCGGCGGAGCCCGGGCGCCCACAGACCCAAAGCTAGGACGGACGAACGGTAAAGCGAAGAAGCAAAGCAAAGGCCCCGTCCCTCCCTGGCTGCAGTGTAGTGTACTGCAGTGCAGACCAAGGTAAGAGCAAGTTTAATAGTATAGCCAACTACTAGTTCTAATTCATCTATAGCCAATCTAATAGTTCATTCATATAATAGTTATATACTACACTATTAATACCTGGTCCCACCTGTCATACACATACTCTGTCTTAGAGTTCGTGCTGCAGCGGGCTACAAATCTATTCTCTCTCCTCATTTATCTTCTTAAAATATGTTTACAGCTGATTTATAGCCTGCTATTGTACTTGCTCTGAGGGCAAGGGCGGCCCCTCCCCCCTCGTGCCGCCACCAAAAGGAGAAGACGCGAGAAGACAAGCGTGGCCAAAGACTCAGAGGAACTGTGGGCCCATGTGGTCAGTGTAACAGATTATATTTTTTTTAGAGGAAAAAAATTCAAAAGGTAGAATTGAGCTGGGGGACATGTTGATCCACATCACTGGATCAGCTAGTTTATGGTTATTGGTCACACTGACAGATTTACAGTTGGATTTAGCAGTGGAGGACCATTGGGGAAGGTGATTAAAAATGTGAACAATGCATATCTATGCACTATGCTTAGCTGAACCAGGTCAGCAGATGACGATTTCTGGTAGTTAATTAGTAGTATACAGTTTATCTTTATGCTAAGACTCACTCTGCAAATGCAGCAACTTGATTAGTTGTCACATGCAGATGCACGGTAAGTTGGACTTAATACTTGTCACTGTTACCGCTCGCATCTGTGATATTTTTGTCACGCGGTCTCCACTACAATTTAGTTGTGGATAAACATATTCCTGGGGAACTCGACCTGATTTTTGAGGCTTAACCATTGTGCTTTGATAGGAATTTTTGCAAGATTGGCATATTTATCGTTGCCTCATTTTTTTTTTCCTGTGTCCTAGGTAAAGTGTTCGGTATAGCTGGGCAGTGGCTTATTTTACAGTACCCACTGGAGAGTTTGTGTAGCGACAGATAACTATACCAAACGGGCTTTAACGAAGTACTTCCTCCGTTTCACGATAAAAGTCATTCTAATATTTTCCACGTTCATATTTATGTTAATGAATCTAAACATATATTTCTATCTAGATTCATAAACATTAATATGAATGTGGGAAATACTAGAATAACTTGCATTGTGAAACGGAGGGAGTATTTGTATATCGGCAATAACCTTCCTTCAAAAGTAAATGGTCTAGGCCGTTTTCCTTGAACGGGATTTAAAGGTGGATGGATTGATGGGATAAGGATTTAAACAGATTCAAACTCTCTATATAAGAGTAGTAATATCCTATTTCTATGAATCCGCCTACATCATAAAACGAAAAACACGTAGGATATAATAAGTTGAGAACTTGACATCAGATGCCATACTTTTGTTGAAATTAGGTCACTAATGAGATGATGGTTTTCACCTAATTTCAACATATTTCAATCAAATTTACTGCTTGAAATTTGAATTTTAAAAACTATTGAAAATTTCACTTGAAACCCATGAGATCTTAAAATTTTCACTGTTTTTGATCGGTTCATGAACCTTGAACCTGACCATTAGGACTGGAATGCGTTGGAGGTCCAGATCGGCTGACTGGAAATGTAGGAGCAGAGGGACACGTTTTGCAGCGATGGCAGGACAGAATGTCAGATCATGTTGAACATCCTGCAAGCACCGAAAGGCAAGGCAAGAACCAGGGTTCAGGATGAACTGATTGACAAGCTCCCTGCAGCTCGTGAGGCTGCCGCGCATGCCAGCAAAACGCAAACTGTTGGGGGTGATCCAAGCACAGAAGGCTCTCACTATCTGAAACAGTGATCAACAGCAGGAAAGCGTATGTTATAGTGTCCAAATGACATGAACGACTGAACATGAACTGTCAGAACAGTATACACCGAACAAAAGATGGAAGTAACAACAGTATACACCGAACAAAAGATGGAAGTAACATATAGAAGAACATCTCATTTTGACAGGCTTTTGGGTGTAATGACCCTTTACATTCAACATGAACTAGGACGGTGACATTTTTCACAGTGAAGCTAACTGTTACAAACAACGTCCAGATAAACTAGACAAGTAGAGAGAAAAGGCAACAGATAGGTACCAGATTCCTACTGAATCAAAAACTGTTCTCTCGTAGCATACCAGCATAGAGAGATGCTGAAATCAACACCTATCACACCAACTACATAATTATGGCACAGAAATTATCTACAAAATTCAAAGTTTTCTACGTAGAAGCTACAGGGTGAAACTCTGAAAGTGCAGACTGCATGATAATCAAAACAGTATTAATAGAGAGGCTATATATGGATCCCACAATTGAGTGACAACTGTCGACAACATACAATGCTGAAACTCTGAAAATGCAGACTGCATGATAAGCAAAACAGTATGAATATGGAGGCAACTGTCCACAACATGCAAATTAAACTAAAATACTTAGCAGCCTGCAGGATCAGTGTAGCCGCTGTTTACCCTCCATGAATCCTAGCCCATAACAGATAGCCTAACAGATAGCAGGGCATTGTCATCGCATCAATATCATTTCTGTTGAGTTGCACTTGAGTTGTACAGTAATGCTTTTCCCTTTTTGAAAGGCTGTTAATACAGCGATTTGCTTACTACAATTATGATTCACTCAAAAATTTATATCTTTAAAACAGGAAAAGAACCGATAATAGAGTCAACGCTGCACAACTTGTATCATCATACTGTGTTAGCTCTGGACGTTATGCCGGACGTGAAATGAACATGTCTGGACGTTATGCCGGACGTTGAACACCATTTCTTTTAAAGAAATAAGTAACAGCATTCATAAAACACAGGTATCAGTGTTGAACAAATTTGAAGAAATGAAATGTTCAGATCCACACTCCACAGAATGTATATCATCATAAATACTTGACATGGTAAATCTCACTCAGCTTCAAGATAAGTAGAAAACTCCCATTTCACAAACTAAGATAGACAATCTAGAAAAATATTCATTTTTCAGTTTTCCCAGTGGAAAGAACTGAATTTCCTCGTGAATGATACATATAAAAGCAGTGGAGGCATGCCCACACACAGACATGCCTCCACACAAACAGAGGATTGTCCTTGCAAAAGTTCCTAGAAGATATGACAATAGGAACAGTATTACACAGAGCTAATATATCAGTAGATACTTCAAGTAGGAAATTTCTACTGATCTAGAACAGTATGCACTAGATTTTAGAAACAAAAAGGAAATATTGGAACTATGAGATCCAGTAGAAAGAACGGAGATGGCACATAATAAGATTCAAAGGAAGGCACTGTTCAGATGGATAAAATGCAGTAGAGAATATGAAAGGAAAATTAGGAGAGCAAGGAAAACACTGTGCAGATCGATAAAATACGCACATACTGTAGATAATATGAAAGGAAATGGGAAGTGTATGAAGCAATTGACAACCGTGAGAAAATACAAAATGCTCGGAACACAAAGGGGAAATTTGGGGATTCTACTAAAGAAACTATTGTAGCCTATAACAGAGGTTACAGAACATGGAAAAGAAAGGTCAGACAATTTCCCTTTCACTTGGCTAGTTGATATGTTCTAGACAGTTTTCAAATTTAAAGTACACAAATAAGAGGATTGCATATCTATCTTTTGCATGGCCATCATATATATTATCAGGTATTTTCTTGACCAGTGGGACACCTAAAATGGTGTAAAACAGTGTATCTGAAGCAATCTATTGCGATGAATGATGTGTTCAAACTAAAAAAATTGCAAGCACATATAAGCTCGTTAGTTACATCTGTATGACCAAATAGACAAAAAAGAAATCCATCATTTAAGAAAGGAATAACCAACCCATGGAATCTATAATTGTCCTTGCTTCCAGGAAAGTGTATGCAAGGGAACAGCACCTATACTCATTACTTAAAGAGTCACTCTCCGAAATATTTATCACTAGATTTGATGAGATTGGCATATGATACGACAAAAAGAAGTGTTCCTTTTGCTATTCAGTGTTTAATTCTACAGTTGGTGTGAATGATTAGCATAGAATTGCAAGCTTCAACCGCTAAGTAGGAGCTACAATGGTGTCCAATTTGCTTCAACTGCTAAGTCAGACATCAAAATACTTTTTCACCTAATCTAACTGAACCCAGAGTAAACCACGATTGAGGGTAAAAGTGGTACCTTTCTGGCAATCTGGTGTCAAGCAAAAGGAAGTAATCAAGCATCACACATTCACCACCCATTTCTCTCTCCTTTTTTTTTTCCAAACATAGTTCATCCTTTATTTAACTATCCATTACTTAGTGAGCAGCAGAGGAGGTCTCCCCACCTTCTGTGCCAAGACCATACAACACACCGGCATACTTCTCGGTTAACCCATTGAAGTATGCCTCCTTGAGCTTTTTGAATGACAGCGCGGTCAACAGCGAGTCGGACCCAGCCTGATGACAAATTCCGACGCGCTCAACATCAAGCAGCTCGGCAAGCTTGTTCAGCCCACCATGGAGGCTGTTGCAGAACCGCATCAAGTGCTTGATGTCATACACGACGGGGAAATATATCCTGATGAGGTCGAAGAATCCGGTTATCGTGTCCGGCAGGTATGTGCCGGTGAGCAACTTGAGCAAGTAGCCAAAGTCGTATCCGCTATGGAACGTAACCCAGCGAACCTCAGAGTTCAACACAACGCCCGACGACATGAGCAGCTCAGCGAAGCGGCGAGCATCAGCGCCGTCAGCCGAGTGACGGGTGAAGTCAATACCGCTGCGCCGGAGCAAGTCAATGGAATCTGCAGCAGCGACGTCGGTCCGGGGATCGAAGCCACGAAAGTTGAACTGCCAAACACAAGGTCGACGCTCGGGGCCAAGCAAAATTCGGATCACATATTTAACCCAAATTACCGGAAAAAGACTGTTTGAGGGTCCCTCTAACCACTATACTATGAAACGGTCCAAATAACCTCATGGCTATTTATATTACACGTCTTTCTATAGATATTTCAAAATCATATGGAATCAGTGGGAAAGGAATATATATATATATTTCCTCCTCCACTCTGCTGGAGCGTCATGTATGGTTGACTTCTGGTATTTATCAATGTTGTAGTTAGTTTCTTCCTCACTTACACAACTGCTAATTTGAAGTGTAATTGGCTGGCCGGCAAAACAATCTAGATAATTTGGCGTTCATGTACAATTAATGTTAGTGCTAATGTTTTGAGAAATGGGTAGCCAACATCTTGCGGTGAGCCTAATAAGAGAGCAACTACGCCAATCAGTAATGACCGTACCTTGCGGACATATTTGTTAAGGATCTACTCTATTCCATGGGAGAGAGCAAGGAGAGACGTGTGCATGCTTGTGAGAAGTGGAGTCGTTTCTTCAAGGGAGAAAGGCAGAAAGCACATAAGGATTGAGTTAATTAGCAGCAAGCAATGTATTCAGCTAAACTCAAGGAAATCTAGTCACTAGTACAGAAAAAGCTATATTGGTGCCGGTGGGAACCCTCTTCTTTATTAGATTTTTCAACCAGCACCCAGCAGACAACACTGATGAGGAGAAATAGGTACCGGTTTCCAGTGCTGGTTCCGGTTTAGGAATCAGCACCTTTAAGGGCTCCTTTGAATCAAAGGATTTATGTAGGAATTTCATAGGATTCAAATCCTATAAGAAATTTTCCTATTTGACCCTTTGATTCAAAGGATTGAAGCTTTCCAAATCCTATGAAATTCCTATGGAATGGCACATTGCACGTGGATTTTGGAGGAAATTTAGCAAGAGCTCCAACCTCTTGGAAAATTTCCTTTGAGTCTATCTCTCTCATCCGATTCCTGCGTTTTTCCTGCGCTCCAATCAAACGACCATTCCTGTGTTTTTCCTGTGTTTTGCAATCCTCTGTTTTACACTTCAATTCCTGTCAGAATCCTGTGTTTTTCTTATTCCTCCGTTTTTTCTACCCTACGATTCAAAGGGGCCAAGATTCCACGAATAAAAAAACAGGCTTGATGCATCGGTTCAAATTGAGTAGTTCACATCCCACACCACAGAAATTCAAACCCATCCATCCCACATCACAAAAAATGAATCAAAGAGCTTGAATCACAGATCACACATCCATCCATCCCACATCGATCTGCCGCACAAATCACATAGCACCACAAATCCACAAATCAAGAAATTGAGTCACAGAAATTGAATAAAAATATTTAATTCAAAAATCACACATCCGCCGCGCAGGGGAAGGGATGAGGCGGCGGCCGCCGAACCGTGCCGGGAAGATCTGACGCTTCCTCCTGGTCCCCCCTCCCTCTCCTCTCCGGTGAGGTGGGGGAGGTGGCCGGGGCCGGAAGTGGAGAGGGAGGGGGGCTAGAAGGAAGTGGAGGCCAGAGGGGCGGTGCCGGGTCCTAAAATAAAAAAAGCTAAAATAAATACTTGAACTAAAATAAATAAGCTACAGATATGCTTATGCTGAAGCAGCACATTTTTCAGCTATATATGCCAAGTTACAGCACCTTATGTTTTGGCGTTTATTCGGTTGGCAACCTATACACGCGAATGAATAGATAATAATCTTAGTGATGACTTAAGGTTGCGACATATATAGAATGACTTGAATTTATCGATAGCCAGATCGACCAGTTACTTTCTCCTACACAACTGATAATTTGGAATCTACAAGCAGTTATATATGCCGCCACAAAATGATAATTTGATCGATTCCAAGTGCAATTATTGCATCCGATGGGCGTAATTAATAAGATTGAGAAATGAAGGTATATATGTTTCCGAGCTTATAAATAGGGCCACCCTTGGCCAGCCAAGAGCAAAGCAAGCAACGGAGTAACCAGCACATTCAGCTGAAGTTAGCTAAGTTAGCTTAGCTCATAGCTAGTACAACGAAACTAAGCAACATGACAGCCCTTTTGTCACTTCTGATCTCCATCCTTCTGGTGAGTGTATCATGTCAATCAAAGCTAGCTACTCCCTCCGTCCCATTTTTAGTGTAGCCATGGTTTTCCGCGTCCAAATTTAATCATCCATCTTATTTGAAAATTTTTTAAAAAAATTCAAAAACATCAGTACTCATGTTTTATCATCTCATAACAACAAAAATACTAATTATAAAAAAATTCAAATAAGACGAACGATCAAAGTTTAGCGCGGAAAGTCATGGTTACACTTAAAATGGGATAGAGAGAGTATATAAGTAAACATACTACTCCCTCCCCTCCGTGCTGTTACTTTTTTCTAACCTCAAACTTCTATAACTTTGACCTTATATACAAATAGCAACTCTTACGATACCAAATTCATTTCATTAAACCTAACATTAGTTGAATATTTTGAAGTGCATGTGTGCGTGTACCCAAACATTATTGAGGTGCGAAAATTAATTATCGCAATATTGTATTCCACACATAGGGTGTTCCAGAGATCACAATTTATTATGCATGGCAATGGACAATTTACAGGTTGCGATAGAGGCCAGAGGTTTGGTGGGAGTGGAACGGGTGGAGCTGCCAAATCCTGCATCTATGGTAACAGCATACTGGCAGGAGATGCTTCCCCACTCTCCAATGCCGACTGCTATACTCGAGCTTTTGAACCTTCCTACTGGTATACCTCTCTCTCTCCCCCTGATGCTAGCAACTGTATTTACATTGAAAGCAGATTTTATAGAGCATAAGCAAGCCTAATGAAGGATAATAAGTTTACACAGATTAATATAATTAACTCCATACACCATTTACTATGGATGCAAGCAAAGTTGACAACCACAAGTTGTGATTTAGGGGGAGAAGAAGAGAACTTTTACGGTACAATACCAGTATATACTGGTAGTATATAGAAGGGCATGTTAAGAATTTGATAGAAAACAAAATAACAGTTTATTAATTTTTGGTTCAGATTGAATCTAATTGGGAGTACCCGATCCTGAATCTTATCGTGCACTAAGGGAGGAGCATCCTGAGCACCATTTGATGACGAAGCACGTGACGATAGCACGATTTGATGATAGAATAACGAAGAAAAGACAAAATTATCCTTTCAAACTTTATACTACAATCTAATTAACTAAAAAATCAAATCAATAAACACTGTTAGATCATATATACTTGTAGTATATTGTACCATAAAAGTCCTCGAGAAAAAAATAGAACAAAAGAGATCACATGGATGAGATGATGGATGTCTATTGTCGATGGGCTAGATTATGGGATTTTACTCTATAATTCAATGGAATGATTTTGTTTTCTAGCAAGTGGATGATTTTACATTAATGGTTAGGGTAAGTTCACATGCTTATATTACTCTTTGCAGATGTTAATCAAGGTGTTTATGGCAATGGCTATGCTCAAGTTTATGGCAACGGATATGATGAAGGCTACCTTAACGGATATAGCCATTCCTATGGTAATGGCTATTCCAATGGCTATTTTCACAAGGCAAATCTCCACTTCTTAGAAGATGCCTTAAAACCGGGGTCCATAATCACTCCTTACATCACGGGGATAGCTACACGTGCTCCATTTCTTCGCCGGGACATTGCGGATTCAATCTCGATGAGCACAAAGAACTTTGCCGACATCCTAAAAATGTTTTCGCCTATATCCCTCGTCATGGCCGACGGTATACAGTCGGCATTAGACACATGTGAGCACCACCACCCTATCGAGGGCGAGGAACGGGCGTGTGCCACATCTATCGAGTCGGTGGTTGAGTTTGTTATGTCTGTGCTCGGGACACATGACCTCCGAGCCTTCTCCCCCGATGTCCCAATAGATGGCGTCATGTCAGGAAACAAGTACAAGGTGGCAGCGGTAAGGACAGTTGCGGGCACAAAGGGGGACACTGTGACGTGCCACACCATGAGGTTCCCGTTCGCTGTGTTCTACTGCCACGCGATCAACCCTACCCGGGTGTACGCGGTGGTGCTGGAGAGCGAGGAGGATGGCAGCGGCACACCGGAGAAGATGGAGGCGCTCGCCGTGTGCCACCTGGACACGTCACGTTTCGACCCCAAGACTCCATTGTTCGTCGAGCACAATCTCAGGCCGGGAGATGCGTCGGTGTGCCACTTCGTTAGCAGGGACAGCGTGATCTGGGCACCTGTAGCTGCTGTGATAACACATGGAGATGAACAAGTCTCAATTGCCGAGTAGAGGCGAAGCACCAAGCATGCACTGATCACAAGTGTTTGTATGAAATAAAGCTGGTACATATGTGCGTACCAGTGCTTGTACTATGGATGCCTTACACTGCTCTGTTCATAGTTCTGTTCTGCCTTGTACTTGCTCTATATATATATGTTGCTTGTTTCTACATGAAGGAAAAATGTACTGTATTGTATACTATGTAATGCAAGGTTTGAGGATATATATATATCATGAAAGGGGAACCATCTTTTGATTGATGGGTTTGGGTGTGGATGAGGTGAGGTTGATTTGGTGATGAATTCTCTCAGCCATTGGTCTCTCACATCCAACTTCTATCTAGATAGCCTTGGTGAATACAGTATGTAGTACAGTTTCTCCTCCAATGTAGTGTATTTTGAGTTTTCGAGGAGTAAAGTACACCAGTAGCCATCCATTTTATCCATGTGTCTGACTCTGTCCTATGCAGAGAAAAGTTTCCCCACCACCCATCCACCCGCATCTGTCCTAACTAGCTCGACGCCTGCTACTCTACTTCCATACTCCTATTTCCACATATATGTACTTCTTTTATCTTCCTTACTTAGGGGGTGTTTGGGAGAGAGGGGCTAAACTTTAGCCCGGACTTATGGTTTTTGAAACACCCCCTTAGTACTAAAAAGGGAATACTCCCTTATAATCCTGGACAGAGGGAGCAGTCAAAGAAGACACATGGTAGGTAGGGTAGCCACACAAAAGCAAAAATGCTTCTATAAGAAATACGAGAGTAATACGTACCGCTCCAAATTATAAATCTGTGCTAGATTTGAAGTTCTTAGGTTAAATCATAGTGATTCAAAATTTTATATTTTATCTGAAATAGTATTAATATAATCACAACTTCAGATCATGGAATTCTGGAACTACAATTCTAAGAATACTTAGATGAAGAAAAAAAATATGAACCGGTGCCAAATAGGGTGATCTGGTCGATGTACCTTTCTTGTGTGAGAGGTTGGCGGTTGAGAGAGCTAGCTGATTGGTTTTGATGGGAGGACCTCATGGACAGTAGATGAAGGAAGCTACTGAACTATGATGAAAACTTGTTTTATTTATTTTCATCAGGGGTTTCCATACTATGGAGACGGACGGATGGACAAAAATGTTAGGCCTGGCTCGAAAGCTTAACAATTCTACTAGAAAAAAATACCCGTGCATTGCAACGGGAGAAGTCTATTTTAATCTTATTATTGTTATATGGTTTAGTTAAGATGAAATTCACTGTGGGAGTTCGCTTGGATATATATATATTATTATATATATATATATATATATATATATATAATATATAATATATATATATATATATATATATACTTTAGAAAAATCATGGTAGCTGTTAGGTGTCTGATCGTCTCAAGTAGCATTGAGGATTTTTTTTACACAATTTCTTATATGATTCCTTCGTATTATCAAAACTGAATATCTTAAAACTGACTCAATTGCGACAATGTATTTCCAAAAAGCAAACGAACTTAAAAACCACTATACATGGAATACTATCTAAATTACCGGCAAAAACTCTTCAATTTTATAATAGCCAGGAGAAAGATATAGATTAAGAAACCAAAACATAAAATTAAAAACCAAACTCATACACGGAATACGAACCACGAAAGTTCTTCATTTTATATACCGACTCAAATACGGATGAGGACCGCGAAAACCATCATTCAATTTTATAGATAAATACACGGCCAGTTCTTTAAGTTGAGCGCGGGTGTCACTTGGTCCATAATCTTTAAATTGCCACATTAGGTCCACATCTTGTTAAGTGACTCATATGAGGGTCAAAAAAGACCTCTGACCGTGTTGACTGCTTACGTGGCGTCCAAGCGGGCAACATTATTTGCATTTTGCCCCCCCTTTTTATTCCCCGTGTGCCGAGTCCAATCCCTTCTCGCGTGTCGATCAAGAACGCGCCGACGGCCTCTCGTGCGCCAGCACGCACACCTGCGGCACCCTTGTCTCAACATACGCTGCGGCCCGCTGACGGCTTCTCGACCCCTCCGGCAGCCGCCTCGACGCGTTTGCGTCAGCGCCCAGAGAAACCGCCACCGTCGTCGATCGGGAAGGATAAGGAGCAGGGGAAGGGGAAGGCCCCCCGCTTAGCCCAGCGCTGGTCACGCGTGCAAGTGGCTTGCTGCACTGCTTTCAAGTCAAGCTTGCCTGCCTGCCCCGCGCCGCCATGGATTGCTCCACGCCCAAGCTCGCGCCGAGCTTGCCGACGCCTCCCTGCAGCGACGCGCGGCCGCGGTAGGCGACCCCTCCCCCCGGGCATGGCCGCGACACCTCCCCCACGCGCGCCAAAGCTCACCGACGCCTCTAAGCACCAAACGACCAGCGGGAAGGGAGACCGGTGGATCGGCCGTCAGTGAGCGCGAGACACCACCGCACGCTAGCTACGAAGACAGTGACGGTGCTCCGCAAGCTCTCCTCTAGTCCTCCGCCACCTGCCAACTGCTGCCACATTCGCCGTCGCCCTCCGCTGCTGCATCCGTTCGCACCCGCCGCCGCTCTGCCGCACCCCGCCGCCGCGCTTGCCCTCCACCGTTCGCCCGCCGCCCATTCGTCAAGAAGATTTGAGGTCCACGACGGCGCGGGCGTTCCTGATCTTCGAGCTCGTCCGCCGCTCGCTTCGTCCCCTCTAATACTGCGTCGTTGGCAATCATGCGTCGCTTCGTCGAGGTCCACGATAGCGGCGACGGAGGATACTGATGTTGGCGAGGCGAGGCCGGAGAACGTGAACAAGCGAGGCGGCGCAGCCGTGTGTGTGCCGACTAGGCGCCGCAACAGCTCAGCCATCGGTATGACGTGGCCGGCGAAGGGGCTGACGATGAGATGACGTCGGCGGCGGTGGCGATGTGACGACAGAGGCAGCTTGAGGGATTTGGGTTTTTTTGGTGCCTAGGGCTCTACTGGAATGCAATGTAGATTGTCAGCTTCGGTCAAACCGGGTTTGGACCTTAATGAGTCACTTAAACAAGATGGTGGACCTAGATGTGCAATTTACAAGATTATGGACCTAAGTGACACCCGCGCTCAACTTTAAGAGACGCCGTGTATTTTACTCATTTTTTATAAAAATAGAGAGAAGAGAAGAGATATAGATTAAAACCAAAACATAAAATTAAAACCGACTGCAAAAACGGATGACGGACCGCAAACATCTTCAATTTGACGGACGCCGGAAAACATTCTTCAATTTTATAATATTAGAGATCTAAGGATGCAACTTGGTAGGCCCGTAACCCACTTATAATATAAATAAGCGGGTAGCCCATTGGTTAACCGATTATTTGTACTATAAGTGAGTTTTGCGGGTCTGCCCACTTACACCTGTACCCAATCAGCGGGAAACAAAGCCATAATACTCCAATTCCAAATTCCACGAATATCCAAAAGGAAAAAGTACACTGAAGGTCTCTTAACTTGTCATCGAATTACAAACATCCCCAACCGCAAAACCAGATATATGACATCCCTCAACTTATAAAATTATTCACTTAGGTCCTTCGGTGGTTTTGACTTCGTTTTGTCCGACGTGGCTGGCTGAGTCAGCGTGGGACCCACATGTAGGATGCCACGTCAGCACCCTCATTCTTCCCCCTCTCCCTCTTCCTCCTCCTCTCTCTCCTCTCTCAATCTCTCTCTCTCTCTCTCTCACTTTTCTCCTCTGGCAAGGCGGCTGCAGGTGGGAGGAGGTCATTGGGGCGAGGAGGGGAGAGGAGGTCTGGCGGTCGGCGACACGACACGCAACAACTTCAACGGTGCCAGCATGGGCAGTTGCGCCAACCGTGACTACGGCGGCTCGCTGTCATGCCAGCCTCTCCGGGCAGCCACCGATGACGCCGTTGTGAGTTCACCATCGGTGGCAGCCAGGACTTTTACGACCTGTCGGTGATTGATGGGTACAACGCGGCCATGAGCTTCTCCTGCAGCAGCAGCGCTAGGCTCACCTGCAGGGACAGCAGATGCCGAGCGGGAGAGGAGGAATCGGCCGCAACTATGATGGCTGCGACGTGGGAAAGAGGCTTCACGCCAGATTGGAGTCTTCCTCCTCGTCTCTCACTCCTCTTGTCTGGACGGGCGGCTGACAGGTTGGAGGAGGCCGGCTTCTATAAGAAATATGAGAGTAATACGTACCACTCCAAATTATAAATCTATCTGGATTTGAAGTCTGTAAGTTAAATTACAGTGTTTTAAATTTACATTTTACCTATAAAGAACAAAATGATCCATCTGAAATAGTATTAATGTAATCACAACTTCAGATCATGAAATTTTGGAACTAAGAATACTCAGATAAAGAAGGTGATGGCAGATGAGTACGTTCTTTGTGTGAGAGGTGGCGGTTGAGAGAGCTAGCTGATTGGTTTTGATGGAGGACCTCACGTAGAATACATAGATGAAAGAAGCTGGTGAACTATGATTTTTTTTAGTTATCATCAGGGTTGTCCTTACAATGGATAGGTGGACAAAAATGTCAGGCTTGGCTCGAAAGTTTACAAGTCTATCTAAGTGCAAACGGATAACCCCAAACCACTTATAATAGTACAATAAGCAATAGCCTATCGAGAACCTAATTATTTGTACTAATTAAGTTACGGGTCTCCCACTACGTCCCTATCTCTATCTCAATTCAGTGGGAGACAAAGCCCATAATACTCCAATTCCAAACGAATATCCAAACAGCAGGAAAAAAATAAAAATCCAAACCCCCATTCTCAGCCCAATTCCTGCCCCCACAGCCCAACACGCCTGTGGTGGGATTCCTCGGCCCGGCCCACTGATGCCTACCTTGTACCCCAAGACGGCTCCCATGTCCATCCCATCCCATCCCAGCGAGGCCGCGCGGCCTCCTCCCCCTCCTCCAAAACCCTAGCTAAATCACAGCCATTAGTCGATAGCCCAAGCCACCCCCTCGCCTGAGCGCGAGCGCCCGCGGCCGCGCCTCCGCCTCTCGCTCCTCCTCCCTCCCGATGGCGCTCCAGCTCCGCGCGCTCATCCCGCACCGCTACGCCGGGCCGCGCCGCCGCCCTCGCCCTGCCGCCGCCGCCGGGGGCGCCTCCGGCCATGGTAAGTGCGCCCCATCCTCTTTGATTTTTTGGCTGTAAGGACAGCAATTGATGGAATGCTAAATATCTAGACCTTCCCAACGTTCCATGGTACAGCATTTTTTTTTGTTTTTTTAATATATACGATGACGCCGTTGACTTATGTTATACCCATCTTATTCAAAATTTTTTTTGGTAGAAATCTTAAGAATGTAAGTATTGCTTACAAGCCCTATAGTGATAAATCAAGCCACAACAAAACAAAATAAAATATATCTAATTGAATTTTTTTAATAAGACGAGTGGTCAAATATGAAATAAAAAGTTAACGGCGGCATATGTTAAAAAACAAAGGTAGCATCTAGCTACACTGGAATCTTCCTCCATGGTAAATTACTAAAGTTGCGGTACATCGGTGTCATAAAACTAGTTGGAACGTATCAAAGAATAATGCTTCTGTGTCGTACTTGTGATTATGCCTATGCCATTCAGAGTTTTGCTTGTTCTCTAAATGTTGGCTATGTGCTACCTTTTCAGCTTCAATTTGGTGTATCTCAGAGATGCTCTTACAACTTCATCCCTTATTCATTAAGTAATAATTCATCAAGGCAGTTGTCTTCAATCGGCTCCCGTCTTCCCCTGCAGCTCAAAAGTGGTGCCTTTTTTACTACCGGGCTCATGGGCAATCCTAATTTTGTAAGTCTGAGGGCTGCATATAGGCATGGGATTTCTTTGAGGGCGAATAATATTCGTAATTCACGGTCCTTTTTGACTCTGCGCAACACAAAGGTAACTTTTCCTATCAGAAACAAGTGTTTATTTGGTAATCCAAATATGCGAAAGGAAGATGGGAGTGTTGCACACAGTATGTTTCATAGATCTGAGAAAAGGAAAAGCACATTGGCTGCTTGTGACACCATCACTGATGAGGCTTCAACATCAACTAGCAAACGCAGTAAGAGCGGTACTGGTACTAAAAAGACTACTACCCGGAGGAAAAGTCCAACAAGCAGAAAAAAGGAAGCTAGTGAAGATATGAAAGAAGAGAAGGCATCTACCAAGAAACAGAGGAAATCTGTTAAAACTAGTACAGCAGCAACAAAGAGCAGGAAAATTGGGGTCAACCAAGACGAAAGCAAGTCTGACATTTCCAAATCAAAAAAGGCTGCCGATAGTTCTAAAGAGAAGAAGACATCAAACAGGTCGAAGAAATCTTCAAAACCGAAGGAATCTGCTGCTTCTAACGCGACAGCTAAAGCTGAGATTTGTACGACGACCTTTGTTAGTGAGCAGAAGCCACTTGTTCCTCTTTACCCTCCCACAGCTAAATCAGTTCTTGTTGTTGAATCAGTAACAAAAGCAAAAGTAATTCAAAAATACCTTGGGGACATGTATGAAGTGTTGCCTAGTTATGGCCATGTGAGAGATTTAGCTGGAAGATCAAAATCTGTTCGTCCTGATGATGACTTCAGTATGGTGTGGGAGGTTCCTGCTGCTGCCTGGACACATCTTAAGAGCATAAGAACGGCGTTGAAAGGGTATGATAATGCAGTATGGTTAGCATTTTCAGTTTTTAACATGAAATACATGCTTGTTTGCCTCTTTTAATAATAAGGTGCTTCCAAACCATTGTCGCTAGGGTTGCCTATCATTGTCATGTTCTGTGACCTTGAAATCTTGAATTGAGATCATTAATCACTAGTAGCTGCCAATATTGGTACACAGGCAGTACTTGCTGGGTAAACAATTGTCCTGAATAAAACTTACCCCCACAATCCACATTTTCAGTCACCACATTTCCACCACCCTTGTCCTACTTTCCTGTTCCTTGACCCAGTTGGTCAGGTTCTAGTCACCTTGCTCAAAATGTCTTCATACATACTCATTTTCACAAACACAAAGCACATTAAGGGACACAATTATTAGATGTTGACTAAGCCTTGTTATAAAGGTAAAGAAACACACAATCACATACTTTTCGGGTAACATCAGTTGCATGTATGCTTCATAAGTTATATTAGAAGTTTGGCTCCAAAATGTCTTTTATCGTGAAATACCAAATACCAATATCACCATACTTAAGTTTACCTTTTCTCTTTATGTATGTCTTATGCTTATACTATATATAGATAACAGTATAAAATGTACATTTTCTTATTAGTTCAATTTGTCTAGAGCAAGATTGACTTCTTTTGCTATGTGATATTAGCAAACTAATGTTTTTTTTGTTGTTAAAAAAAGATTTGGAGGGAGAGACGTCCCTCCAAACATTATTTTAAGAAGAAATTGTGAGTGTGTTGGGGATTGAACACGCGACCTCGGGGTTGAAACCACACACCCCTTGCCACTGCACTATCAAGTGCATCTCTCTCTTTTTTTTTGTTGTTGTTATAATTGCTTTGTCCTTTTCCTTCTTCAGGGCAGAAAATTTGATTCTTGCATCTGATCCTGACCGTGAAGGTGAAGCAATTGCTTGGCACATCAAAGAAATGCTCGAACAGCAAGACGCATTGGGTTCAAAAGTTACTGTTGCAAGAGTTGTCTTTCATGAAATAACAGAGGATGCTGTTAAAAAGGCTTTAATATCTCCAAGATATATTGATATGGACCTAGTGAATGCCTATCTAGCACGCCGTTCCCTTGATTATTTGATTGGGTTTGGCATATCACCACTGTTATGGAGGAAGCTACCTGGTTGCCAGTCAGCTGGACGAGTCCAATCTGCGGCATTGGCTCTTGTGTGTGATCGAGAGGCTGAAATAGAACAGTTTGATCCGCAGGAGTACTGGACTGTTGATACGGACTTCAAAACCCAACATTCTGGCCCTTCAAATGGCCTTAACCTTCAATCCCGGATAAAGCATCTTAATTCAAAAAAGTTGGATCAGCTTTCTATACGCTCTCAAGAAGAAGCACACAATATAGAAAAGAGGATTTATTCATCCCAATTTGAAGTAACAGGAATTAAGAGAAGTAAAATTAACAAGAATCCTCCTATGCCATATATAACATCCAGCCTTCAGCAGGACGCAGCAAACAAACTACATTTTAGTGCTGGGTATACCATGAAGGTTGTTAGTTAAATCTTAAATGCGTATATGAGATTTCCTACTGACCTATTATAGTAATGCAATTTAGATATAGCTATCTGTTGGCTCACATAGTTCAATGTGATTGCAGGTAGCCCAAAAGCTCTATGAGGGGATTAACCTTTCCTCTGAGGAAGCAACTGGATTAATTACATACATCCGAACAGATGGTTTTCATGTAGGTATCATCCTACCTTTCCTTTACGATCAAATCAGCATTGTCTAGTATCGATAGCATAAATATTACTCTGGTCCCATATCCATGGTTACGGGTTAAAATGGCCATCCACATTAAAATATCAATTTCCTCCCACTATATATAAAAGCACGCGTGATTACCTTTTGAGATTATAAGGTATAAACTATAAAGCATTACGCCATGCTGCTCTTCTATACTTATACCAAATACTTTCTTTTTTTAATAAGACGAGTGGTCAAATATGAAATAAAAAGTTAACGGCGGCATATGTTAAAAAACAAAGGTAGCATCTAGCTACACTGGAATCTTCCTCCATGGTAAATTACTAAAGTTGCGGTACATCGGTGTCATAAAACTAGTTGGAACGTATCAAAGAATAATGCTTCTGTGTCGTACTTGTGATTATGCCTATGCCATTCAGAGTTTTGCTTGTTCTCTAAATGTTGGCTATGTGCTACCTTTTCAGCTTCAATTTGGTGTATCTCAGAGATGCTCTTACAACTTCATCCCTTATTCATTAAGTAATAATTCATCAAGGCAGTTGTCTTCAATCGGCTCCCGTCTTCCCCTGCAGCTCAAAAGTGGTGCCTTTTTTACTACCGGGCTCATGGGCAATCCTAATTTTGTAAGTCTGAGGGCTGCATATAGGCATGGGATTTCTTTGAGGGCGAATAATATTCGTAATTCACGGTCCTTTTTGACTCTGCGCAACACAAAGGTAACTTTTCCTATCAGAAACAAGTGTTTATTTGGTAATCCAAATATGCGAAAGGAAGATGGGAGTGTTGCACACAGTATGTTTCATAGATCTGAGAAAAGGAAAAGCACATTGGCTGCTTGTGACACCATCACTGATGAGGCTTCAACATCAACTAGCAAACGCAGTAAGAGCGGTACTGGTACTAAAAAGACTACTACCCGGAGGAAAAGTCCAACAAGCAGAAAAAAGGAAGCTAGTGAAGATATGAAAGAAGAGAAGGCATCTACCAAGAAACAGAGGAAATCTGTTAAAACTAGTACAGCAGCAACAAAGAGCAGGAAAATTGGGGTCAACCAAGACGAAAGCAAGTCTGACATTTCCAAATCAAAAAAGGCTGCCGATAGTTCTAAAGAGAAGAAGACATCAAACAGGTCGAAGAAATCTTCAAAACCGAAGGAATCTGCTGCTTCTAACGCGACAGCTAAAGCTGAGATTTGTACGACGACCTTTGTTAGTGAGCAGAAGCCACTTGTTCCTCTTTACCCTCCCACAGCTAAATCAGTTCTTGTTGTTGAATCAGTAACAAAAGCAAAAGTAATTCAAAAATACCTTGGGGACATGTATGAAGTGTTGCCTAGTTATGGCCATGTGAGAGATTTAGCTGGAAGATCAAAATCTGTTCGTCCTGATGATGACTTCAGTATGGTGTGGGAGGTTCCTGCTGCTGCCTGGACACATCTTAAGAGCATAAGAACGGCGTTGAAAGGGTATGATAATGCAGTATGGTTAGCATTTTCAGTTTTTAACATGAAATACATGCTTGTTTGCCTCTTTTAATAATAAGGTGCTTCCAAACCATTGTCGCTAGGGTTGCCTATCATTGTCATGTTCTGTGACCTTGAAATCTTGAATTGAGATCATTAATCACTAGTAGCTGCCAATATTGGTACACAGGCAGTACTTGCTGGGTGTGCGCGCGGGAAAAGAGAGGGGTGAGTTGGGAAAGGGGGATTCTGAACACACCCTAATTTCTGTTGGGTGCAAAATATCAAAGTCCTAACATATGCATCAATGGCATGTCGATGTTGGAATCATCGTCTGACATGAAGATGAATGCATAGCCTGCCTGGCATGTCAGCGGCTCAGCGCTGCACAGGCTACAATAATCGCTGCTCATGATAACAGGATTGTGGCAAATTCTATATTTGTAAGTGTGGTACATGCATGAAAAAAAGGTGATGCCATTGAGAAGAAATATAATGAGGTCTTCATTGGTTTTTGCATTTCTGGCAGTGAGTAGATAAATTGTCTTTTTTACTTTTGTTTTTCATGTAGAGGATCAAGTTTGATCCTACGATCAAAGCATGCTAGCAGGGGGATACATTTGCAATTTCCTTAATGAAAAACTTACCATATCCGCAACATCTAATTCCTAGTCTGGAAATGGGAGCTCTAATGAGTGAACTCCTCTCTGGGGCAAACTATTTCATCCTAGTACTGCCTTCAAATTAGCGCTACTCATCGCCATTTTGATTCATGGATGCATGAGTATGTACAGTAGCAATTCTAACTAGAATTCAATCATATGAAATATATCTACTCAATTATAATTATCTGATGCAATGGTTCATGAATGTATTATATGCACTATTCACTATCCCTTTATATCAGAATTCAGAAATTTCAGTCAATTACCGATTCAATAATTTCTTGAGGATCTGGTTTGTATGATGCTGTACTTGTTCTGATAGTCTGGAATTGTTGTCTTACTTGTATGGTTTGTGTTTTCCTTTGAAGATATCTGATGGAGCTGCAGAAGATATTCTTTCATTAGTGAAGCAAAGGTATGCTCTACTGGAACATCTAGTCAAGTGTTTTTTTTTTTGTTTGTTGTTTAGGTGTGCTAATATCTACAGTTCCACTTCTAACATATTAGTTGTTGTAGTACTTAATAATCTGAATTCCTAGCTTCTCAATTCATGAGTGGGAATGTGCTCATTTCTCGTCGTTATTCATCATTGTTTTAATGGCAACAAATTTCTTTTTTTTGCTGGGAACATTGTAGTTTAGGACTTATGTGATGGGTATATTACGAACCACTTTATTTCAATTCAAATCAAATACATTAATTTTTACCTATTTGGTTGTTGGAAAGATACATTTGATTACATAGTCAGAGAAGTTATTCTCTGCTTGCTGATTTGTAGTTTCGAAACTTTTGGTTGCATAATTCATACCATCAGAGGAAAAATACCATGGCATATTTTTGTTTCAGTTATTTATCATTGAAATGTTACATTCTTTAGAAAAACACCGATCTATCACTATATATTACTCCCTCCATCTACTTTTGATAGGCATATTTCAATCCAACCACCTATCCTCTTAATGACTTTCTCGGATTTAATGCGTGACTCTCCATTCTTCCACACAAGATTGGCTACATGGGCATCGAGAAATGTAAATATTAATGAATCGCTTGTTTACGAGGTATAACTAGTAGCATGTTTAAATGGATGATAAGTAGAATTACTTATCCTTGGCCATTGTGCCAAGATGAAATATGACTATCAAAAGTAGATGGAGGGAGTATTTCATTTCATTTAATGCTGTTGTTGTCAAGTTTAATACCGACAAAATCAGATCCAAGAGATAGAGGCATTCCTGTGGCGATTTAAGTGAAGATTTCTATATTTACCCAAACATATGTAAGAGATTATCTTCAATCATATCAAGATGCATGTAAAAGCAGAAATATCCAAAAGTTCATGCTTACGGTACACTTGACAAAAGGAACCCTCATGCCACTCCCCCGTTCTATAGGACATTTCCATGCTGTTATCACTGCAACCACGCTCAACCAAATGAGAAATGACTGATGAGTAGAAAGGCCTGAGATAGATAAGCCTACTGGAGGAATTATTATAGAATGGGGGATGAGATTAGCTGATGTTAGCTAGTGAGAAATCAATATACCATGGGCATGGAGGAATCAGTGGGATGCACCGTGTGGAATTGATGGTTATTATTACAAAATGGAAAATTATTGCATGTGTGAGGTAGGGGCTTAAGGGTCACAATTAAGGCTGTGTTCGGCTGTTTAGGTTGGGAACTAATCCCCTACACACGCAAAACGGAGCGACTTATTAGCGCATGGTTAATTAAGTATTAGCTATTTTTTTAAATGGATTAATATGATTTTTTAAAACAACTTTACTATATATATATATATATTTATGAGTGGTGAGAGAGAGGGAGTGTGAGGAGTGGACGAGAGAGGATTTAGTGGGAGAGGGAGAGGAGGGGAGGAAACAAGAGTGATGAGAAAAAAGAGGAGTATTTTCGCATACGGTCTTGTTAATATAAAATATGCTTATTTTCACATGCGGTTCTTGAACTGTGCATGGAGATCAATTTTTGCTGACGGAATCAGTTTTATGATCCGCCTGCAATATAAAGGGGTTTTTATCCAGAAAAATCAATTATATAGTAGTGATCCTCTGCATATAAAACTCAATTCTTAGGATCAACCAAAGTATTGTGCTTTTCTTACTTATTTGTCCTTCTTGAATTTTTAATTGTTTGAATGACTTTCAGTTGTTACAATATTTTGATGTACTTTCAGGGAGGTAACAAATGCCTACTACTCTACTACATAGATCGTACTAGCAACCTGTTGAAAAATTAGAAATATGAATAGAACTTATATTTATGTTAGTGCACATCAGACTTAAAAGATCAACAAACTGCCATTTTTCCTTGTACCAATATACATGTTTCATGGTTATCTTTCGAATTGGTATGTTTGATGGTATAGCTGGCAGTAAAGCTTTTATGAATTTGTGCATATCGCACTTAAACATATCAACATAACTAATATTTTCTTTGGTATGTGGTGTATGAATGTTTTAATTGTTGTCTGTTAAAAGTGTACTGTATAATTTAGTGCACAATAGAACTGTTCTTTGCAGTACTCTGTCTCCCACTATTCAACATCTAACATTTCCTTGCTTGTTTTACAAACAGCCTCATATACAGTTTTTCTAAATTTTGCACTTTAGACCATCTTTGCTTCATTTAGGGAGAAATGTTTTTCCATTTGCTGCAAATATATTTTCACCTTAGGTCGGCATCTTCTCTACGATTAAAAAGTGCCTGAAGGATGAATTTTGTTAATTTACAAAGTTATTATGGGTTGCCGAAAATAAACTTTGGTCTTGTTTGAATTCTGCAGACTATTTAGTTCTATGTATAAGTTTCTGTCTTTTGATATAGTTCTGTTGTAAAATCCCTTGCAGCATCTTTGGTCGGAGCACTTGATGATGATTCTTTGAAACTGTATACTCTAATATGGAAAAGAACTATGGCTTGCCAAATGGAAGCTTCTAGAACTGATCTGGTTTGCACTTTCCCCTCATATTTTATCTACAGCTATTTACTACTGATGTTCCTTTTACATCTCGCTTTTCTGATTATGGATTGTTTTCTTACTATAGAAAGCATGGTTTAGATTTATTTGACCAAATTCATTCGATCCCCTAATGATTCCTCAAGAAGAAGAAAACAATGAAGTAAATTGGGTGGTACTATATATAGTAGGCTACTCTACGAAATTCCACCCAAGAAACAGTTGATTGGAGAAGCTATAAGCTTATGTGACTAATATAAATTGTCAAAATGTGTCAAGTATTTGTGAATATATGAATTATTCTTTTGGGTTCTATCCTAAATGTTTCACAAAGACATGTCATCAAATAAAAAACATTGGTAAGCAAGCAAATTCATTCCTTTCATAGATGAATGTTTCATTTCTGTGACTAAGCTTTGCATAATTCTGGCTGAATGTATCCATATTTCTTATGAGTAATTAGTCTTCTATTTAATAATAGCCAATTTGCTTTATGAATTGCTGACAAGCACTTCGAAGAGGCCAGATACAGTGGCAGGGCGTGCCTTTGTGCTAAATATAATATGTTGGTGTTGTAATACAGAAGTGGCATCCATTTTCCCTAACATGTATTATGCCAAATTCTCTGGATATCTTTTGGTGTGGATGTATGCAGTTTTTCAATATCTAAAAGATTCAATCAAAGTTCATGCTTAGAGTATGACCTCTTTTGATTGTGTTGTAGATTCAAGTTGATATTGGTAATTCTGAAGGAGACATGATTTTTCATTCATCTGCATCAAGGCTTGACTTCAAGGGATACCAAGCTGTATATGATGTAAGTTGTAGACATTTTCTATCCATGCTTCTCACATCCTGTGTACATTCAGAAAATCCTGTATAGTTCACTTGTCTTTGCCTAGGTTTAGCTTTATCCTGCCTCAACTTTATAAGGAAATATGTTAAATTCTTTTACTGTGGCCTTCCACTCTTTTAAGCTATTTCTCTCAGTGCATCAGTGGCTTCATGATATGTTCCATCTATTGAATGATACATTGACCATATTGTGTCATTGTGCAAGGGATGATTACATCATTGCTAGATGACTTTACCATATTTGCAGTATTGTTTCTTTTTATATGTATGCCTATATGGACCATGTGACATCCTGGGCGAACTTAGATAAGGCCTAGGCTTAGGCTGATGTGGACCCAAGTTTTTTCTTTTTTTAAAAAAAAGTCATTATCTGTCATATGCGCTGCTAAGCTAGAGTTGGATACACACATCTGAGTATCTGACTAGGTGATCCTATATTTTCTTTTGATTCTGCCATTTTTATGTTTCCTAAATCCTAATTCTATTATGAGTAATTGATACATGAAATTGCCAATTTTGTAGAACATACGAGATTGTGCCATGGTGCTACCTCCATTTTAATTATCTAGAGAGCTTCTATTTGAGCATTCTATCTTCACTGAGATGCATGGATCTGTCCTGATTATCATTATCTTTAAGATTCTATTAAGAAAATATGTTACCTTTAAAGATCTAACGATCAGTACTTACGTTTCTATTAAGAACTCTGTGCCTAGTGTTCAGTTTAGCTTGCTTAACTCAGTAACGGGAAAATTTGCTATCCTTTTAGGACACTGAAGCAAGTCCTTCCAGTTACAATTCTGAGGTTGATGCTGGTCACCAGGATAACTTTGAGGCCTTGTCCAAATTAGAGGTCAGCAGCTGTCAAATTACCTGAACTATGTACTTCCTATATGACCTATTTTTTATGCTAATGTGCACTGTTGTCTGTCTTTCAACCATATAAGCGTGTTACTGTTGCATTTCTTTTTCTCAGGTTAAGGACTTGGTGTCTCCAGTTAATGTTCATCTTTCACAGCACTTTACTAAACCTCCATCACGTTATTCTGAGAGTGCATTGGTCAGTAATAACCTATTTGTTGGTTTTTTATCTGTTCATTCTGGGCATTTCCATGCTTTGTATAGAAATATATTTCCTTTTTATCAGATATATTTAAAAATGTATCATTTTTTCCTTGGTATTTGCAGATTAAAAAGCTAGAAGAACTTGGAATTGGAAGGCCATCCACATATGCATCTATAATGAAAGTATTGCAGGTGCCATATTGCTAAGATCTACTCTGTTATCTCCAGAACTATATCTCATTGAACACACTAATATGCGCATACAGCATGTTTTTTCTGGGTTGCTCATGTAGCTACTCCTGTAGTGATGCATAAACCATGAAATGTAATACAGACCATCTTGTAACTGTAGGACTTTAATGGACGTACATCACCCTGGACCTTTCGAATCCAGTGGAAGTTTTTTTTTTTCATGGTCTCTAACGTGGGGTATTGGGGTCAGTTTATATGTTGGTCATCGTGGGCATTAAGCTCTGGGACTGGAATGTTGATGTCAATTGTAGTTCACTGCCATGCAAATTGTTGATCTGGCTTTAGAGTTCATTGTAACATAAGATAAGATCTGAATCTAGAAATCAAGGAGGTACTGTAGTTAAGGTGTTACATTGGGTGCTAGGTCATCTAATATATGGCCATAAATAAGGTAAGGCTAAGGAAACATCTCAGCCCCAAGAATCCATCATCCAACTTGGATTGACAGGGATTGAATGGGATCCAATCCCATCCCATCCCATCCCTGGGCAAGTTAGCAAACATACAGATTTTGTGAAGTGTACATGCAGAAATGTTTGTCTTTTATTGGGGTCAAATGTTAGCAATGGATCAAGCAGGCCTACTTGTAAGATGATGAAAATTATTTTGTGTTTTTGTAGAACACATGGACAAAATAAACAGTTGCAAAGTTCCAGGATCTTGCATCATTATTATAATTAGCAATGATTCAAGCCACATGAATAACAGTGTTTACCTGTTGCTTTTCAGGATCGTAAATATGTGACAATAAAAAGTCGGGTTCTACACCCTGAATTTCGTGGTCGGATGGTATAGTTCCTGATGTTAACCTTCCTTTTAGCCTTATTTGGCAATAAATCTATAATCCTTATCACATATTTATTTTTCATTATATTGGTTTAAATAAAGACAATACGTCCTTATATCATATAATCCATTACGCAGAAGTGTAATTTTTGTAAGGAAATTACATATTAGCCCCTAAACTTGTCAAGTTTTCTAAACTTCAATAGTTAAACTGTTCAAACTTCAATCCCCAATCATGTTGTTATAGTAGGCAATGGTGCATTTATGTGGCATCTAGCATTCTAGCTAGCAAATATATGAATTGAATAGAGCCCAAACATCACCTTACAATGTCTTTCTGCTTCTGCTTCTGCTTCTGCCTTCGTAACTATCCACAAGACCAGCTTGTAGCAGAAACCATATCTGCACATTTCCAATGGCCAACCCTCACCCTTGTGGCTTCCGCTTCATCCTGTTCAACTACCTGCACTGTCTCGTGCCTTTTCTTCATGATGCCTCACATGGATGTGTAGGAGCACTGGTAGTAGTTCTATAGTGAGAGCTGCGCTTGTGAGCGTAGGCGCTACCCAGGACTAATAACAAGTAAAGTTGCCATCTACGGAGATTCCCTGATAGTGACACACTGCTGCTGCAGGTGATGGGTCCCTTTTAAACACCCGCAGCAGCATGCTAGACTCAGGACTCTGCTGCCTCATCTGGCTGTCACTGTTCTGTGAGCTCTTTGCTGCCACCTGGCTGACAACGACCCTTTACATCCCCCATTTCGCTGCTTTTATTTTCTTAACATGGTTGGTCCCACAAGTGAAGGATGATTTGCATGTCACGTGTGATGAAACATACACGTAACCACACAATCTCAATCTCAAAAGCAGTGCCATGTCAAACAAAGCCTGGGTGGATTAGGTTGTAAGGGATGTTTTATCTACTTTGATCAATCAAGGATGCAAAATAGGCATTTGTAATTCAGTGATGCAATCGCCACATGGATATTTTTCTCTATTTTCTCTTCCTATGTCATTTTTCTCAAGATGAGTAACTTGTGCATTCCATAGTTTATGTTTTCCTTTTGTATGTGATTCCATTCTTTCAGTTCCCACATCAATGTTCTTCTGATATATTTTTCTCTATTTTCTCTTCCTATGTCATTTTTCTCAAGATGAGTAACTTGTGCATTCCATAGTTTATGTTTTCCTTTTGTATGTGATTCCATTCTTTCAGTTCCCACATCAATGTTCTTCTGATAACTTTAATTAATTAAATTATTTCATTTCTTCTATTTTTGACAAATGTTCGGTACCATCTTCCTCAGGTCTCGGCGTTTCTTATGCATCATTTCTCTGAAGTTGCAGATCTCAGCTTTACTGCTAACATGGAGACTGAGGTAGTAAACAAATTTCAGTTTGTAGTTTATATATGCATCTTCTTTCCTATTTTTTGAGTTCGGAAACCAGCATAAGGCTGTGTTCTTTACCCTATTTTCCCAACTCACATACCTCGTTTTCCACGCGCACGCTTTCCAAACTGCTAATGGTGCATTTTTTGCAAAAAGGTCTATACGAAAGTTGCTTTTAAAAATCATATTAATCCATTTTTTTAAAAAAAGCTATTACTTAATTAATCATGCGCTAACGAGTCACTCCGTTTTGTGTTCGCGAGGGATTAGTTCCCAACACCAACACCTGAACACAGCCTAAGCTGGCTAGTTACTCCCACAGATGTGGTCAATATGCTAAAATTAGATTTGCTTAGCTTGAAATACATACACACAAAAAGAGGTTGGTCAATATCATAGGTCAGGCCTGTTGTTTCCACTCATGATGTTTTTTTCTTGTCATTTTGAATGAGGTATGCCAGTATATATGGATGTAAACGGTAGGATTCTTGTAACTTTTCCTATCACTCAAACTTCCACTGACATGGGTTGATCTGTGTGAAACCATATAAACTTCTTTTCCTATTCTTGTGAAGAGCTAGCCACCTAATGTGATAATGTTGTTATTGGTATAATAATCATATTAATACTCCTTTCCTGCTGCTTTAATAGCTAGATAATGTCTCTGCTGGATCAACTGAATGGAAGGGCCTTCTGAAAGACTTTTGGGAACGATTCAATAAATATTGCGGCGATGCTAGTCGCCTTGACGTCAGAAAGGTACTGCTTTATTCATTAGATACCTAGTATAATTTTGTTTACCCTTACAGGTAGAACGCAAATCACTCCTGATTTCTCGTAAGGTGCAATTGCCTTTAAAGGTTCAAATTTTGTAATTTTGAAGTGACGATGGTTCTCTCTTTATAAGTTTACAGAGTCAAAAGTTGTGTCGTTAAATTCATATTTCAAATCACTTTCATTTGATCTTGGTGTTGTATTTTAATTTTGAGAGATTTACAAAGTCAAAGTTAAACTACGTCTCTAAAAATGAACAGGAGAGTAATAATATCCTAGAGCAACAGTATTACAGCTTGCTCTAGTTACCATATGATGCATATAAGTTTATTTATGCCACATGATCACATTGGCTTTTGTCAAGTCATAGCAACTGAATTAAGATACCAGACCTTCTATTTTTGGGGGGATCATGCAAAAGCTATGCATGTATTTCCATTAGAGATAGAAAGTTGTACATCGTCGTCATACACGAGATAGCCAGCTGGTAAGGGAGTGGATTGGGCATGCTGGCCCTGGTCATCATCTTGGAAAGTTTTAAACCTAATGACCCTGCGGCTCTCCATGCCTGAAGCTCGTGCAGTGCTTCTGCGAGGACCTCGTGCATGAACAAACTCCTGTTCTCGTGCAAGATCGTATGATCCGTTGCGTCTGCTGATCCGGTGTTGATTCCATCAAATGGTCTTTGTAGTTATTAAATACAAGGATTCTGGTTTCTATGGGTAGGATTTGTAACATGTAATCATTGCCTTAGGTTTCTTGAAACTTGCAAATCTCAATGTTTCTTCTTTGGCATAAGAAATGAGAAATGTTGGGCTACGAAATGAGAAATGAGACAAAATAGTCAGCCTGTAATAATCATTTTGATGCATCTTTATTCTAGTTATTAGCAAATGAAACTGTTGACATATAGATGTGCAATCCCTTGAGTATTGAGAACAATATTTGAGCTATCCACTTTGTTGCAGGTAGAAAGAATGCTTGAAGAAAAATTCGGTTCCATCCTCTTTTCTGACCTAGACAATGATAGTAGGATATGCCCTAGGTAATTCATGTCATTGCTCTCTAGAAGCTATTTTCTAGTAGAGAGTTAATATTTATCATATTGTGAAATCTACATGTTCATACTATATATTCTTCTGTCCCAAAAAGAATTGATTTCTGGCTATGCACCTGGAAAATAGCCAGAAATCGACTCTTTTTGGGACGGAAGGAGTACTACATATTAATATGGCATTGTTAACCTACAACTACAATGCCATCTTTAATCCTTATGCATAACGTGTGCTTAAAATGATTGCAATATCTGCAGTTGTTCTGAAGGAACCCTAAGATTCAAAGTTAGTAGGTATGGTGAGGGCTATTTCATAGGCTGTGATCGACATCCGAAATGCAAGTATGACCCTCTGTTCCTCTCTTAGAAATTATCAATTCATTGAGTATAATGACTGCTATTATCCATTTTAGCGCTGTTTATAAACTAATTCCAGCATTTCTCAATTATAATTGAGTACACAATGTGTAATTAAACTTGTAGGTACATTGCTCGCACGTTATCAGACGATGACGATGAAACTGAAGCATCTGATGAAACTCAAAGGACTTTCACACCTAGGTTACTTGGAGCGCTACCTGATTCTGATGAAAAGGTATATTTACTACGGCTATCCTGCTTTGTTTTTTTTCATGTACCAAATATTTATGATATACTTTTGTTGCTTATTTTACAGGTGTTTTTGAAACAAGGTCCTTATGGCCACTACGTCCAGGTTGGAGAGGATAGAAAGGGAGTATCGCCGAAAAGAGCTCCTCTTTCTGAGGTAACTTCCACTTTATCTGATTTAAACGCAGAGCAACCCTGTCCTTAGCAATGATCTATCTTATTGACCTTTTCAAGAACTCAACCTTAGCTATGGCTACCCTTTATTTCAGGTGAAAGATATTGATTCTATCACTCTGAAAGATGCAATCGAGCTATTGCAGTATCCCAAAATTCTGGTATGTCTAACATTTTAGCTGTTCATTAGTACACGTTGATGAGTTGTCCCATGATGTTTTTGTTGTCTAACAGGGAAAACACCCTGATGATGATCTTCCTGTACTTATCACACATTCTAAAGCTGGATTTAGTATCAGACACAGGAGAACTCTTGCTTCCTTGCCGAAGGTATTTGTTGAATATTGTATCTGTTGAATGTTGATATCAGACACCATAATAACGAGCATAGAAACGAACAATGCATTGTTCATTCTTTTATGCTCGTTCTATTGTTTTGCTTTCATAAATTCTAATTTGAAAACAATTGCAATTACTGACTTGCTTTTTTTTTAAAAAAAAAAATCTTTAGACTTGCATATTATTTTTTTTCAAATTGAGTTTGTGTGCTTCCTTGTTTTGGTAAATTTGAGAAGTTCTTAAAAAAAATGTATATGGCAGGGTCAATTTGAGAATTTCTTGAAAATTGTATATGACAGAGTGCTGACCCAAAGAAGATTACCCTCGAGCGTGCACTGAAGCTCTTGACTGGTAAAAACGTGCGAAAGTTTGGTCGTCCTAAGGGAAAAACGAAGAAAGAGGCAGAACCCCTTGAATGGCATTAACTGAGCACCTGTTCCCAAAACCGAACTACAACTTGCACACTGCGGGCAAACAGTAAGAGCATTTGGCTTTATATCCATCTACAACAAAATTCATCATGGATCAGGAACAAGCTTGATGAGAAGTTGATGTTTGTTCTGTGCGCAAAATTGCCAATCCATACATGGCCAGTAATTGTTTCTGATCAGAGCCGAGGATCCGGGTGTGACAAGGCAGCTCGTTGACAAGTGCAGGAAACCTTTTTGTATGCATCATCTGTCTTGGTACAGCCACTGGAATCTCCATTTTGAGCAAGAGATGGCATCTTGCTGCCATGATCACGGTCACGGCTCCCATCAATCTTCATTTTTTATTCTTTTATTAAATATTTTCTGCAGTTGTATAGAGCACAAAAAAACTTGCCAGATCATACACCCATAGCTTTTTTTTTTCTTGCAGTCTCAAGTGAACTCAAGCTGCTAATGTCGTTACAAAGCAGTATGTGTTAACCACAAATTTTGCTTGTTCGCAAATGTATACCTTACTCTGTAGCCAGGGGGCATAGTAGCAAGTAACTAAAAAAATGAATAATTGGTTTGCTTCGAGTTATAGTATCATCTGTTTATTTATCTTGGTGTTTGGCTCCCTCCTGTTGTATTTGTCTGAATTTTGTGTTAACACAATGGCTCCTGTTGTCTGATAAACAACCTGATGATGTGAGCGAGTACGAGTTAATATGAGTGAGTAATGGGATTTGACATGCAAGCCGAAGGCAGAAAAAGAAGTTAAATATGAACGCAACATTTGGGAGCTTTGAATCGGTAATCAACTCTGGGAGAAATCAAACCGAGGAGCGAGTATTTGGGAGCTTTGAATAATCAACTCGGGAGAAATCAAACCGAGGAGCGAGTAGTAATAAACCTGTTGGGTGATGTACTACTACATGTTTTCATTTTTAAGCCCAACTTTGGTTGCCAATGTTTGGCATGACGATGCTTTTACTCCCAACAAACATGGGAAAGCCGCCATGCAGACCGCTGTTTAAAATTAGTGGTCAAAACTAAATTTGAAACGTTATCTTGTTGTGCAAAACAATGTATTTGTCATGATCGGCGAAATAGATATTGGATACAACTGACGAACGTCCCAAGGCCGCCGTGCACTGTAGTCTGTAAACGTGAAGAAAATTAAAAAGCGTATCAAATGACATCCACTTTTTTTTTTTTAAAAAAAAACTACCTCAGCCCCAAAGTCCAAAAATAAGTATATTTCTTATATTCAAATTTTGTTTCAAAATAAGTAAATCATGTAGTACTATTTATCCCATCAATCATATCTAATTTAAATTTCTCTTCATACATACATACATCAACTATGTATGGTGTTTGCGTCATGTCCATGGTGATGGTTTCTCTGGTGATGGTTTCTCGGGCTTTCGGGCTCTTGGCAATGCTGGGCAGGTGAGAGTACTCCCAGCGAGAACGAGATATGGCTCGCGCCTAACATCGACCTACCCAATGCTCCACCCTTTATCTTTGTTCTCTAAAGGACAGCCTAGAACTCGTGCAATCAAAACTTAAAATCTTACATCATTGATTAATAAAATATATTAGAATTTAATATGTGAAACTATTTTACATAATTATATTTTTGACATTATTATCTATACTAATTTAAAAGCCAATAATGATGGTGGTAGTAGTGAGTCTGCCACCACCACTACCAGCTGACACGTGAGACCTAACAATAGTAGTGAGAAGAGAAGTTTGTTAGGTCAAGGTGCGGGGGTTGATGGCTGTTTAGGTTATGTATATGCAACACATAGGCTGAAGTGGCCCATCTGTTACATGCCACAAGATATTTTAGGGCTAAATTTTATTTTGATTGGTATAATAAATTAGAATGAATAAAAGGGAGTATATGATAGTCGTAGAATAGGAATAGTTTTGATCTATTCTCTGTGTATATAGCTTTACAGTAAAAACTTCTATTTCTTAAATTCCATTCACATTGAGAAAGTAATAATAAAAATATTAATGTTCAAAATGTTATTGTTTTAAATCCAAGGCACAAGATTGGGAATGGATTTTTATAATGACCATCAGGCATAACTGGAGCCTTGACGAAGGTGGCTGCGCTTGAATGTTGACGGTATGCAGTGGAAATGACGGCGTTAGAAATGTCAATGCTGGAAGCAAGGTTCCAAAACAGAGATGTCGACACATGGACATGAAGAAAATTAAAAAGGCGTAGTTAAATGGACATCGACATAATCTTGAATTCAGGTGATGATGTGGTCAAGAAGGCTGCTACTTGCCATAATTATTTACTCCGTCCTCAACTATTAAATATTATAGGATTATATATGCATATTCTATTATTACGAAACTAAACAATCTTTTATAAATTCATACTACTATTATGTATTTAATCCATTATAGATTACCACTTCCTCAGTCTCTAAGGACAATCACAATAAAAAGAAACTAGCCATGATTTTTATATCCTCCAAATTATTAAGAAACTACTACTTTTCCAACACAAATAGCACTGCTGATTATATTTGAATTTAATACTACTACTCTCCCAATATATTGTGAATATTGTGTAGAAACCATATCTAATGTAAGACACGCTTTACTCCTCTTTCTTCAATTACTGACTTGACATGTTATATTTTATCCTACGTGATAACTCATTTAATTCTATGGTTACTATCCTAGTCATTGTATAAATAAGTGTAGTTTTAGGATGAGAACTTGTCTTCAAATTGGAATTTCAAAGAAGACTACTGCATCTTTTGCTCCTCATTTTTATCCAGTAAACCAATAGTACTCTTTTCTCCTCCTCGTTTTCTCTCGCTCCTTATTTTTCCTCCATATTAATGAAATGTATAATGGTCTTTTAGTCTTATTCTTGACATGCCCTTTACTAACTAAAACTATAATTATTCAGAGATGGAGGGAGTAATTTCTTTATCCCTAAATATTGTAATAAAGTTCAGTACAACACATAAACGTTAGCTGATCCGGTCAGGATTTTTCATACCTTAGATCATTAATTATTAATACGTGAAATTTATCCATGTAGAGTTAACATCGATTTTTATCTGCAATTGTACTTTTACTACTCTTTTATATTTTATAAATATATAGATCAAGAAAGTAATAATAACAATGTGCATTTGGAGGCTTTGTAACGTCTAAAACTTAGTTTTTTTTTAAGTACAAGGCGCATGATTGGGAATGGATTTTTATAACAACTTCCGGGCTGAAGCCTTGATGAAGGTGGCGGCGCGTGAATGTTGACGGTATACAGTAGAAGTGACGGCGTTAATTAGAAATGTCGAAGCTGGAAGCAAAGGTTCCAAATACAGAGATGTGAACCGATTTTGCAGGTCAAATTTAATTCGAATAAAATCTATTACTAGCTAGCCGGAATGATATAAATCCATATACTTAAAATTTAATTCATGAGTAGTTTGTTTCAACCAATCATGCAGGCCAAATTTAAAGTGTTAGTTTAATTTATACTTTTTAATTTCGATAAAATTTGTTAACCACCTGTTGCTGTCTGTGATTCTTATAACAAATTAAACGGTGTTTTGGAACCAGGTCAAAGTTAAAGTTCATGGTCAATGAGCAGGTACACAGCAGAAAATATTATGTTGTCTTAAATTAAAAATTGGTGGGAGACGATGACCATACCCATGTTAATTGTCCTCTTAGTACTACCATAATGTGGGAGGAAAGCATGTAAGAAACAACAAATACAATACAATATTCTTTTACCAGGTCATACACGTTGGGTAGCTGATAATAACAGGTACTAGGTTAAGTGTCGCTGCCGGCAACAAGCAAATAAAAAAACGAATTAGGGTGTTTGGCGATAGCTACTTTTTATGGCTGTTTCAATCACAGAGAGTGTTTGCAATTTCGGTAGCCACCAAAATTTATGTGGCTGCCAAAATTTTTAAAATTCATGAATTTTGATATTTTCTAACCGATTTTTCTTTTTGGGAATTTTGATCACAGCTAGGTACTACCACCTGATCATAAGTCCCACGTTATTTTCGACAATCATGATATATACTCCATCTATTTTAAAATATAACAATCTAAAACCGAATTAAACAAATCATAATACTATTAATCTAGAGAGCTATCTGTGCTGTCTGTCCTTATAAATACGCTTGTTTGCATAGCTAGCGATGCATGCATGAACACGCAACACAGCATAGCTGCTACTAGCGATCATGGTAGGTCTCCAGCACGAGATGAGCACTGAAGACTTGCTCAAAGGCCACCTAGAGCTCTACCACAATTTCTTATCCTACATCAAGTCCATGGCGCTCAAGTGCGCCGCCGAGCTAGGTGGTCAAGAAGGCTGCTACTTGCCATAATTATTTACTCCGTCCTCAACTATTAAATATTATAGGATTATATATGCATATTCTATTATTACGAAACTAAACAATCTTTTATAAATTCATACTACTATTATGTATTTAATCCATTATAGATTACCACTTCCTCGGTCTCTAAGGACAATCACAATAAAAAGAAATTAGCCATGATTTTTAATCCTCCAAATATTAAGAAACTACTACTTTTCCAACACAAATAGTACTGCTGATTATATTCGAATTTAATACTACTACTCTTTCATTATATTGTGAATATTGTGTAGAAACCATATCTTACGTAAGACATGCTTTACTCCTCTTTCTTCAATTACTGACTTGACATGTTATATTTTATCCTACGTGACAACTCATTTAATTCTATGGTTATACTATCCTAGTTATTGTATAAATAAGTGTAGTTTTAGGATGAGAACTTGTCTTTAAATTGGAATCTGCATCTTTTGCTCCTCATTTTTATCCAGTAAACCAATAGTACTCTTTTCTCCTCCTTGTTTTCTCTCCCTCCTTATTTTTCCTTCATATTAATGAAAGGTATAATGGTCTTTTAGTCTTATTCCTGACATGCCCTTTACTAACTAAAACTATAATTATTTAGAGATGGAGGGAGTAATTTCTTTATCCCTAAATATTGTAATAAAGTTCAGTACACAACGCATAAACGTTAGCTGATCCGGTCAAGATCATTAATTATTAATACGTGAAATTTATCCATGTAGAGTTAACATCGATTTTTCTCTGCAATTGTACTTTTACTACTCTTTTATATTTTATAAATATATAGATCAAGAAAGTAATAATAACAATGTGCATTTGGAGGCTTTGTCAACGTCTAAAACTTAGTTTTTTTTAAGTACAAGGCGCATGATTGGGAATGGATTTTTATAACAACTTCCGGGCATAACTGAACTACTGAAGCCTTGATGAAGGTGGCGGCGCGTGAATGTTGACGGTATACAGTAGAAGTGACGGTGTTAATTAGAAATGTCGAAGCTGGAAGCAAAGGTTCCAAATACAGAGATGTGAACCGATTATGCAGGTCAAATTTAATTCGAATAAAATCTATTACTAGCTAGCCGGAATGATATAAATCCATATACTTAAAATTTAATTCATGAGTAGTTTGTTTCAACCAATTATGCAGGCCAAATTTAAAGTGTTACTTTAATTTATACTTTTTAATTTCGATAAAATTTGTTAACCACCTGTTGCTGTCGGTGATTCTTATAATAAATTAAACGGTGTTTTGGAACCAGGTCAAAGTTAAAGTTCATGGTCAATGAGCAGGTACACAGCAGAAAATATTATGTTGTCTTAATAAATTAAAAATTGGTGGGAGATGATGACCATACCCATGTTAATTGTCCTCTTAGAACATCCCCAGCAGCTCCTCTATCTAGTCATCCATCCGATATTTGGAGTATGGAGAAGAAAAACAGTGCTCCAGCAGAGTCTCCATCACATACTTCATTTTTGGAGGTCCTCCAAACCTAGCCCTTCCCAAGCCAAATATGGAGGTTCTCTTTCCTCACTCCATCCTCAACTACCCACTTCCCAAGATTTTTTTAAGTGGTGAAAGGTAAGAGGAATAGAAGTAAAAATATGTGATAGTTGAAAAATATTAGTAAAATATAGGATGTTGGTATATGTAGGATGTAATATGGATGATCCGTTGGAGTGAAAAGTTACATAGAGTGAGAATCTTTTTAGATGGCCATCCAAATGAGAGTATGGAAGATGAAATTTAGATGAGCTGCTAGGGATGCTCTTATTACTACCATAACGTGGGAGGAAAGCCGGTAAGAAACAACAAATACAATACAATATTCTTTTACCAGGTCATACACGTTGGGTACATAGCTGATAATAACAGGTACTAGGTTAAGTGTCGTTGCCGGCAACAAGCAAATAAAAAAACGAATTAGGGTGTTTGGCCATAGCTACTTTTTATAGCTGTTTCAATCACAGAGTGTTTGCTATTTCGGTAGCCACCAAAATTTCTGTGGCTGCCAAAAATTTTAAAATTCATGAATTTTGATATTTTCTAACCGATTTCTTTTTGAAAATTTTAACATAATTTAATTAAATTTGAATATATTATCAATCAAATCCACAAATATTTTAAAAAACAAAATCTTCGGGGAAGATACTTGTTTACCGGTTTTCCATGATATAATCCATCCATCTTATAAAATATAACAATCTAAAACCAAATTAAACAAATCATAATACTGCTAATCTAGAGAGTTGTCTGTCCTTATAAATACGCTTGTATAAATAGCTAGCGATGCATGCATGAACACACAACACAAGTACACAACATATAGCTAATACAACTATACCAGCTAGCCATTATGGTAGGCCTCGAGCACGAGATGAGCACCGAGGAGTTGCTCAAAGGCCACCTCCAGCTCTACCACCACTTCTTCTCCTACATCAAGTCCATGGCGCTCAAGTGCGCCGCCGAGCTCGGCATCCCCGCCGCCATCCACCTCCGCGGCGGCGCCGCCACGCTCCGGGACATCGCCGCCGACGTCGCGCTCCGCCAGGCTAAGGTCCCGCACCTTCGGCGGCTCATGCGCGTGCTCACCGTCTCCGGCATCTTCGCCATGAAGCAGCAGCAGCCGGCCTCCTCCGGCGAGGCCGTGTACACGCTCACCCCGGCGTCCCGCCTCCTCGTCGCCGGCCCCGGCGGCGGGCACGACATGTCTCCCATGCTAAGGTTTCTCGTGCACCCCACGGCTCTCACCCCGTTCTTCAGCCTGCACGCGTGGTTCAGGGCCGACGACGACGAGGAGCCCGCCGGCGGCGGCGCGGCGACGTCGCTGTTCGAGATGGCGCACGGGTTCCCCAGGTGGGAGATGACCGGGAGGGACACCGCGTACGGCGCCGTCCTGAACGACGCCATGGCCGCGGACAGCCGGTTCGTCATGGAGGTCGTGTTCAGGGAGGGCGGCGGCGACGTGTTCCGCGGGCTCGGCTCCCTCGTCGACGTCGGCGGCGGCCATGGCGCGGCCGCGGCGGCCGTCGCCGCGGCGTTCCCCCATGTCAAGTGCAGCGTGCTGGACCTCCCGCAAGTGGTCAGGAAGGCGCCACCGGACGCCGGCGACGTGCGGTTCGTCGCCGGCGACATGTTTGAGTACGTCCCGCCGGCAGATGCAGTACTACTCAAGGTGTGTCACTTTTTTATCTACTACTTTCTAGGTTTCAGATTATAAGGTGTTAAAGTCAAACTAATTTATAGAAAAAAATAGTAACATTTTTAACCCAAGACAAATTTATTATGCAAAAGTATTCAATTATTGATTTGATAAAACTAATTTAGAATTATAAATATTACTATATTTACCTATAAATTTAGTTAAACTTGAAACAGTTTGACTTTGACCGAAGTCAAAATATCTTGTAATGTAAAACGGAGGGAGTAGTATTTTTTGTCATATGGCTATATGCTAGCTACCTCTATTTTTAAAGGGTAATGTATAAAACAATTGATTTTCATGATTTAAGCATTCGTTTTATTTAAAAATATTATATAAATATAAAAATTATAAGTATAAATTTAATGATAAAACAAATTGAAAAAAAAGATATTTACACAATATTTTTAATAAGATGAACGATTTTTTAGTAATCAAATATCATTTCTCATATACTCAATTCAGTCTTCGCACTATATAGTTTTCTAATTAATATGTGGAATATCCACAGTTTTCATATCAATGATTAATTAAGGATAAATATTTCAAGAGGAGCCTCTCCAATTAGCAAAGATAAATACTAAGCCAAAAAAACAAAATTTGAAGATTCAATAAAGTGAAAAATTCTATATCAAAGCTTGAAGGTCAAGTATTTCCTTACACGAAACAACATACTCGCACAGATATTTGTGATGCTCAAATTAATAAACAAAAAAGAACTTTAAGAGCTTGTACGAAGATGAACACATCTCATAGATTTGGCTAGACAATTTATAATAGTTTGAGGGTTTTAATTAGATGTTATTTTCCCGTCAATAGCTATCTAGCTACCCTCCAAACTTCTTTTCTTTTATATTTCTAAATGTTTATGTTTCAGTATGTCTTGCATTGTTTTGGTGATGATGATTGTGTCAAGATACTTCGACGGTGCAAAGATGCAATACCTGCTAGAGATGCTGGAGGAAAGGTGATAATCATAAACATGGTGGTTGGATCGGGCTCGCAGAGGGACATCTTCAAAGAGACACAAGCGTTGTTTGATCTCTACATGATGTACATAGATGGGGTTGAGAGAGAGGAGAAAGAATGGGAAAGTATATTTTCCAAAGCTGGATTTAGTGCCTACAAAATCATGCCAATATTAGGTTTTCTATCAATAATTGAGGTGTACCCTTGAATGCGTATTGGAATTCAGACCTGATCTTCAGTTTTCGTTTGGTACTTGAACCTTAAAGTTTTCTTTAGATTATGACTTGAATTCATGGTGTGGTTTGTAACTTAGTAGACGTACATATATAAATCGGAGTACCAAGTCTTGTGTTGTGTGCTTCTAAAACAACTTGCACGCATGATGGAAAAACAAAGAGATTTTTGTTTGGAAGTTGATATTTCTTGACTACATGGAGTTGAATCAAACTGTATTGTTGGTTTTCTTTGCAAGTTATTTATTGTTGTAATTCGAAATTGAATTATATTGTAGATCTAATTTCCAATTATATTCATATATGCTTCCATGTCACGTAAAGTGAATAGGAGGTGAACTTTTACTCGTATAGTAGCTGAGTTGCCGTCATCTTTTAACCTCAGGTATACTATAAAAAATGGCTAGTTTATTTAACTAGCGATAGGATCTCCATACTGCTTCCCTGGCTCGTTCTAACACTGCTTGATCAACATCGAGAGGCCCTCAATCCAAGTCAGGACATGGAGCAAACAATCGAATCTGCTTCTATCTCTTCTGCTTTAGCCATCCTCACGATGGAATGAATTGTGCACGATTAACTATGACTAGAGTAGAGTTGCAAGGAAACACAAGATACAAATATAGATGTCCCAGCAAGCTACTGATCAGGAATTAATAGCAGTAGCGCTCTTGAGTCAGCGGAGAAAATGACGACCGGATACAATTGTTTAGTTTTATCTAGAAAGTACAAATATGGAACCTGTAATGGCTGGAATACACGTTCGTGTCATCTTTATATATAACCTATGGTGTTCCAAGGTGTCCATGATCATCACCAAACACTAGTCAGAGCCAACAAAGATGAGCTACTTCCGACTAGTTTAGTGGCCAAGGAAGAGGGGAAGTTGAGGAAAAAGAAGGAGATCCTCAGAAAGTATTGGCTTAGCTTGTAAGAAGGGGATAAGGAAGATCAAGCAATGAGATCAGCACATCCTGACAGAAGAGGCTCATCCAAACAGTGAAATTGGTCCAATGTGCAAAACTATGGCAAAGAAACATGGTGTTATGTAAAAAGATGGCTATATCTCTGGCCTATTGTGTAATTATGGTCAATTTACCTAGCCCAATGTGAAATTTCTGTAAGCCGCATACTGGTTTAACCTGTCTTTCTATATAAGTACATGTATTTATGATTAATTAATTTTTAAAAGTAATAGTTTCTTCAGTTTCATAATTTTTGGTGTTTTATGGTAAGATTGAGATTAAACTTTTATAATTTAGACTATAAATAATTTTAAGAATATTTAATGAACATCTATAAATTTGTTTTGTAGTATAATAAAAGTAAAAATATTTATTTATTGCATATATTATAATGAAAAACATAGTTAAAGATATATTTTGGAGATCGAGTGTTATTGCTTAGAATGTTAAGAATTATAGAATCGGGAGGAGTGAGTGACTTACCCCCGATAACAAGGTACTAGTTATAACTTTGTGAGTCGACATGCAGTTCTAGTCTTCGGATATACTTATATAAATAGGATGTGTGTTTATAGAGGTACGTGTGCACGCGTTTTATGAGCGCACGTGTTTCCGTTGAGTTTTGAAAAAGAAAGGAATAGTATACTACGCATGAGTAACTCTGTTTGACACGGGTACGGAAGAGAACAAGAGACTTAAATTTGCAATATTGACAGCAGCAGCAACCAGGAAGCTAGGTTGCAGTTGTGGAGTCCAGGATGAGGGGATTGCCATTCACAGCCTCAAATTCAGTACTCCCTCCGTCCCAAAAAAAAGGACAAACCCTGGTTTCCGTGCCCAACGTTTGACCGTCCGTCTTATTTGAAAATATTTTGAAAAAAATTAAAAAGACAAGTCACGCAGAAAATATTAATCATGTTTTATCATCTAACAACAATGAAAATACGAATTATAAAAAAATTTCATATAAGACGGACAATCAAAATTGGACACGCAAACCCAGGGTTTACCTTTGTTTTTGGGACGGAGGGAGTAAGTACGTATTAGGCGCCCCCCCCAGTTGCGTATGTGAGCAAGGAAGTAGAATACGCATGTAAGCGTATGGCAAGATTATATGAAAAATAGTTTGTAGGCGATACAATACAGCAGGAAC
>CM020185.1:2504850-2517519 GCA_009805545.1 Oryza longistaminata | reverse complement strand
AGGTGGAGGTGGCGGAGCGATGGGGAGGCGGCGGCGGCGGCGGGAGAGGGTGAGGGTGAGGGAGAGACGAAAGGGAGGAGGGGGCAGCGGGCGGCTAGGGTTTAGGGGTAGTGAGGAGAAAGGAGGAAAGGATTATTTGTGCAAAGGCCCCTCAGTTTCCACGATTCAGGGCGCGGTCCTGTTTTCTCGTTTTTGCCTCCTTCGTATAGGATTTCGTAGGACTCGAAGGGTCTAAACGTAATATATTCAAACAGGAAAAAGTATGGCGAGGACATATAACAAAATATCTATAAAGGAGAGGGCTTTTCTGCAAAATTCACAGAGGCGACGCGGACTCACGTGTCGCGACGCGGCAGCGTCCACGCCAGCGCAAAACGCTGAGGGAAGAGCAGATTGGGTCAGGTTTGAAGTCTTTAGATTTGCTGCCTTTCAGTTATCCTAAGAATTTTTTTTGAGAGCTTGACAAGTATAGGTCTAAACACTAGTACGTATCCTCTCATCTGTGACGGCTCATCACATGTCTGGGCAACGTGGGCCGTACGTTACAACGAAGTCATCTCAATCGGGCCTAAATTAATACCGTTGTAGATGTACTCGTCGGGGTGCATATACCTATAGCCCGTCACTGATGACACTCATCAGTGACGGGCGCACAGTTAGGCCCGATTGAGATGACTTCGTTTATCTCAATCGGGCCCAACTAATAGGCCCGTTAGTGATGAGCGTCATCGGTGACATGATAGACATGATACCAGCTAGTTCCGATGGGAAGCTGATGACATGATAGGCCAACTGCAACAGGATATTGGTGATGATGATAGGATGATGACAAAGGCTAACTCCGACGATGTGGAAAAATGTGATTTTCTTTTTGTTGTTTCCAGCAAGCTTAGAGCAAGTGCATATACCGATCCACTGATTGGGCGATGAACGATCAAGCCATAACAGGGTCAGGGTAGTAATCCAATCAAATTACACATTACTTCATCTTTTAATTGTTTACACTCTCTCTTTCTCTCTCTCTCTATAGGATAGTCGTCTTTTAAATTTTGCTCATATGCAACATGGTGATTTAATACAGAATGACCATTTAAGCTTCTGCAGCACTTTATGAACGTAAGCAAATTTTATAGCATGCAATAATTAAACGTGCTAATTGTAATTTACATGGGTCCGTTGCCAACAAATATTTGAGTGAGACCTCCCAAATTTCTCGAAATTCCCATGAAGTTTTGCTATGTTTTAAGGCTCAATTCCATATTAATTTCATATTTCTTTGTTCCTATTGAGAAAATCGCTGAAAACTCAATATGTACGATAGTACAAACTTTGGCTTGGGTAGTAGTTTCACATGTGAGTTAATCATTTTGCAAAAGTTCATCCTTAGTTAGTATATAGAGGTGCTGATGTGTAAAAAAATATTAATCCTTCTAGGTTGCCTTTGCTTTTTTATTTTTCTTTCCCCAGAGTGTCATCCAACAAACTAGCTACGATTGTTTCCCAAATATCCTGCCGCAACACGCAGGGTATCATCTAGTTTTATTATATTTGAACTTCAATAAATACTTACCATAGTTTGTTAGTTGATCAATGATTGTCAATGTTTTCTAACTGTTCTACTTAAGTTGAAAGCCTCTAAACCCCATAGTCAAAAGTCTAGCCCCATCACTTTTAAGCTCTATAATATAATAAATTGTAGATGATGTGATATGATTGTATTAGATTTAAAATATAATACTCCTTCAGTTGCAAAATATAATGCTTTCTACAAGCTTTTCAAAACATACATAGATTTCCATGTAGATATTTTGGAAAACATGTAAAAATTGTTATTTTTACGAAAAGAGTAATTGAGTTTACATGTTGAGTTTTAAGATGAAAGATGATGTTGTATGTTTACATGTTGAGTTTTAAGATATATAGTGATTTGTAAGGTGTGAAAATAAGGTGGATGTCGTTGTACTTAGCATCCAGTTGTGGATGCTATTCTTGATAGCATCTACATTGAAGAGTTGTGGATGCTATTCTTGATAGCATCTACATTGAAGCACTATTCGCGACGGCATCCACCAAATGAACATGTGACAGATTGGACAACTATCATTCTCGTCTCCTTCCTAAAGTCTTGACTGTTGTGACCTTGAATTATTGATTATTGTGCTGTTTGCATTATTGATTATTGTGTTGTTCTCATGATGTGCTGATAGGTGGGGTTAATGGTGGGGATAGATGGGAGATGTATAACTTTTGATATTGTAACTTGAGTGTAACTATATACTGGGAATGTATATGATGGAAATGATATCTTAGATGAAAACATGAGAACTTTTTTTGTACAAGTTTGCAAAAAATCTGAAAAAACTCACACTTGTTGGTAATATGTAAATAAACAACCCCATAAAATTGTATAAACAAAATCAACTTTGTTAATAAGATATAGAATTAACAAATAACAATACTCCTATTTTTATTTTTTTATTTTTTCTCAATTTTATGTCTCACAAATAAACACTATAAAAAACGATTTTTCCAGACTAGCTCCTTGTTAGATTGCAGATAAATCATAACTGACCGTGTCTGCAAAAATTGACCTCCATTTTCACATACGACTCCTTAAGAGGCCCGTTTGCGAAAATCGATTTTTGCACGCAGACATGCAGCTCGTTAAGAGATCCGCATGCAAAAATTAATTTTTGCAAACGGACCTCTTAAGGAGCCGCCTAGAAGTCTAACTTGTGTCATATATCCCTCTCGACACTTCAAAAATTTTCAAACTCAACCTTACCTTCTCCCTCTCTCTCTCTCTCACACCTCTTCTCCTCTCCACCTCCTCTCCTCTCTTCTCCTCTTCAGCCGGCAGGTGGCCGCAGGGGTGGGCACGACGGCGGGCGGCAGTTCTCCCTCACCCGGCCCCGCATGGATCCGGTGGCAGCGGCGGGAGGAGACCGGCCCCGTACGGGCTCGGTAGCACTGGTGGTGGGCGGTGACGGACGGATCCGCCTTCCCCGACGGTGGGAGTGGCGGGGCCAGATGGCGCTACACCGATGGGCGGCTGGTGGTGGGGGTGGTGGGAGCAGACGGCGCGACGCCGACGGGCTGCTGGCGGTGGGAGTAGACGGCGTGATTTTTTTCTGATTATATTTTTTTATTTTGGATTTTCATTTTTGCATGCGGCTCACATAAGCACCCGGATATGAAAATAGCGATTTTTTGAGACCTTTTCTCGTACACGGGCAGGTCAACCACATACGAAAACTAGATCTAGCCGTCTGCAAAAACCCTTTTATAGTGATGGAAGTTGAGTTTATTCGTAGAACTTTGCATGGTTGTTTAATAATATCTCATCTATTTCTGAGATTTTTAAAATGTTTTTGAGAACTTTTATATCGTTCTAATACTACCTTCCTATCTGTGAGATTTTATTTTAATTTTTCTGATTCTATTTTTTTAAAAAAAACTCATAAACAGTTTAAATTTGCAAATGACACTGCTTACATTTATGGCTTTGTTTTGCTGCGTAATTTGTGTGCCATCCGCTACACCGACGATTGGGAGAGTAGGTCTTCGGAACCTTCGCTAGCTGATCGGGAGAGTAGGTCTTTGGAACCTTCGCTAGCTTATGATGTTCCGCACCAGAACAACGCGCTAATAAAGTTTTCGGGAAGCACTTCGCGTGACTGCTAACTGTTCGTCCATCACGGCTCGTCCCTCCTTTACGTTCGGATGCTGCGTGTCGTCATCAACGTCATTAATTGGGCAGTGCATCGTGCTGCTCCATGTACTTCCTTAGTAGAACCAAAACTCTTATACCAATTTGTAGGATCGTAAAGAGCCTTTCCCACCCTAAAAGCTAGCCAATGAGGTGGGGGCTCCCCCACATATATATTAGGTCCATTGCCCTTCTACAATCAATGTGGGACTATTCAACAAGAGAAATCTCCCCCTTGATACATTGGTGTCCCTCAGCTGCTCACCGCCCCTTCACCGTTTCCCCACGGTCCCTCAGGTATATGGGCCCCGTAGTCACCCACGGTCCATCAAGCCTTCACACACTATATCCCTCAAGCCAGAGATGTTGAACTAGCCAGTCTCTGATATCACTTTTTATAAAGGTTAGTCATGTTGGATAGTACAGGGAGGAGAGATATACTGTGTAACGTGGATATATTGTATTGAGCCTCAGGGGGTCGGTATATATAGGAGTATATGAGGAGGATATAAGGTAGGATTATAGATATGGAAGGAGTCCATACAAACCAATCGTATCCTAATATGACTTTAACTACCATATACTCTAACATCCCCGCAGTCCAAGCGTGAGCAGCGCGGTCACTTGAACTGGAGAAAAAACTGGTAAGAGTACTCAACACGATGATAGCCCTATGTGCCATAGTCGATGTAATGGAGATGAAGTTGTCGTAGTTGTAGTAGCCACTCGTTGCAGATCTCGATGCAGCACAAGTCACATAATAGTGTGCGGTTGCGGTTCGTGGCAGGGATTGTGGTGCCAAGCGCGAGAGTGCGCGGGTACAGGCGAAAAGCCAACAAACACGACGACCAAAAGAAAAAAAAAGAAAAAAACTTAAATAAAAACTCTATGGTGATCACGGCACGAAGACGGTGATGCCGGGTAGACGGCGATGTCGGACAATGTCGTTGTAGCAAAACAACAACATCCTTGATCTCGGTGAAACGGCGGCGTGGGCGACGCAAACCGATCTCTGATCGGAAGAGGGAAAAATGAAAAAACGGCAGCAGCACTGCCCCAGCTCCTTCGCGTGTCTCCTGACGCGCTAATTGGATGAAGCCATGCATGCACGCCATGGAGGCACACGAATCAAAACCATGCATCTTCGTTGCCCATCCGATCAGGCTGTAGGCCTTGGTCAGCTGGTCGCCTCGCGATGGTACCGTCTGGAGAGTCGACGCGATGCCACACGCCCACACGGGGTCGTGTGGGGTGGCGCAGGCAGCGGCAAGGGCTGCAGGTCTCGTCTCCACGCGGACGGCTGGAGCGCGAGGTGACACCGAAGGAGGCCGTGGCGCCGCTGAAGCAAGAGGCCGACGATGAGATTGGTCTATTCAGCTGCTTGATGACGAAAGACGACGACGACAATGGAGCTGCCCCACGGCCTTCCCAGCCTGGCTCCACCCATGCAAAAACACGAGTACCCTGCCCGGATCCGGCGGAGACCACGACGGCGAAGGTGACGGCGAAGACGGAGACCGCGACGGCGATGACGACGGAGACAGCAACGGCGACGACGATGGAGACCGCGATGATGACGACGACCGCGACAGCGACGACAGAGACCGTGACGGCGACGACGACGGCGACTGCGAGTAAGGGGTTTTTTTGGATTTTTTTTGGTTTTTTATTTTTGCATGCGGCGACATAGGCCCTGTTTCTTTCAGCTTAAGATTATTATAATCTAGATTATTGAGTTAGATTACTATAAGCTAGATTGTTATAATCTGTAGTAGAATAAGCGGTTAGTTGTTTCTTTCCTAGATTATTAGAGCCTAGATTATTGGGTTTGCAAGTCTAAAGAGGGAGTGGGGTGGCATGGTGGGTAATTTTTCACCCAATAATCTGAAAAAAGCTCACCTAAATGAGCTTATCAGATTATAATAAGCTGGGCTCCAGATTATAATAAGCTACTTCAATAAGTTGTCTGTTTCTTTCAACTTACTCCCAATAATCTGGATTATAATAATCCCAAGCTGAAAGAAACAGGGCCATAACCACCCCGCACGTGAAAATCAGATTTTTCGCGTACCACCCGCACGCATAAATAGCGATTTTCGCATGCGGTCAAAATCGATTTTCGCATGCAGATCTTCCAATTGTTTATAAGTGTCCCCGTCCAGAAAAATCATTTATGTACTAGCTAGTGAAAGAGCAACTCAGCCAGGCTGAGCGGAAACGCTCAAATCGAGCTTCACAACTCAGCCTGGCCAGGCGCGTGCAACAGGCTGCACCCACACGTGCAACGGACGGGCGTCGGGGTCGGTTCGCCCCTCGTCATTACTTTCTCAAAGAGCAAAAACGAGGGTTTGGTGAGGCTCAACCATGCCATCGTCTTCCTCTACTCTCTGACGCTGCCGCCGCCATCTTCCTCGCCTGCCACTGCCGCCCTCCTTCTTGAACTCCAACGAACTGGATATGTTGGCCACGAGGTCCGACGACTGCAGCAAATAATAGGGCGGCAGGAAGACGAGGGGCGATGAGTGATGGCCTCCACTTTCCCCGGCCACCGCTGCTCCTCTCTTTCTTCCACGGCTGCAAGAGGCGCCACCGCCAAATCCGGCGGCAGTGAGCTCGCTGGCCCCAGATCCAGTGGCTCCGAGCTCTGCTCCACCAGCCACAAAGGAGCAGATAGAGTGTTGGGGCGGCGGCGTCAATTTGGGCAGTGAGCGACGTGGGAGGAGGACTAGCGAGCAGCGAGCGACATTCCTTGGTGAGCAGCGAGGGTGAAGGAGCGTTGGGTGGTGGGCGTCGAGTTTCCTGGCGCAACAGCCGGCGAGATTACTCCGCCTAAGTGGCGAGTTTTCTTCCGCGAGGAGCCGACTGAGGTGGTGTCTAGATCCGGGACTAAAATTTAGTACATGTCATATCGAATGTTTGGATATTAATTAGAAGTATTAAATGTAGATTAATAATAAAAAATAATTACATAAATGAGAGCTTATTCGTGAGATAAATTTTTTAAGCCTAATTAATCTATAATTAGCACATGTTTACTGTAGCATCACATGGACTAATCATGGATTAATTAGGCTCAATACATTTGTCTCGCGAATTAGTCCAGGGTTATGAAATATGTTTTATTATTAGTTTATGATTAATACTTTTAATTAGTATCCAAATATTCCATCCGACGGGGGGTAAAAATTAGTGCCTGTATCCAAGCAGGGTCTGAATGCATCGAGGATTTTTTTTTTCTTTCTTTCTCCATCGACAGTAATAAGCACCACGAGGAACCGACGAATGCATTGAGGAATTATGTTTATTCCTTCGTCCATTGGTTACACAGTAATAAGCACTGTGATATTTTTATTGTACATTTGCTCCGTCATAAATTTCTCTAAAAATTATCATATGAATTTAGCGGTGGAAATAGTGAGTTCTAGGTAGGAATCTCACCCTGAAAGGAAAAAAAAAATCAATTCATCATTCATACAATCAATCAAACAAGATCTCTTTTGAACCGTATCTCCGGTACAGTAAACCAAACCAATATCTCATGCTACCCTGGTTAAATCAATACAAATAAACAAACACCTATATATGTATCCTCTCAGCCAGACTAAACTCAGCCTAGATGAAAGAGATGTGCCAGGATAAAGGGATGCACGGATCCAAACACACCCTATGTTTCCTCGATCGGATCCCACGATTCCTGGGAAACTATTAAATCCTAGCTAAACTATCTCGTATACATATTAGGTTCAGTTCTTTTCCTCGTACTCTCAATTTCAAGCACACTTTTCAAATTGTTAAATAATTTGTTTTTACCTAAAGTGTTTCTATATGGGAGTTGTTTAAAATTCAATTTTAAATAATTAATACTTTATATAATAATTATATACTAATGAGTTTTTCAGGTTTTGCGTACGCTGAAAAAAATACTCTCACCTGAGATGTATCGGAATAAAGGGCTTGCGTTCTTTCCTCAACTTTTCCAAATCTATTTCTTCAAACTATTAAACGATACGTTTTTTGAAAAATTTTCTATGATGAAAGTGCTTTAAAAAATTCATTGTTAATCTATTTCTTTTTAAAAAAAGTAAATACTTTAATTAATGTATAGAAAAATATGTCACACTCCGTTTTACATACACGGAAGGTGAGTTAAGTACTGGGTCACCCTATTAATTATTTTTATCTATGTTCACAGTCTGTACTTGTCCTCGCTTGTCAACTTTTACTTGTCTCGGCTCTGTTGGCCAACTATGACTCGAGCTGGGGTCATTGCTTTGAGCACCACATAGCTTGGACTTTTAACTAGAAACTTATACCCAACCAGCTGCTTATTAGCTCATATGATGATCTTTGTGTCAAGGGGCTTGGGCTTTCCCCTAGATATTTAGGATCAAGCTCAAGTTAGTAAATCATTCACTCAGAAATTGTAATCGGTGCGTCAAGTTGCGCAATAAGCTTTCAGACCCATTCGAAGTGTCTGTTGTTACGGATATTATTTGATCTGCAAGCTTTTTAATTTGTTGCCCAAATTAATCTTCCCAAGCTGAAACCTGACTTTAAGCTCGAAATTAATGTAGGCCTTACGAAGCAGAGCTAGCTCTTCGTGAGCAGTGTCAGACGGCCAACCGGTCTACAGCGAGACCAGAGTTGGCTCAATAGAATCTAGTACCCATCCAATGTGACAGGTGCTTTCAGCATTTGCATATCGATCTATTTTTTTTATATAATTAACCTGCAATGGAGCAATGAGACATCTTCACTTAATCCCTAGCTTCAACAGGACAATAAGCTTAGGGTTTAAGAGCGTCAGAGAACACAACATGTGCTTGAATGAAAGATTGTCAGATCACTCCTCGGCTGGTCCAAAAGCTGCTGCCGCCGCGCCGCGTTACCACTTACTGAATCCACGGATTAACGGATTCACCCGCTGTTTACTGTCTTGAGAATGTGCCGGAGGTATGCACACTTTCTAAATAAAAATTTGGTACCGTTAAACCTGATGCATTAAGAAGTTAATTCTAAAAATTTAAATAAAAACACATATTGAACATTTTTGTAGGATTGCAAGTCCATCATGTTTCTCTTCTCTGTACACCAAGTTAATCACAAAATGCAATAAATAATAACTTAGTTTGGAGACAGTGGTTGTTTAACTAAACTAAATGAAAAGTGTGATCTGCCAATGCATGCATGTTGGTTGACAATGTTGAACAATCGCCACAGACTTCAATTGCCTCTTCCTTATATGATATATATCTCATATAATGGAACTGAATTCAGCCAACGCGCTGCTTTCCCGAAAGGAACTTGATCGGAGCAAGGAGAGAGGAGGCACCGCCCTGAACATAAAAATAAGACCAATTCAAACCTCCTGCGACGCAGATGCCAGTACAGTAGCTCTTGCACCTGGAGCAGTTCTGGTGCACTAGTATTTTAGGACTAAGGAGGCATCCGAGAATGCTCTATCCACCCAATCTCTTCAAACCATTCATCAACCTAGCAGCTTCATGGTGGTGCCGATGGCTGTAGCAACGACGACCTTCTTTGGCTGTATGATTCACTTCGTCGGAATCAGGCCCACCTCTGACGAGCGCAAACCCTCACCACTGACAGATTTGGCCCTGCGTCAGATTATTATGGTCACCCATGACACCAGTCACCTGTGACGGGAGAAGGTCCCGTCAATGCTTGAGGGAACATCGTGTGACGGCGTTGTAATTAGCAAACCCAGCTTCTAGTGGTGCAGCCAGACATCCTGGTGATGGGAATGTGCCAAAATCAGTCGAAAGAAAAGGTGGCACAGCTTGCCAACAATGAAAAATCCAGTAACAGATCCATGGCTGATTAATTCAACATTTTAGACTACAATGAATGACCCAAGAACTTACAAGATTGAGTTACAAGGAACATGAAAAAACAAACTGCTTGGGGAAAACACAATTGTTCAGATTCCAGTTTTTCCACATTCCCAAAGACAAGAAATCTAAACACTACAGTTCACCACTTCAAGGAAAACAAGACACCAAAAGCAACACTCTTTCTAGCATCAATCATCGGACCCCTTTCAATTAATCTCCAAGTGCAACACATCAAACGTCGTCAACAAGAAACACACTCCCAATGAAAACTTGGCACGATAAACTTGCAGAATATAAAATAAAATCAAAGGCATACACACTCAATACCGCTCAATGAATGCGGTGGAGGAGGTGCAGCTCGCGGCAGTAGGCTGCTTGAAGATGGGGAGGAGGCTGGGGGAGACGGCGCTCAGATGAGGACGAGGTGGACGGTGTGGCTGCCGCCGCTCGGGAATGGAGAGGCGCCTAGCTCTTGAGGTGGGCTTGCTCGGAGGATGGAGGCAGAGGACTGGCCAAAGCTGGATCTGGTGTCCCCGACCTTCCAAGGCCGATCTAGCGTCCTAACGACGGGAACAACGCGAAAGCGGACTGCATCTGCTTCTTGGCATACCCGTGAATGCGGTGCTCAGGGACGGACAGAAACATGAACCAACACCAGATCGATGCAACCCATTTGGCACCCGGCGGTCGGGGGAGTGGTGGATGCGGCAACTTGGTGCTCAGATATGACGGTGCTTGCATGTAGCAAGGGAAGGCGTGGGGGCGGCGCACCCGACCACGCTCGTTCGGGTGGAGGGGAAGAAGCGCTCCACGGGGTGTTGGCTGGTATATTAAATGCCAATTCATGCCAAACATATTGTATAACAACATAACTAATAAAGCATCCATTATAGTGTAGGCAAAATCTAATATATCCCACGAGTGCTGGGTGCTATTGTGGATGCAAGTGAAATCAACTTGCCAAATTGTAATAAATCCAGAATTAAGTGAAGAAGAATTTTATCATACAAAGAGTGGGCTTAAAACTTAATCCAAGAATCAAGAAAATGGCCCAACTCTCCTGAAATGGATAAGGCAGAGCAAGAGGAGGCCAGACCGAATCTGGGGCCATTCTGGCCCATCAGGTTCGCGCAGAACTTGTAAATCATGGTTGGATCAGGTTTTTGGTATGGACGCTTCTGAGTCTCCTAATGGTGGTTGCGGGCAATTATGCAATCACATAGTTTTATCACAGGCCATGTACCATGCTATATAGAGCTCTCAATCTCACTTCAACATACACTCCAAGCTTTGCTGAAGTATAAGATGCTCATTGTACTTTATAATAGAGAGTAATGTAGAAGAAGTCGAGAATTTCCGAGATTGCCGGTAATCTCTCTTATTTTACTCTGTTTATTACTCTTCTGTAATAGCAATTCATTCTAAGTAATTAAGATTTATTTCAGTGAGAAATTATCATTGATCGTTTAATAGTAAAAATATAGTGGTGTGCTTTAAGTGTTTAAGCTTAACGCTAAATTAGTTATTATTGCGTAGGACGTGGTGTCTGGTAGAATAATTTCCAATGATTGCTTCATATCCAACAATAGGTTTTGAGGTGGGTGTAGAGGTGGTGAATATTCTCTCATTCACTGAAGCCTCTGTTCGGTGTACGCAGTAGAGCGACAATCTGGGAGCACGCGGGCTGGCAGTGCTAAAGGAATGGCGTAGAATTAAATTGAGCTTTCTGTTAGACACTGCGTCTCACTAGAAAATGCTCTCTATCCTTTGCTATTTTGCTTCGTATCTGGATGAACTGACGAGGAGCTGAGCACACACTTCCTGTGGAAATCGAATACTGAATACTCCGAGAAGTACAATCGGTAATCTCCGTGCGCTTCGGATTTTTATCTGTGAGGTTAAGAAATACCAATACAGGCATGGTGCCCTTGGCTGGAGCTCAAAATCGGTAGGTAAGAGGCACAGTAGAACAGAGACCGACAGTCCTGGTCGGAGGGCATCCGCCAGTGCCAAACGGGAAGGAGGGCTCGCTGGATGTGGTGCTCGGCAGCGTTTGCTGCATCGGCTGCAGTGTTGACGAGGCAGCTTGGTGTGGGAGGGCCGGAAGACGAAGGGAGAGATAGAGGAAGGAGAGGGAGGGAGAAAGAAGAAGAGGATAACGATGGACTCGCTGTAGGGAGGAGAGTTAAGGTGAGGTTTGATGAGAATAGACCTGAGCCGAGGTTGGTCCCCGAGCGCAGGCCCCTCCAATAGGCAAGCCAGATACATTCTCATATTTTTAGTACCTAGATGGTCTAGGGTTTTAATGAGAGAAGGATTCTACCCTTTGGAGAGGTAGATCCAGAGCATAAGATCACTAACTAGGATTCTTGATTTCTAGTGCCCAAGCCGCATAGAGGAGGAAAGAAAGCTCAAGCATCATAAGCGCCGCAACCCTTCCCCTTTAGCTTTTTTGTGTCTTGAAGGCACAGTAAATTTTACAAATCAGACATATGAGATATCTCCATCTGTAAGCTGATTAGTACGTATTACGGTGACAAAAACCTGTGAATGGGTCTGGTGATCGACTGAACTGTTTGTCTTAATGATGGACACGCGCAAAGCTGAGGCCATCGTGCCGAATAACTTCATATGTCACGGTTGGAGTACTTCTCGTCATTGCTAAGACACTTTATTGCATATTCATTGAAATGAACCGAAGGAATATACTATAAAAATGTTAATAATGGAAAGACAATAAAGATAATGCAATTCAATCATCTGATTATGTGCTCGAACCAATACACCTTGCTGGAGAAGCATCTATAGCCGGTTCACACCCCCTTTAATCCAGATTATGCAACGCGGACCGAATCTTGGACTAAGTTTTTTCTTCTTTTTTCATGTTTTTTGTTGTTTGCATATGATTTTCTAACGCAAACTCAACAATAAAATATCCTATTCAAGAAACATCACGAATCATCCACAAAATCAAGATCGAATTGGCATAAAAAATTGACAATTCAACATCATAAAATTCAAGTCAAAGAAATCACAAGTACAAATTTACTTGTGCAAGGCCATCACTGCCGCTGCCACGCGGCCGGCACTCCGCCCCGTGCCAGG
>CM020185.1:2485942-2504825 GCA_009805545.1 Oryza longistaminata | reverse complement strand
GGAGCGGTGGCGGAGCGGAAGCGAGGGAGCGGCTGGGAGCGGCGGCGGGCGGCGTGCATGCTTGGAAGGCGGTGATGGCGACAGCGCCGACAAGGAGGGCGGCAGCTAGGGTTAGGTTTTGGATTTTATTTGTTTTCAGTTTTTTATTTTTGCGTGTAGGCAACATAAGCACCCGCACGCAATAATCAGATTTTTGCGTGCGGGTGCATCACTCGCACGAAAAAAAAAACAGATTTTTGCATATCCTTCGGTGCAGACGGACGGGATATCTGCATGCGAAAACACCTTTTCGACCGCACGGAAAAATCGTTTTTGTATTAGTGAATAACCAACACGTACCATTTTCCTCCAACAAATTACACATTAGCTGGAACAACAGCGTCCATATATAAAAGCTATCCTGGTGCATCCGTACGTCATCACAAAAATAATAGGAGCATTTGATGAAGCAACTATCTTAGCATGACGACACGGTGAATAGACCAAATCAAGATCTTTCTTAATTTTTGGCAAATCACGAATAATATCTGAATCACTAATCCTATGAGATGATAAAAACAATATATCCAAGTTTACAATGCCAAAACATCATCTCTTTAGAGATTTTAGCAACCAAATACACTATCTCAGATAAAACAAAGACTTTCAAAATCAATTTTAGAAACTCTCCCATAGCAAGAAATTTTCTCCCATAGCGAGAAATACCGAACACTGAATCTCCAGACGAATCAAAGTATTTTTCTTCCCGTTTCTTAAAGTGAATCTCATACTTTTCATCAACAACTAGCTTATAATGTCGCGTCTTCGCGTGACTCTAACCGCCCTCCGATTTGCCAAAACTTTGAATGTCTCTAAAGAGTTAAAAATTAAACCATGAACATAGGGTGTACTTCAATTCTGGAACTGCACACCATCGGTAGTAAAGAGTAAGAACTTAGCACTCTTGCATAATCATTTCTATCAAAAGGAGACGGAAAAAAACAACAAAGATCAGGTTCCACGTGGTTTTGAATTGTCATGCAAGAGTAGTAACTGATAGCATCTGGATATCATGCTGCTTGAAATAATCTGATGGTAGCTACAGTCACAGTTTATTTTTGGTAATTTGAATTGTACAGCACCCACTGTAATAACTTTATCCTTGTATGTACAACAGTTCCATTTATTTTTTAAAAAAAGATTAAAAGTGATTACATCCTAATTCCGTCTGTTGCCTTGAACATTTCACTAAAATCAGCAATCCCGTCCTCGGAAAAACACCCGGTTTCACCTTGAATCATACATGACAGAGCATAGTCCCAAGGACGTCCTGGTATTAACATATAAGTCAGTCAACAAATCAAAAAGTTTGTGGCTCTTCAATAATTTGAGAAACAAACTATGCATGAAGGCAACTAACTTTAAAACCAATTTGAGAATGTCACAACATTTTCCTTGTAAGATCATTTGCAATACGAGATATATTTTGCCTCACAACTTAATTATTGTCTTTTGGAAAAAGGAAAAGAAGATAGATACAATCCTTTCTGCAATTCCAAAATGATGGTAGCACCACATTAATTGAAAATTAAGTACATTAGACTATGGCTCATAATCAATCAATTGATGCATAGAAAAAGTTAAGCTTTAATTCATTGTATGAACAGAGCATGTAAGTTATAACAATAAAATCTACACATGAAGACTTGCTCCTGGGGTCGTTCGTGCAAAGTTAGGCCACTTATAAGGCATAACATGGGCCACTCCGATCTACACATCAAACAGTGCTAGCCGCTTAGCCTAGTTGGCTAATCCCTCTTAAGGTATTGTTGGGATTTTTTTGGTGGATTTGCCCTTAACCCTTGAAGTTAGTATTAAGAAATAATGCAAAGATTCTGAGCTGAGAAGTTGACTTGAGGGAAATCGGTTTTAAGTTTTGTATCTAGTTAAATCCATCAGACCATCAGTTGCATGCACCAAACAGAAATTTCTAAATAATATTAACTGAAAGCCATTGGCTTTAGTCTTATCTGCCTCAGAGGGCCATGGCTCTTTTTTGCAAATAGTATTTGCTGCAGATACTACGGGAATGCTGAATAGCAGATAGCACATACATGTCATTATCCAGTATTTTTTTTCTGACAAAAAAATAGCAAAGAATGTACTTTGGATTTTCATGTAGTAACCTTCATTACTGCATTTATATACCAAGAGGCAAAATTCTTGATTTTTCGCATCTGGTATTTTCCTATCACCAATCTTGCCTATACTCCCTGCATCTACTTTTGATCATCATATTATCTTGGCACACAGACTAAGTATAAGTAATTTTACTTATCATCCATTTAAACATGCTACTAGTTATTCCTCGTAAACAAGCGATTCATTAATATTTACATTTCTCGATGCCTATGCAGCCAATCTTGTGTGGAAGAATGGAAAGTCACGCATTAAATCCGAGAAAGCCATTAAGAAGATATGTTATTGGATTGAAATATGACTATCAAAAATAAATTTTTCAGATTTGGAAATATGACTATAAAAAATATGAGACTTTTACAGTGCTTGGGAGGTATCTAGGATACCTTTTAAACTATTAAAGATCCACCGTTGATTACTAAATATTAATCTAGGAATAGAAATAACATAAGGATGGGCAATTTAGTAATTGTTTTCAGTTATAACAACTTCTAACTTCTCCCTGATTGTTTTCAGTTATAATTCAATCGCCATTGCTGCTCGCGTATTACTTCCATTCACTAATTCTCATCTCTTGCTGCTCCTGCTGCTTACATTATAGTCACTTATTAATTTCATAGGGTATCACATCCTCTAGCCTTTGGAAGGCAATTTTCTTCTCTGTCTTTTGGATGACCTGAGGATGCCGGTGTGGATCAGTGTCTTAATTAAATTCACCAATGAACTACTAAAACTTTAAATAATATGACACCACCCGCTTTATGGACATCAATATTTATAACAAAATAAATCTGTAATCGATCAAAATGTCATGTAATCGATGCTATGAACTTCATACTACGTACAGAACAAACTCGAGATCGAAGAAACCGCATGAAGAACTTCTGTTACTGTGATTTGCCTTTCATAGATTGATTTAAATACCAATGGAGACAATTACCTATCTACCCTCCCGCCAAATCTCTATGTTAGTACCTGGCCCACTTTTGTGCACACACATGCATGTACTGATCACACATGTACACACGTACATGTACCCTGCTACAGTACCTCGTGTACTGTAACACATCTTTTCTTCTTCCAGTTTTCTACCTCCAATTTCCTTCGCGAACACCGACGCTTGCACGCACACCTCGTGAAGCCCGTTGTGAAGATCTCTCCCACACGATGTCCATCCACTGCATGCCATCTCGTATCCGGTATCTTTAACCGTCTGGACCTTTCAACTCCTCCCTGAGTCTAGTCCCGATCCCCACCATTGACCGAAGTTGCCCTCCAAGAATCCTGACTCTAGTCACCTTCTCACATGGTATCCCGACCGCACTAGACCTCTGCTCCTCCCTGAGCATAGTCCCGGTCCTCACCATTGACCAAGGCTGACCTCAAGTCACCTGCACACAATCAGACAAAACAACCGTTTCTGGGCATAGATATCACAACCTGACCCACATTAGTCACACGCACTCACACCAACATCCACACATTTTTTCAAACTAATTCATCGATTAAATCATTTTACAAAGCCAATTGTTCATCACAAATATTAATCATGACAATGATTTCACAACGACTACTTTATTAGACTCGAAAACCAACTTAAATCTGTCTCTAGTCAGACGGGAGCCACTAACAAAATTCCTGTTGATAGTAGGGACATGTTGCACATTCTTCAGCTGCACGATCTTTCCCGAAGTAACTTCAGATCTACCGTGCCAACACCATGAACAGAAGCATGTGACCCATTCCCCATTAGGACGGTGGAATCCCGTGCGACTTGATAAGAAGAGAACAACGAAATATCAGCACAAACATGTACATTGGCCCCTGTATCAATCCACCAATTAGTAGACTGATTAACTGAAAAAACAGTAGGTAAATTACCATAAGTTGTTTTTTTATTTGTATTTGCCCTTTAGTTAAAATTTTCAATTTCATTAAGAAAAACTAAATAGAAAAATGGAAAATGAAAATGGATAGAATTCCTACTTTTTTCTTCAAATCCAAAAACTTTCTCCTTTTTTTATACATAGGTCGTCGATTCGGCATTGGATAAAAAAGGGCAGGGTGCCCCTTCTAGTAAATAGTTCAAACCATTTTATCGATATGAGTGTTCTATATCAGATAAATTCTACATTAGCTATTTCCTGTTTAAAGCATTTGGTACTAATACTAATATAGTTGTAGAAAGAGTACCCCCTTTTGCCTAGACTTCAAGCAGTTTAGCTTTAACCGTGTTAATGGTCTCATATTATTGGTCTATAGAGAATCAAAGTTGATTTGATTTACCAATAGGTCGCGAAATGCTATGGATCTTTCATATGATTTCTGCATTTATTCAGAAGTAATTCGTCGAGATCTCCTTCTCTAGTGTTACCAATGGTCACATTAGCAGATTTAGAAGTCTACCCTGCAGGTGCTTTCATCCCCTTGCATTGTGGACACTTCCTGGCCAAATGACCAGGCAAGCCACACACAAAGCAAGTTCTCTCATCCTGGTTCGGATTGCTGTTGTTCTTCTTTTGCTTCTTGAAGTTGGTGGTCTGCTGAGCTTTGTATTTCCCCTTGCTCTTGTTCTGGGCCTTGTGCACAACATTGGCACTGGACTGCCCACCATCGCCCTTAGGTGCGAAGTCTTTTTCATGAGCTTTCTCCTCAACATCAAGAGACGCTATCAACCCCTCAATGGTGTATTCCTGTCTGTTGTGTTTGAGTGCAGTACACGAGTTCTTTAGCCATGGTCTGTCTCATGAGCCTGCTCAACTACAGAACGGTTGTCAGCCATCCTGTAGTCATGAAACTGCTCCACGAGTTCTTTAGCCATGGTCTGTCTCATGAGCCTGCTCAACTACAGAACGGTTGTCAGCCATCCTGTAGTCATGAAACTGCTCCACGAGTTCTTTAGCCATGGTCTGTCTCATGAGCCTGCTCAACTACAGAACGGTTGTCAGCCATCCTGTAGTCATGAAACTGCTCCACGAGTTCTTTAGCCATGGTCTGTATCTCATGAGCCTGCTCAACTACAAAACAGTTGTCAGCCATCCTGTAGTCATGAAACTGCTCCACGAGTTCTTTAGCCATGGTCTGTATCTCATGAGCCTGCTCAACTACAAAACAGTTGTCAGCCATCCTGTAGTCATGAAACTGCTCCACGAGTTCTTTAGCCATGGTCTGTATCTCATGAGCCTGCTCAACTACAAAACAGTTGTCAGCCATCCTGTAGTCATGAAACTGCTCCACGAGTTCTTTAGCCATGGTCTGTATCTCATGAGCCTGCTCAACTACAAAACAGTTGTCAGCCATCCTGTAGTCATGAAACTGCTCCACGAGTTCTTTAGCCATGGTCTGTATCTCATGAGCCTGCTCAACTACAAAACAGTTGTCAGCCATCCTGTAGTCATGAAACTGCTCCACGAGTTCTTTAGCCATGGTCTGTATCTCATGAGCCTGCTCAACTACAAAACAGTTGTCAGCCATCCTGTAGTCATGAAACTGCTCCACGAGTTCTTTAGCCATGGTCTGTATCTCATGAGCCTGCTCAACTACAAAACAGTTGTCAGCCATCCTGTAGTCATGAAACTGCTCCACGAGTTCTTTAGCCATGGTCTGTATCTCATGAGCCTGCTCAACTACAAAACAGTTGTCAGCCATCCTGTAGTCATGAAACTGCTCCACGAGTTCTTTAGCCATGGTCTGTATCTCATGAGCCTGCTCAACTACAAAACAGTTGTCAGCCATCCTGTAGTCATGAAACTGCTCCACGAGTTCTTTAGCCATGGTCTGTATCTCATGAGCCTGCTCAACTACAAAACAGTTGTCAGCCATCCTGTAGTCATGAAACTGCTCCACGAGTTCTTTAGCCATGGTCTGTATCTCATGAGCCTGCTCAACTACAAAACAGTTGTCAGCCATCCTGTAGTCATGAAACTGCTCCACGAGTTCTTTAGCCATGGTCTGTATCTCATGAGCCTGCTCAACTACAAAACAGTTGTCAGCCATCCTGTAGTCATGAAACTGCTCCACGAGTTCTTTAGCCATGGTCTGTATCTCATGAGCCTGCTCAACTACAAAACAGTTGTCAGCCATCCTGTAGTCATGAAACTGCTCCACGAGTTCTTTAGCCATGGTCTGTATCTCATGAGCCTGCTCAACTACAAAACAGTTGTCAGCCATCCTGTAGTCATGAAACTGCTCCACGAGTTCTTTAGCCATGGTCTGTATCTCATGAGCCTGCTCAACTACAAAACAGTTGTCAGCGTGGATAGTCTCTGTGAACCCGGTCCACGGGTGATCTAGTTGTTTGACCCGTGGGTCTCGGCTGGAAGTTGCTTGATCCTTTCTTTTCTTGAGCAATATTGTGTTCACCTAATTTAATGGTACAATAATAAACAATTGAAAATATCCATTTAAATTACACTTAAATTAAGTTTGGATGGTCGTATCTCGGCCATACGAGCTCCTAATTAAATATAGGGGAGAGGATGAGGATTCCGTTTTTGCAATTAATTCGCCCAGAACTTGGGCAAGAGAGTAGGATTCAAAGGTGGCAGCGCTAGGGTTTCACGGGAGAGAGAGGATACCGGGCGAGAGGAGGAAGACGCGCCTGACAGGTGGGTCCCGCCCCCCATCGCGCGGTAAAAATACACATGTATAAATGAGATTGAAGGGGCCAGCCCAGTGTTTCCTCAGGATTCGAAGCGAAACAGGGAGAGAGAGGAGACACACATTCTGAAATTCTGATGATATATACATGCATGGCATCACCCAATTAACCATATCGACATGTTTGATTCAAACCTTCTGTGATTGATGCGGTTACCGTTCATGTAGTTTTGGATCTTGCAGCCACCACTCAAAGCACTGCTCGTAGGTATGAGTGGGATTGGGAGGCATACGAGAATGCAGCAGAACCGTGGCTTTGAGATGTTCTTCAGGACTGTACGGAGCTACTACCAGTTCTATAGATGGCATGTATATATGATGCCAGCACGGAACAACGTCGGAGAATGTTGGACTCATGACTATTCACCTTGCGGCCTGCGAGTTACCCGTGCTATCCTCATTGTATGCTCAACTAGATTTTGGACCTCAACTAGAGCATAGACCAACTTTATCTGATTATCTGAAGCGTTCACCAAAATTTACTGTGCTTGAGTTACGAACAACCTTCCAGAGCAGGTTTTAGTAAATTATTGAAGTGTTGTGTTATTGATGCATTGTCGTGCTAAGGTTAAGCTCGACTCCAAGCTCGAAATTGCGTAGCCTTAATTAACAATAATTCTTGTGAGGCATGTTATTGCCTGTTAGTGACTTGTGATGTGGTCGTATATATGAATTGTCATTTTTTTCCCCCGGAAGTATCACATGGATGTAGTAGAGAAGTGATAGAGTTAACTTATTGAACTATAAAAATATTTCAGAAATAATATTTTTCTATCATTTGTAATCTCTCTGTTTTGAAATGTATCACATTTTTATTGGCTTTTAGACATGACGTTAGACAATTTACTATAATAAAATTTTGAATAAGACAATTCATCTTATTTAAAATTTAGTGCAAATATAAATTAAAAAACATGTAAGTCATGCCTAAACTACCTTTAATGATAATATTGTGATAACAAAATAAGTTATACTTACATACAGTGCTACTACATGATCCCAAATAAGTGACACGCACATCCTACGTCTCAAAAATGGCATCTTCAAAAAGGGGCGGCTGATGGGCGGGTGACCGCTCTAGGCTATCACCCCCCATCACCCTATAAGCTACTCTCTCCCTTCCTCCTCCCCTCTTCTCTTCCTACTACACCATACATTTTTAAAAAATAAAAAAAATAAAGTTGGAAAAATTTATGTATAGAAATACTATATTAAACTTTAGATGTATAGAAATACAATATATAAAAAATATTTGAATTCAAATTCAAATTTGAAATCGGGTATATAAACTTTTGACTTATAAACTTTGGGTCTATAAATTTTAGGTGTATAAACTTTAGATGTATAGAAATACAATATATAAAAAATATTTGAATTCAAATTCAAATTTGAAATCGGGTATATAAACTTTTGACTTATAAACTTTGGGTCTATAAATTTTAGGTGTATAAACTTTAGATGTATAGAAATACAATATATAAAAAATATTTGAATTCAAATTCAAATTTGAATAGGATATATAAACTTTTGACTTATAAATTTTGGGTCTCTAAACTTTAGATGCGTAAACTTGAGATGTACAAACTTTAGGTGTATAAATTTACTAAAATAGGAAAGTAATACGGTGCCGAAAAAGGAAACCACATGATCGCCCCTAGCCTTTCTGTCTTCAAAAGGCACTCCGGTGGATATGCGGCACTTCATGGCGGCGCTCTGATGGGAGCTCATTGCCATCCAGAAAGATGGTGACTCTATTGTCACCCTGTCAGTCGATCCACTCTGTCTCGTGCTACTGAGGTCGAGCTGGTATTTATTACGAACATGGAATAATCTACAAACACACAGATACCATTGTAGCCTTCATCCAAGAGTATTTCAGGGTACGTATCGTATCCACAAGGAACGTGTGTGAACTAGTTTTCTTATTCGATTACCCAAGAACACAAGATAAATGGTAGGTGAGCATAGAGAGGAACTCCTATAGATTAGGCAAAACTCTATCAATTGCTTCGGGCACTTGCTTACCCATGTCTGCCAAAAGGTTCCGGTCTACAGCTCTATAATGCACCCGAACGAGGAGGATTACGAAGGACGGACAGGGATATCACCACCTGCCGCCTACCACTACAACCCGTGTAGCACACAACAAAGAAATGTAATATCTAGCCCATACACTACATCTCTGCTATTAATTACTACCCCAATCTCGGTACCAACCTTATGGAAGATCAAGGTACTCTTGTAAACAGAGCGATAAACCCGCAATGATGAGAATATATCTTACTTAAATAATAAGAGTAAATATCATAAATAAGTCACAAACACTTACTTATATGAAGACAAGCATCCGTCGAGGTACAAACTTGGAGGAGAATGTCGACAGCCCGACACTTCTCCAGACTTCCCCATACAACATTCCTAATCCCCTAGGAAACCTTTCCGTACAAGAAACAAACTTTACAGGCTCCAATGGTACCAAATTTGGACTCCCTACAAATTTGACTCTGCATCCCATACGCACACAATATCTCCATCGTATGCCATATGTAATCTTCACCAACCACGTGCATTGATCTTTAGCCTAAGAATCCCACATAATATTAAGATCGTCCGGACATCGTTTTCTCCCAAGTTGACTCCAGATCCATCACTAGCAACATTCTCCTGAGGCATCAAGACCACCTACATATGCATTAACCAAGAAACCATATCCGAGCACAAGTTCTCACTAATTTGATTAATTGTTAGCAAACAACATTACTACATACGCATAGTATCCATCTAGAAGTCATAAACATGAATTATCCAAGGATATTCAAAGAATCAACCCTAAACCGAAACCGACACAATGTCGGCCGGTCAGACCGTGGGCTGGCCGGTCTTACCACTCAGTACACGCCGGTTTGACCGGATCCAATCCGATACCAATCCTTGTTCAACACCTGAAAAGTCCAATCATCTCCAAGAACCATTCGCTAATAATCTCCAAATATATATCAAAACCAATAATCTCATATGCTAATTGTTCATCACAATATAATATTCAAACACACTTTGATTTTACAATTTTCATGGTAGATGTCGAATTCATCATAAGAAAATTTATGTGACTAATTTGTGACGAATTCATGTTCGTAAAAAACGGAGCATCACATTAGTTTCCTCACGACGAATTGGCAAATTTCATCACAGAACTTGTTCCATCCGTGACAAACTAAGTTCGTCGTAGAACCTATCTTTTTATGATGAAATTTAATGTCATAGAATTTTTATTGTTCATAGTTAAGCCTAGATACCATCATATTAAACTGCTAACCGGCGTGACATGGCTAAATCCACATCGCATTGTCCATGTTGGCAGATGATGAGGCTCCTATAGTAGGATCCGGTGTGTCATGATCGGTACCCATGTGTTGTTTTACTATTGAGACGCGCGTGTGTCCGATGTGTGTCATGATTGGGTTTATCCAAGTTGTCGATGGAGTTATAGGCACCCGTCATGTGTGCAAACATGGTGTTGGTTAAAAAGAAAACAAATATGGTATTGAAGAGGTACTAAAATTAATTTTTAGGGAAAAATTATGGTATCAGTGACTGGCCGGTGTGGTGCTCATAGATATTTCTCCTTTTCCGGATATGTATCATATTCATAGATGGTTCTATAGAAAAGCGACCGGGTTAACTTATTCTATTATAGGACCTCATTTTTTGGCTTATATACTTATGCTTATCAGCTAAAATTTAAATTTTCAATCTTAAATTTGAAACTGATTTGAGATTTTTTCATCGAAGTTCATTTTTCAGCATTTGCTTTTAGATGGATAAGTTCACATATATAAAAGTTTTATTTATAGATCATTTTTTGTTTGCAAATATGCCATTTCGCTTATTCCACGAATATTTTAGAAAGTCCTTTTTATGTCTGATGTACTAATTAACACATTTGTTGGTTCAGCTTTCATATAGGATTCGTTTTTGACTGCAAATAATATCTGCATGTATGCTATACAACATTGGTCGATATATATGTGCCACATGTGCTTTCTCTCCCTCTTAAGTGTTCTATGCTTACTAAAATCTGTTGCCTTATTCTTGACCACAATTTCCTTTGGGCTTCTCATGAAATATAAATCCTTGTACCAACACAATAATAAATACTTCAAATAATTGGGTGTATGGCTGGTGGTCCAGCTATAGATGGCCAAAAGGCCCGAGGCCCGACGGCCCAGCCCATGGCACGGCATTTTGGCCTGGCCCAAGCACGGCACGGCCCGACGGAGGTTGGGCCCGTGCCGGCCCGGTTTTGGCCCGGCCCAAGCACGGCACGGCCCGACGGAGACCAACGGGCCGTGCCTAGGCCCCTCCACCGGCACGATGGGCCGACAGCTAGGCCCGATACACAAATAAATAGGGGAGTAAAATAGACATATTATATGCCATGGACAAAAGAATAGGGATATAAAATAGACTTATTTATCTATACATATGTCAGCCTAAAGAGGAGGGACGGAAAATAGACTTATTTTAGCTGTACATATGTCAGCCCAAAGAGGAGGGATGGAAAATAGACTTATTTTAGCTGTACATATGTAATAGCCCAATAAGGAGGACGAAAAATAGACTTATTTTAAAAAAGGCCCGATGGGCCACCGGCCTTTCGTGCCGGCACGACACGGCCCGACAGCTAGTGGGCCGTGCCTGGGCAGGAGGTGCAGCCCATGGGCCGGCACAGCCCGACACGAAGTGCCGATCGGGCCATGCCGGCCTGATGGCTGGTGGGCCGTGCCCAGCCGTGCTGGGCGGGCCTTTTGGCCATCTATAGGTCCAGCCAGGCGAGGTCAAGCTTACATGCAAAATATACATTCCATATAAATGGGGAGAGACAGGTAACTCAGGTGGCCATATACTTGCATCCAAAATCCTAATGAAAGCCAGCTGCCAAACCTCGAGGAAAGCTTGAAGTGGATTTGTAGTAGCGTCGTGCAATTGACAGAACATTCAGCTTGACATATCTTATCTTTTATTATCCGCAGTTGGAGCAATGAGATCGATCGATCTCACTAATTCCAGCACAGCTAGCTAGGGTTAGGAGGCATCAGAGAACACAACAATATTGTGCTGCTCATGAATGTTTGTTCTACCAGACTTCAAAGACATGGGAAAGGGCCTCTTCAGACCCACGTAAGAGCACATAGATGGTTGCCGATGAAGCATATGCAAATATTGCCCTGGGGCTGGTCTTGGCTGAGACCATCGGCTGGCTCGTGGTTGGGGCGATGCATTAGGAAAGTGGCAGTAATATGGGTGAGATCGATCGAAGACACATGTGGGTATAACTCCGATAGAGGAACGCGAGGCTCTGATTGCATGTGTCGCCACCACGACCAACACGGTAGGCGCGCGTGTGCGATGGTGCGCGTACTCTGGTCTTCAATCTATGAAATTAAGCTGCCTCGACTTTGTTATTCACAAGGAACCCGACCTCGGCACAGAGCTGATGAGTCGGTCTGAGTCAATAACTAATACTACCTCCGTTTTTTAATAGATGACGCCGTTGACTTTTTCTCACATGTTTGACCATTCGTCTTATTTAAAAATTTTAAGCAAATGTATAAGATATAAATCACACTTAAAGTATTATGAGTGATAAAACAACTCATAACAAAATAAATTATAATTACATAAATTTTTTGAATAAGACGAATGGTCAAACATGTGAGAAAAAGTCAACGGCGTCATCTATTAAAAAAAATGGAGGGAGTATGTTCATTGGGTATTGGTGCATGCAATTTAGGTAATTGCATGTTGTGTTCGCCCAGTAGTTTGCAGAGAATAATTTCACATCAAGAGTTCATTGTTAAGGTTAACAACAATTGACAACCTATACGTAAACAGAATGTTAAGTCACTACTATAAAACCTCTTATAGGTGTCAGCTCAACCGGCACTGAACCATTACCTTTAAACAGCTATAGGTGCTAGTTATAAAGGAAAATACCGACATTAATACTATAGGTGTCATTTTTTTTTATTTTTAATAAACCAGTACCCAACCAACAGAGCCAGCTGAACCGGAGATCTTTATAGCCAGCCCCGCTCACACCAATACATCCTTATCCACATCCTTCTCTTCTCCCATCCTCCTCTCCTCCACCTTCCACATCCATCTCCCATCCTCCTCCTCCACATGCACCAGCGGCGTCGGCGGCGGCGGCGGCATCTCGCACCTTCCCCTTCTCCTCGTTGCCGCGGCTGCAGTACATCTAATACGTCTTGGACCGGCACCGTCAGTGAACTACGTACTAGTACCGTAGGACTGGGAGGCATTACAGCATCACCATCTCATCGAATGATTTCTCAATCAGTGCTTGCACAAGTTTGTTGCGCACGATGTGTCTGACCCTATGTGCTAACATGCAAAAAATTGGAGAGTCGGGAAGGAGATTGCAGTAACCGTGTTAGGGTAACATGGGTTAATTACTGCTTTTGTACAATATCCATGCATGGGGCCTTGAAGTAGTTTGATGGCATCGTACAGATTATTACAACCTCTACGAAATTGCAGGTTGGATTTGATTCTCAAAAATCCTATTTCACCAACTAGTGCGGATTTCACCATTGTTAGAATGGCCCCAGTGGTTTATATTAATTCTACAGTTGATCATTCCTAGGCTTGATTTGAGCTCCAAACGATTAGCTAGCTAGAGTTTCGTAACGTTTGGATGAATGCTTTTATCTAAACATCAAGGTCAAGCTAAAGTTCACTATGTATTTATCAAAGGAATTGAATTGGAGCTCGAGATTTCGATGACCATTCGTGTAAGGTTTAATTCATCGAGACGAGCTCGAGCCTGACGACGCCACTGATTTATATTCAGCTTGAGTCTAGGCAGACAAAGTTGAGCTAATAAGCTTGTCTGACATCGCTAGAGGCAGATCGAGTAGCCATAAACTGATCAATTTAGGCGTGTGTCAACAGGAAGATAACCTGATCTCGCAATATATATGCAAGTCCTGTGGACATGGGGGGGCATCGGGGACTGGAGAATGCAGTAACGACGATGATAATCTCTCCAAGATCACTGACGCCATCACGACGAATTCTTCTTCAGTGATATGCAACGCAAGCTGGCATGTTTGGCCAACTTGCAGAAAACTTGTTGATCTAAGAGCATCTCCAACAACCTCTCTATTTCACTCTTCAAGCTAAATTTTAGCCATTTTAGCCAAAAAAAAAAACATGCTCCAATATCCTCTCCAACCGGATGGCTAAACCATCTGGCTGGCCAAAACCTTCCCTCCACTAGCCAAATTTGGCCAGCCAAAAGTGACTAGTCAATCGTGGGCCCCACACATAATGGTGCTTTCGCTATACAGAAGATATGAATTATTCTGAAGTTCTGAACAATGGTGTGTTCTCTCTCTCATGTTCTTGCCTCTGCAGAATTGCACTACCTTGGCTGCTCCAGAGGTGAGAGTTTATTTTTTTTGTGGTCCGATTTGATCAGAGATTTCGTCTAGCTCCAGAGGATTTGGACCAAAAAGATGGAGAATTTGTAGGCGCTACACTTCGAGGATTGTCAGGGTATCAGGCTATCAGCATGATGGGGATCACCCTGAAAAACAGCCAGGAAAGCCACCTGACGTTCACCAGGTGCTCACACGTCAAGGCCAACTACATGAGGATAACCTCGCCGGAGGACAGCCCGGACACCACTGGAGTTCACGTCGTCAGCTCGCGAAATGTTCATATCATGGAGGACTCCATCTCCACATGTACACTTTTTAATTTTCTGAAGAAATGGAGCTTTGCTCTGAATTTTTGAATGATACAGTTTGGCAGGCCAATCTGCCTGTTGCTGAAACAGATGTCTCGTTTGAAATTAGTTGATCAAAGGTGTTTTACAGGACCGTAAAAAGGCTCACAAAGAACATTTTCTACCCCTTCTTTTTGCTTTTTTTAGGTCATGATTGTGTCTCGATTGTAGGCAATTCTACGGATGTGCGTCTAAGAGCAGAGGAGGAAAAATGTAGCACATATGGGTCCCATTTGTTATAGACTTATAATGGGAATGGTAGATGGAGAGGCTGTTGGAGCGAGTAGCTAGTTTGACTAGCCAACTGAGATGGAGAGTTGACTATATGGAATATGGATGTTTGAAGAGTTTAATTTGAAGAGGCTGTTTGAGATGCTCTAAGCTAATTTGAACTTGGTGTGCTCTTCGGAGGTGTGTCCCCAACATAACGATGAGGTGACACTAGGCTTGTCCTCTAGTTATTACACCAACAGGAATTCGCTTTCATGGTGAACGTTACGATCGAGAGCAAACCCAAAAAAATTCATTGGCAGCAGTGCGTACCTGTGTATCATACTCACTACGTGGCATGTACAATTCGTAGAAGTTACTACTGTATAATAAAGTTTAGGGGTGAACACGGTAATTAAAAGGTAGGTAGAATTAAATGGACAAAGGTTGTGATTGGATAGGAAGTGAGGACAGGTGGAGAAATTGAATGGTTAAGAATAAAATTTTGGTGGGGAAGTTATTATATTTTGAGGTAAATTCTAGAAACTAAAAATTGTTATATGTTAGGACGAAGAGAGTATTTAGTAAATTGTTACATTAGAGCTATAAACATTATTGTTTTTTCTAAACATGTAGTTCAAACATGTAGTTCTGTGATAGTTTAGTTATTAAATTTGTAGTTTCGTGACATATCATCTTAAATTTGTAGTTTTATAATAAGCTTGGTGCTAATTCTGTAGTTTGATGATACACCTAGTTGAATATGTAGTTCTATTATAGTTTGATTAAAGTATGTGTTCGTTTTATAAAATTTTCTCTAAACAATTTGACGCATAGTGTGGGTAGTTTACCGTGTAAATTCACTACTTGGCACAAGTTTATAGTGGTGTCCTGAACATAAATGGACGCCTTTGTAAACTGAAGGTAAAGATCAAGATTTTTCTTTGCTACCTTCGTCGTGGAGTTGTGCTAACCAATGCAATCCAGCTAAACATAATCGGCAAGGCAACCAAAATTGTTATTTTGGTCACGATAAGAAGATAATTGAACACATGTTCCTTGAATGTCATTTTGCTAACTTAGTTTGGTATCATATATGTCGTATCAAGAATTACTCTATCACATAGTCTTTATTCTTTACTTGTTGGCTTTTGAGAGTTCAAAACTATTTACAACCATAAGTTCTATTAGGGGTGGCTGTTACTTGTTACTCGCTTTAGTTATGCTGGTTTTACAGAAAAGTTATTTCTTCTCCTGTGCAGGTTGCTTATTTGATTATCCAATGCGTACATGGATTAAGTGGTCATGGACTTTTTTTACCCAGAGCATAGGTGGCGATCTAGTGTTATGATTGATGGCTCATAATACTTCCTGAACTTGCTTTAATTTTCTTATAAACTTTTAGGTTTGTGTGTTTTAGCTGTGTATATCCAGGGGCGGATCCAGAAAAAAATAGTAGTGGGGGCTGAACAAATTACGCCAGCATAAATCGAAACATGTCTCACATGTAAATTGGCTAAATGTCAGTTCAAGGTACACATACATTGAATTAATGATATGTCGAGAATTTTGTCCATACCAAACATCTCTATACCATGATCCATTAGACATGATCATCAATTAATACATGTGCTGATCATCTAAACATATTTGTTCCACATATGATATTTGATCAGGGATCCTTTAGAAATAGCAACACATAACATAAAGAGTCTCATGAAAGAATCACATATTCATTAACCAATAATGAGTTATCTATTTCAAGGAACAATGTCGGATAAATATGTAAACATAGTATGTGATACAATCATCTCTATGATTGCCTCTAGGGCATATCACTAACCTAGTCCCAAAACCAAACACATGCTAGAGGAAGTGGGGTTGGGGAGAACCGAATACCACCACCTCTCATGGTGCCGCCACCCCTCTCACTGTCTGGTCTCCAATTGCAGCCCCTTCCTCCCCTCCTCCTGTGTTCGCATCTCTCCCCTTTACAGCAAATTGCTGTCCTAGATCGCCACCCCCAAGAACCTGGATCAAGAAGCGAAGTGGAAAAACGGAACGAGGAGAAGAAGAGGAGTAGGAGGGGTTATATCGGAGTTCTCTAAAGAAACCCTAGGTGAGGCTTTTTCCCTTGTTGTATCAGTTGTTCTAGGGTGGTTTTAGTGGTTTAATTTGTGGTTGAGGAGGGTTAGAGAAGCATTTTGGGCGTTGTGATTCGGATTGGTAGTTTTGGGCGTGGGCAGATTTAAAGCGCCTCTGTTTTCCATCAATTTAATGATCAAAATGATTTATTCTGATCAAAGTGTCCATAAAAAAGTTGTAGTTACCGTTGCAATGTATCTTCTGACCACACAGAATTATTTTATTTCAAGTGGTTTAGGCGATATGAATTTTTGAGTATAACTGTTGCTTTTTCGTCGAAATCTGGATAGTAGTAGATTGAATTTTTTTGGAGGGGTTATTCAGCGGAATCAGTTAGGCTGCCTATAGACAAAGTTTTAGAGTTTTCTTTGAGCTTTCCATGTTGGTAAAGTACACTTTGATCGGATGAGTAGAACTCCGGATATAGTTGTTTTTGTATGTATCCTCTGAAATTCTAGACAGATTCTGAAGCCTGCCTTCAAACGCAAATTAGACCATTTAAATGGTAGAATAAAAATATGCTTTCCACATAAAAGTTGTAGGTATTGTTCTTTAGTTTTGGAAAATGTATTTATTTGCCATCATATCTGTAACATACCCAAGCCTATAAACCTGAGAATTAAATTAAATTTAAATGCATCATGTGGTTGTGGAGTGATTTTAATTGTTTTTGGATCTTAATCATCTCATCATCACATGCATCTTGATAGGCCTAGAGTCACAAAAACAATTAATCTGGTAATTATATGCATCCAAAAATTCCACAAAAATTCTCAAAAATACCTTGATATGTCAGAAAACAACCCACAAATTTTCAGAGTTTTTCAGTAAGGTTTGCTAACTTGTTGATCTACTTTAATCTCTCCAAAATCCTGAAAAACTGCTCAGCAGATTCAAACTTGCTCTCTCTATAAAATTTATTTCAAAACCTCTTTTTGAAGTTTGGTTTCAGCGGTGGCTGGTGCACTTATTTGTGTTCCTTGGGCATCCTTGGGCATGGGGGAGGTGGATGCTGTTGAGGGAGAGAGTGGGAAGCTGTCATGTGGGTCCAGGGGTGTGGGGCCACTGTCAGTGAAAGAAATTCGAAATAGCCTTGGAGGCTAAGTCAAAGGGGTGCCTGCAAGGATCTTTGGCAGGAGATTCAAGGTGGATTTTGTGCAGCAAGAAACCTGGGCTAGAGATCCTTTTGGTCGGGGGTGATGTGGAGAGTAAATGTGCCTGAAGTGGGTTGGGTTAGAAGTCTCTGGTTAGGTTCGATGGAGTGATGAAACATGTGTTGACAGTGTTGGTTAGCAGCAGTTGACAGTGCAGTTAACAGCTGATTGGATTTTTGGAGCGAGAGAAGAATGGTTAGAGAGTGATCCAGGGTGTGCCACTCCTCAGGGTGTTAGAAGAAGTTAGTAAAGACTTTAGCTGAAACCAAACTTCAAAAAGAGGTTTTGAAATAAATTTTTAAGAGAGAGCAAGTTTGAATCTGGAGCAGTTTTCAGGGATTTTGGAGAGTTAAAGTAGATCAAAGTTAGCAAACCTTACTGAAAAATCTAAAACTTTGTGGTTGCTGCTGACATATCATAGGTATTTTTAAGAACTTCTGTGAATTTTTGGATGCATATAATTACCAGATTAATTGTTTTTGTGACTCTGGCCTAGTCATTGCATGGTATGATGAGATGATTAAGATCAAAAACAATTAAAATCACTCCACAACCACATGATGCATTTAAATTAATTTAGTTCTCAGGTTTACAGGCTTGGGTATGTTACTTCCAGGTGCTGGTTCTTCGCCGGATATATAAGTGCTCTTTAGTGAGATTCAAGTGTCAAAAATATTTTTTGAGAGCCATTTTTTGAGGAATGGGCTTGGCCAGGAACGGA
>CM020185.1:2453203-2476622 GCA_009805545.1 Oryza longistaminata | reverse complement strand
CACGGCGCCGTCCAGGCTAGCCCCACCGACACGCAAGAGAGCTTCAGTGGCTCAGCACTCACCGACAACTCGGCGCAGCCTCGGCTGCCCTGGCGCGGCGGTGAGGCGATTTATAGACCCGACCACTCCCACTCCACCGCCCAACGGGATAGCAGACCGGGCACACGGAAAGAGGCCAGCAGCATAAGACCTCTGCCTGCAGGGTATAGTCTCTCCAAGAAGTCCCAAAGCCAGAACTCCTGCTGACTTGGCTTTTGCGAGCAGGGATTGCGGACAGTCCTGAGAGCAGGACAGCTTACCAGAGTCCGCTGCTGCCCCCTTTTTTTTAGATGGAAGCAGAGAAGTTCTTATGGGCCTTGATGCGTGCATTGGAGTTGGTGGATGATGGCATGAAATTGGAGGAAGTGTGGGTATGCTGCTTGTTGCGCTATTCGTGACCATTGACCTGCCAAATGCTTTGTTTCGCACGCAAGCGACGCCCGCTAGGCGCTTGGAATTTATACGACTGGTGTATGGACAGTCATTCTGGTGGCACCAGTAGTTTGTGCACTGTACTTTTACTTTGAGTTGTGATTGTTGCGATGTTTTCCAAAATAAACCAGTATTTATGTTTAGAACTCTGGTGTGCTAACCAATTTTTAACATTCTGTGAGTCCCTAAACAGTTGCGGCTTTATATCCAATTCCGCAGGCGGCAACTACGTATTCCATTTTTTTGGCAATTTGGGGGGGCTTTTTTTATATTCCAAAATAAAATTTTCCCCCCTTCGATTGGCATTTTTAGGAATGATTCCAGTTAGAATTTTTTGGCCTTATAATGTTATCCTTTTGATTATGGACAGAGACATTGCCTATTCTTCCGGTCTCATATGTTAAAGGAAACTCGGCGATGATTACGGTGCTGCGGGTGGGATCGAGTTGGAATGGAGGTGGCTCACACAAGCAGCTGAAGAAGGAAGATGGCATCATTGAGTACATGGCTGCTACCTTTTGATTTCAGTGGAGAGGGCACAGAGGAGAATACCGGTGCATAACCGGTTATCAGTTTTTGGAAGTTGTTGGATGGGAACACGCTGGCAAATCTGAGGAGCCAATGGCAGGTCAATGTTCAGGGCCTTACTGGCGGAGGAATACACAATTTTGCATGATCTATTGGGTCACTTCGTTTTGGTCTTGTAGAACAGCACGGGTCTGTTTCCATTGGAAAAGCTTGGTATTTTCTTTGGTACACGGATGGTTGGAAATCGTCCAATCTAGAGACGCGAACAATCGGTGGGTCCGCTCCAACTCGACAGTGTCGGTTCACTTCCACCATGTTTTGCACGCGGCTATGAATGATCTCGCTGGTGGAAAATATTGAAACCGGTTGATCCCAACTTCTTAGATATTAAACCTCAGATTCTGCAAGAGAATCCTTTCAAGCCTTTCTACCAATCAGTGGGAGCTGTGATGGCACACATTATTCCAGTTCTGCCTAATGCAGCTGAGCGCTATGCACACACAGGAACCGTCACCACATAACAACCAGAAATGTTCTAGTAATATGTGATCATGATGGAGAATTATTTTCTGTGATGCTGGCTGGCCTGGATCAGTTCACGACCAAAGGGATTCTCATGAGGCGTGGCAGGCTTACCCCTACGATTACCCACGGGTACCGTTAGGTGAAGTTGTATCGGTCAATACACTTTTTAGTTGCCAAATGTCTTGATTTATTTTATTCTACACATGTGCACTAATATTTAATTCCTGCGCCGTTAACCAGGCAGGTACCTACTTGTCGACTCCGGATTTCCTACTAGGATGGGATTTCTTGCACCGTACCCACATGTAGGTACCACAGGGATCAACTTGCGTCGAGGGGAGCCCCGCCACCCGTAGGACGGGAAGAGACTTTCAACCATCGACACTTCCACGTGCGAGGGATCGTGGAAAGACAAATTTGGCATCGCAAAAAAGATGTGGAAATATTGAAAGAAATCCCTTATTACCGGAGATGAGGACATCCCGCACGCATCATTCATGCCAGCTTTCGCTCTACACAACTTGTAGGTTGGATAGTTAAAAGGATCCGACCTATACGGTTCACTAATGCTCTCTACAACGGCAATCCAGTGACGCTGCTGAACGATTCATTCGTCATATGGTATTACGCAACAAATAGCGAGGCCGCTATGAGCATGTTGCGTGACTGTATTGCTGATAGATGCGTACAATAACTAACCATTAGGTAGGTGATGTTACCTCATATGCTTGTCGTATGTTCCAAGTACTTCAATTTTTAGGATTGGTATGGGTTTACCATTTATTTTTATACACGTTAACAACAAATTTGAATGCACGATTCTTGCGTTATCTGTTTCACAATTCATTTTTTTCTTAATTCTTGCGTTATTATTTCAGACAAAAAATTAATCAATGTTATTGCAAAATATATGTCGAATCTTCACATAATTATGAAAATTATTATGTTAAGATAATACTGCGTCATTACGAATGGTTTTCTGCTACTGCATAGCACAATTACGAAATTCAATCATACATACCAATCTATATATTTTCAAACGTTAAACTACATGAAATGAACCATATGAACATTACTACTGTAATGCAAATCCCATTTCTTCTCAATTTTTTCAAATCGGTGTTGTTTTTCTTTGGTGCATCTACCAATTTCTCCCACGCATTTACACCCCCTGCAGCGCATTGCGGCGACAACGGCAGCCATCCTTCTCTCGCCGACGGAAAGTGTCGGCGCTCCAACGGCGCGGTGGACGCCATCTCGTCGTCAACTGCTACAGTAAGATACTACAGTACGTTAGTCTACAGTGCTCAGGTTCGTAAATCCCTGGAAAGCTCTCCAAACTTGCTCATACGAACAGAGCCTTAGCTCCAAGGCATTTTCGAATTTCTTTCACTGACAGTGGGCCCCACACCCCCTGGGACCCACATGACAGCCTCCCACTCTCCCCTCGCAGCATCCACCGTCTCCCATGCCCAATGGATGCCCAAGGAACACAGTGAGTGCACCGGCCACCTCTCTCTCTCTCTCACTCCCCCACTCCACTCTTCCTTATTTCCCAAGCCAAAGCACCAGAAGCAACAGCACACTCCCCACATAGCGTTCCAAGTCCAAGAAAACACACCCACGCACAGAATGCCAGAGCTCGGCCATCTTCCCCGGCTCCGGCGACTTAGCCGTCGTCGCCGTGCATCCCCGGTGAGTCCTCTCTCTTCCCTCCTATGGAACGTGACCTACGCATCACGCCGAGCTCACCCGTACCCCTTTTGCCCTAGACCAATCTGTCGAGCACGTGGTGGTCACCGTCCTCGCCGCCGGCCACCCGAACGCCAACGCCGCTCCGGCCGCCGTTCCTCACCACCGAAGCAACACCAAGCTCCGGTGAGTTTTCCGCCGGATTCCTCTCGCATGCACCCTCTGTGGCTCATCCTAACACCCCGTACTCTCGAAGTTGCAGTTCGCGCCTTGAGTCGACCCGGCGACGTCGACGCCGGAGTTTTGCCGCCGTTGGCCAACTACCACCATCTCCGCCGCTCCCTGGATCTCGCTTCCTTAGTTTCTCTGCTTGGTGAGCACGCTGGTACCATATGAGAGCACATGCACTAACCCTTTGCACTAACCAAGCCTCTGCATGCGCATGCATGGGCATACCGAGACACACCGCGCTGTAGCTCATGTTCCATGGGCTACAGACCACCATTTCCTCACCAGCACCACTCACGGATGCGCAAGAACGTTCTCTACATTTTCTCTTTTGTGCTCGAACCGATTCGATCCACCGATCGCGCCGCGTGAGCCGTAGACCGAGCTCAGCCATGGCTGCTCCCGATGTGAGGCTAGCTGGGGACTTCATTTCTTGAATTGATCGACTCTAGGGTCCAATCTGAAAACTGCCATGACTCATATTACTATAGCAGGACCTTGATATGAAATAAACAAAAGAAATAGGACTCTTTAATAAAGTTTGCTGTACAGGTGGCAGAAGGAGTGTGGGTTGATTCCCCCAACTTCCGAGGACCTCTCTGCAAATCTCCTTTCACTGACCTGTGGACCCAGCTGGAATTCAATTTCGAAATTGATTTCTATTTTGGTTTAAAGCAGAGAATGAGCAGAACTTCTAAAATTTGCAGAACATTCATTTTAACTTCAAAAAATTGTGAAACCAGTTTTGTTTGATCCATAAAGCTGTGAACTATTTTACAAAAATATAAAACTGGGTACTTTCTGTACAACGTTTCCTTTATTTTGTTTTGCCATAATGTTGCCTAGAACTTGTTAAATCCATAACAAATTGAATATAGCTCTAACAATTGTGAAACCACTGTGAACTTTATAAAATCATGCTCTGTAACTTTGTAAAAGGAATTTTGTTCACTTCTGTACAAAAATGTTGCTTAATAAAACTTAGCCCTTTTCAAACTTTTTATTGTAAAATGCATATCTCTGTAAATAAAAAAGTGACAAAATAAAAATTCCTTCACCATAGACCACCTGAGACCAGCACAAACTCACTGCATAAGTTTCATGCATTTTCATGCCATTTTGGTTTTTATGCATTTTTGTATTTATCGTATACGCGTATTTTGCATAGATGAAGAATACTGTCGAAGAAGAAGAGGGTGAGTTTGTTGACGACCAGGTTCAGCAATTTGCAGACGAAGGCAAGTTTGCCCCTCCTTTGACCACATTGATCCTATGTTTTATTGGGTTAAATGATTCTATTGCAAACATGCATACGTTAGCTAGTATTAATTTTGGTAAAAAAAATATATAAATGTGGGAATGGTAGATATGGCCTAATTGTTGCATAATCCACCTTGAAATATTGAATCCTTTCTGGTTGTAACCATAGAGTGTTTTTGAATACAATTATTGTGTTCTTTGGGATTATACTATGCTTATATTACCGCTATATGCTTATATTCGGTTACCGCCTTGCCAATTACTCGTTTTGATAAATGTTATATGTGAAAATGGTTATTTTGATGTTGCTGGACAGAAATTTAAGTGTGTGAGTGTCACGCCCGGAATTTCTATCCAAAATTCCAAACGCTTACATGTGTATAAACCCTCGTCCAGGAATCAGCCGAGGCACACAATAACAATTGAAATAGAGTACAAATTATTACTCTAATTAATAAGCGAATAAAATGTCATTACAGAGGTAGATAGTCCTCTCAATCAATAAAGTTCTAAGCAGCGGAAAAAAATAAAAGAAACAGCGCAAGCGATCCTCTCCACAGGCAGCTTGACCAGGGCTACGCTTAATCATCCACACCATCAGCATCGCTGTAAAACCTCCTCTGATGAATGATTGCAAGGTGAGTATATGACATACTCACAAGTCACGCAGCAAATATGCAAGTGCACAGGATAACAAAGGATGGCATAGTATAGTCTCATTTGCATAAACAGCATTTAATAAATATTTCAGAATTTAATAAAACAGTTAAATAATAATTAAACAATATTAATCCATCGCTATACAACATACCCTGTTGCATAGGCCCAACCATTCTGAACAACCAATCCCGGCTGCACAGATCTATCTCCAAACCGGGAATTAACCATTCTAAACCAGGAGTTAAACAAGTTAACATCATCCATTAATAGGGTGTAAAGTGTGAGACTAATCACGAAAGACATTGTTAGACCCGCCCATAAACCGCGGGACGGCTATTCGAATAGTTTGAACTCTGATCAGAGGTGTACCACTGTACCCACAAGACACAATCTCAACATCATGTCAACCATGCGTCGCGATACTTGACAAGTACCCGAATAGAGATTGTGACAATACCCTCTATATAATACAATTCAAAGCAGTGCACCGTTCCCGGATCATAATCACCCCCTTATAAACAAGGTATGGACTCCCCAGCGACCCCCGTGGGCTTATCTCCGCCACTTCACAGTCTAGTGCTCTACTATGAACCATACTATACAGAAAGTAAAGCCGTTGCCCATGCTGGCTTGTGGTTGGCACGGTAAATGTTTCACAACCGAAAATCGTGAACCGGTCCTTAATTTGTCATGAGCACAACCATCAAAACCATATGCTCACAACCCACCATTATCATATTTTAGTTGTCAAATTAATTAATTAACCAATCGTGATTAACCATCATGAGCTATCATTAAGCCATCAATAAATAATAGTGATTCATAAGTTATCCCAGTAGTGAGCTAATGTCTCTAAGCATGGCTAAGCAATGATGTCTAATATCTAGCTGAACCATTATATAAAGCTCAACTAGTCAAGTTATAACCCAGGGTATCAAGGAATAATAAAATCAAGCACAAAAGGGCCATAACAAAGAATAGGTTAATTCCACCCAATGACATTCGAAAATAAAAGCAATAGTTGAATAGAAACAATAGCTTTAAACGGGATCAACATGCTCAAAGGGTTGTTTGGGATCTGTGTGACTTGCCTTGCTGGCCTTAGAATTCCTCAAAATCTTCTCCTGCAAACTCGGACTCTCTGGGAACGTCGGAATCTAAAGAGAAAAGAACAAAATCACCAAAACAGTATATAAATAAGAATGAACCGTACATGTGGATATTTTTAACATGTAGATCTCAATTTTACAAAATTTAGAGACTTGAACCAACTAAACCGAGCTAAGATGAATTAGTTATGAATTTTCAAAGATTAAATCGATTTAAATCATTTATATGGATTTTAATTGAATTATGACGCAATAATGAATTATTTTTGAAAAGGAAAAAGGGGTTTATTGCGTCAGCGGGGCGGTTTACGGTGGACCGGGTGCACGGCGGCGGTTCACGAGATCTTAACGGCTGAGATCTAATTCAAACCGAATGAACGGCCGAGATCGATCCCGACCAGGCCGGACCACGGGAGACGACGACGATGATGTCAACGGTGACGTCACCACCGGCGGCGGCTGGGCGCGCATGCTCGCGGCGAACGACGGCGCGGCGGCACAACGGAGGGCACCTACGGATAGCGGCCGGCACGGCGAACTCACCGGTGACCAAAGCGACGGCGGAGGAGCAACGGGCGACGCCGGCGATGAGGAAAAGGCGACGGAGACGATCGGGTCGACGACGGCGACGATGTTCCGCGGTCCTCGGCGGCGACGGAGGGGCGGACGAGAACGGCGACGAGACGGCGACCACGACGGTGACCTCCCCGAGCGACGACGACGACGCGAGCAACGGCGGCGCATGGCTGGAGCGGCGGCGCGAGGACTCACGGCGCTAGGGCTCTACCGGCGACGAGAGGCTAACGCGAGGGTGGCGACGGATAGAGGGGAGCTCGGGGGTCCTTATATAGGGGCTAGGGGGCGGCGGCGAAGGCCCACGGCGACCGGCGGCGCGAAGGAAAGTCTAGGGTTCGGGGAGAGAGATGAATCCGATTCGAGATCGAATCCACGGATTTCCAAACGGAAATAGCCGACGATTCCAAAAGAGAAAAGATAGAGGGGATCTCGGGGATCATTTCCCCTCTATTAATTTCACCGGACATGGAAAGGAACGAGCGAATTTGGAAGGGGACGGCGGTGCGGCACGGCTAGGGTTTCGGCCGGCGACGGCTGGAGTTGACGACGGCCCTCACAGGTGGGCCCCACCTGTCAGCGGGCGGACGCACGCGCCGCGCCGGAGCGGCTCGGCTGCGGGCCGACTTGGGCCGGGGAGAGAGAGAGAGAGGGTTTTGGCCCGACTTTCGGCCCAAAGCCAAAAGAGAATTTAAACCTTTTTCAATTTAAATTATTCATTAAATGCAATTCCATTTATTAAAAATACTTCCTTAGCTCAAATAAATCCCAGAAAAATCTAGGAATTATAGAATTAAGCAAAGTATTTAATGAAATTTTATCTGGCCCCATTTTATATTGGAATTTATTAATTAAAATTAGATCTTCTCTTCTAGGCTTTTAAAATAAATTCTAATAATTCCAATTAAACAACAATTTATAATTTGGAGATTTTTTTAGGGTGTGACAGTGAGTATTGTGAACTGAAAATGGAGATAACTTGTTTTTAGACTTGGGCGGCGAGTGGTGTACATATGGTGGTAGTTGTACACCGATAGGGAGAGCATTCGCCCGGGTCGATTAAGGACCCACTCTATGTCACCAACTAATTAAAACAGTACAAACCACATGTGCTAAGTATGGGCTAGCCTCAACCTATTAAGTTGTCTAGAGTTTAGCCTTGCATCTTGGTAGGCCGAAGGATATGGGTTACTGGGTTTTGGTAACTTATCGGAACTTCCTATGGTTTGTGATATGATGAAATTGATTAATGACATGTGGTATGTGATGATTTGAGCGGGTAGTCTGTCCAATACAACGGTGTCGTGCCTCGTGAGGGATTCCGGGCTGGGTTCCTTACGGTGCTAGGTTAAAGCGTGGGCCCGCTACCTAGTGGGGCTATCTTGCTAGTAGCGTGGGTAAAACACACATCGTGCTGGTGCAAGGCTAGACAATAAACAATGTAACGGTTTCGTTATGACCTCTAGATCACACTCAATGTGTAGAGTGTGGTGATACCAATGGGTATAGGACAAACTAGAGCGATCCATATCATGTGGGCTTAAAAGTTGTACAAACTCTGTAGAGTCTAAAACTAATCGACTAGCCATGCTCACGGTCATGAGCTTCATGGTGAAGTGTCATGAGTATAGTTGGTGATTTGATAAACTCTTGTGAACTTGGAAAATGGTTGGAATGTTTTGTTTGTGAACTTGGGTAAAGTTCGGTGAATGGTGATGAGATGATGGCGAGTGGTGATGATCTACCTTGAGGGGTAGATGTGTGTTATTTATCCATTTACATTACAAGTAATACTTACTCTATACTATTGTTATAAAATTCCGTTGCGAAACATATTGTGAACTAAAATTGGCATTTATGTAAATTAACCTATACACAGCGAGCTACTTGTCTTGGGATGAGGGGGGCGTGTGCTCAGCTCGAGGGAATAGGACAGCGTATCGACATCAGCATCAAGGAGGAGTGTCGTCGTGCCAACCGCTATGCTGGAGGCCACGCCCTCGCCTGCGTCCAAGATCATCGTCCGCAGATAGATCTCGGGTTCCTGCGTGGGGGTTTTCACCGCTCTTGGTTGTCAGCGCATGAGGTCGATCACTTGGCGCTATCCCTTGTGCCTTTAGCCGAGCAGGTGTTTGCTTCCATGAACTGGCAATGGCCGTCATGGTAGATTTTAGTCCCTGTGAAAGAAACATCTGACAGAAATTTTATAATATGTTATTATTATTAAGGGTTTTGTAATCGAAAAGAACCTATCTACTGAATGGGTAAACAGGTCGTGTCATGTGCGAGTACTACTCTTTTTATAGGTTGTCCCTGGCCAGTTGTCGAGTAAGGTACCCTCCCTAGCCCCCAGCCTTCTCCTTGGGAAGTCCGTTCTCGGAGGGGAAGGCTCGATGACCCATAACTTGCCTATCTGAATTGCGATTTGCCTAGCCCCCAGCCGTGAAGTTGGAAAAACCAATTTCCAATTACACGGCTTAGCTAATTCACCTTTTGAGCACTCTTACATGACCAGGTCTTACATGGTCGTTCGGCTCTTCGAATGCGACAAACCCTTATCTGCTCTGGGCGTCCCCAGCCGAAATTCCCGTAGGTTTCTCCGGAGGTCTTGTCGAAATGGCGTAAAGGGTCAGTACGTTCGTTTTCAAGGATAGGTGTTATCGTGGTAAGGGATCTCCGGGAAAAAACACTGATGTATAAGAAGATCAAAATACCTTTGGATATTTGATTTGTACATGTTTGGGATACATTCACTTTATACATAGAATTTACGTAATTGATCAATATTCCAAGAGTTGGATAACTCGCGGCCATCGCCATCTGCAATTTTGAACGCGCCCGGTCGCTGTACTCGAACCACCGTGTATGGTCCTTCCCACTTAGGCGAGAGTTTGTTACGCCCTGCCTGGTTTTGAACACGTTGGAGGACGTAATCGCCGATGGAGAGTGTGCGAGCTCTAATGCGCTTCTCATGATATCGGCGAAGAGCCTGCTGGTATGCGACTGCTCGGACGGCGACTCGTTCGCGATGTTCCTCTAGAAGATTCACATCGTCGCTTCGCCTTTCATCCTATTCCTCGTCGGCATACTTCTGTACACGTGTACTCTGATGTCGTAACTCCGTTGGGAGCATGGCTTCAGATCCGTATACGAGAAAGAAGGGTGTTTCCTTGTTGGATGTAGTCGGCGTGGTTCTTACGGCCCATAGGACTGAAGGGAGTTCTTCGACCCACATTTTATCATAGGTCATACGCCTATCGTGGACGCGAGTTTTGATCCCTTGTAGTACTATTCCGTTGGCCCGCTCGACTTGTCCATTGCTCTGAGGATGTGACACTGAGGCGAAACAGATTTTGACCCCGAGTTCAGTGCAGTAATCTTGGAAATCACCGCTGGTGAACTGAGATCCGTTGTCCATAAGGATGCGGTGAGGCTACCCATTTTTGCAGAATATCCCTTTGATGAATTTGATGGCGTTGTCGGCTTTAATTTCTCTTGTTGGCTCTGCTTCAATCCACTTGGTAAATTTGTCGATCGCCACGAATAGGAATTTGTAGCCCCCTTGTCCTCGTGGGAACGGCCCGAGTATGTCGAGCCCCCAACACGAGAACGGCCATGTCAAAGGGATAGTCTGGAGCGCTTGTGCTGGCAACTTGGTGTGTTTGCTGAAGAACTGGCAAGCTTCACATCGTCGCACTATTTCACATGCGTCTTTGAGAGCGGTTGGCCAGAAAAAACCTTGTCTGAAAGCCTTTCCGACCAGAGTACGCGCACCGGCTGCCCAGCGGTTTAGACGGCGACTCCGGGGTAATCCCGTGGAAGGGCTGATCTGCAGGCATCAGCTCGCTTCGGGGTATTCCCATTGCGTCTAGAGTACTGGCGAAGAGTAGGTTGATGGAGCTCCCGCCGTCGATGAGGACTCTTGTTACCTTGATATTCCGAATAGTGGGTTCAACCATGATCAGATATCTGCAACGTGTAGTCGCGATCTTGGGGTGGTCCGCTTCCGAGAACTCGATCTTGTGCTAGGACCACTTCATCTTGGCGGTGGTCGTCTGCGAAGTGGAGCAAACTTCGCGTTCTACCTTCTTGTACTCCCTCTTGGAGGTGTGAGCGGTGGACCCGCCGAAGATGTGGGAAACATGCAGATCGTACTCCGGGAAGGCAGAGTTAGAGTTGTCGGTGGTGGCTTCTTCTGCCGTCTTGACAACTCGTACTTGCTTTCCTCTTTCGATTGTTAGTTGTTTCGCGAGCTCCTTTTTGATGACGTAGCAATCTTCCAAAGCGTGATTGCTTGTCTTCTGGATTGGGCACCATGGCTTGCGGGAGTCGTCGCCCTGGGGGTTGGACCGTCTGGATGGTTCTGCTTGCTCTACGGCAAGGACCTCTCCTGAAGACTTGCGCTTCCCGCTTTTGCGACTTCTCTTCTTGCTTGATTCAGGTGCGTCCTTGTCAGTCGACTTCTTCTTCTCATCTCCCGCTTTACTCTTTCCCTCCTTGCGCCTTAGAGCATCATCTGCGTGGGCGCACCTATCGATGATCTCAAATAGTTTTCGGGCAGATATGATTCGGCGCATTGCCAATTCCTGGGTAGTATACCGATCTCGAACGCCAGACTTAAATGCTCGAATAACAGAAGCGTCGGTTATCTCGGGGATCGTATTTCTGCACTCGTTGAAGCGCCGAATATAGTCCCGCAATGATTCACCCGGGTTCTGGGTTAGAGCATGTAGGTCGTCCTCGATCGCGTGGCGCTTGTATGTCCCTTGGAAATTGACGACGAATTGCTGCCATAAATCTTCCCATGAACGCGGCTGGCAAATAATTGGCCAGGGCGTTGTCGTCTGCACCAGCGGCATAGAGAACTGTGGAGTAGACTTGCAGAAATTCTTCTGGGTCTGTACTTCCATCATACTTCTCTATCGATCCCGGTCGGAACTTCTTGGGCCACCGCACATTAGTTCGATGTTGTCTTTTCAGTAGACATGTCGGACTTCGATTCCGTCGAACTTGCGTTCCAATTTTCTGACTTTGGCGAGATACTTGGCTAACTCGGGGCTAGAGCACTTGTAGTCTTTGTGTACTTAGTTCGCGACCAACTCGGAATCTCGCTTCACGATTAGTCGTTTGACACCAAGTGCTACTACTGCTCTTATGCCTGCGAGTAGTCCCTCGTACTCGGCCGTGTTGTTTGTTGCCCGGAAGTTTAGATGGATTGCATGTTTGAACTGACCACCTGTGGGGGTTGTCAAGATGAATTTGACGCCTGCTCCTTGGCTGTTCAGTGCTCCGTCAAATGCCATGGTCCAGGTCTCGTTGTCCGTTTGGGCGGCTGGTCTGTCCTCTAGGATAGTCCAGTCGGCTACGAAGTCGGCGAGGACCTGTGACTTGATAGTTGTTCTGGGCACGAAGTGGACATCGAATTGGCTTAGCTCGACTACCCATTTGGCGATTCGGCTGACCACGTCTTTATCCTGACAACTTCACCCAAATGGAAGGAGGAGACGACGATGTGCCTGGAAGTAGTGGCGTAGCTTTCTTGATGTCATGACTACAGCGTAGAGCAGTTTTTGGATCTGTGGGTATCTAGCTTTTGTGTCGTGGAGGGCCTCGCTTACATAGTACACGAGATGGTGTACTTTTTCTCTCTCTACGACGATAACTGTACTCACAAAATAAGGCGGGGCAGCGATATACAAGAATAATTCTTCATTGATTTGAGGAGCAACGAGTACAGGGGGATTTGACAAGTAGCGCTTGAGCGCGATGATTGTATTCTCGGTTTCTTGGTTCCACTCGAATTTGTCCTGCTTCTGGAGCAAGGCGAAGAAAGGTTGTCTTCGTTCTCCCATCCTTGCGACGAATCGGCTTAGCGAAGCCATGCATCCTGTTAGCCGCTGGACCTCCTTAAGCTTTGTGGGCGACTTCATGTTCTCGATCGCCTTGATCTTCTCAGGGTTTGCCTCGATTCCTCGGCCTGAAACCAAGAAACCGGGCAGCTTCCCTAACGGTACTCCGAACGTGCACTTCTCCGGGTTAAGCTTCATTTGATATCTTCGGAGGTTGTTGAACGTTTCCCTGAGGTTGTCGATCAATGACTCGCTCTTCCTGGTTTTGACGATGATGTCGTCCACATATGCCTCGACGTTTTGTCCAAGCTGAGTACCGAGTGCTCCCTGGATGCCGCGCTGATATGTGCTGCCTGCGGTTATCAATCCGAAGGGCATCTTGGTATAACAGAATACACCGAAAGGCGTGATGAACGCTGTCTTCTCCTCGTCCTCTTTTGCCATGCTGATTTGGTGTTAGCCGGAGTAAGCGTCAAGAAAACTTAACGATTCACAACCGGCCGTTGAGTCCACCAATTGGTCTATTCGAGGAAGAGGGAAGCGGTCCTTGGGGCACGCCTTGTTGAGATCGGTGAAGTTGACGCACATCCACCACTTCCCGTTGGCTTTGCATACCATTACTAGGTTTGCGAGCCACTCTGGATGGAGGACTTCTTTTATGAAGCCATCTTTCAGAAGTTTGTCGAGCTCTTCTCGTATCGCTTGTTTTCGATCGGGTGCGAATCTCCGCAGTTTCTGCTTAACTGGCTTCGCATCGGGTCGCACCAGTAGTTTGTGCTCAATCACCTCCTTCGGTACTCTCAGCATGTCTGACGGTTGCAAGGCGAACACGTCCGCATTGTCTCAGAGGAAGGTGATGAGCGCGAGTTCCTATTTGTCGTCCAGTGATGCCCCGATCTTGACGGTTTTGTCTGGTTTCGCGTTAGACAACGGGATGATCTTGATGGCGCCTTCTTGGCCTAGCTCACTTTTTTCGGGTTCTCAGTTGTGGCGGGCGGGTTGGGAGTATGCTCGACCATGTCAAGACTCCGCTTGTCACACTGCACCGCCAACTTGGTGTTCCCCTGGATAGTGATTGTCCCTTTTGGTCCTAGCATCTTGAGCACTTGGTACGCGTAGTGCGAGGCCGCCATAAACTTCGCGAGTGCAATTCTCCCAATGATGGCGTTGTATGCGGTGTCAAACTCTACAACGTCAAAGGTGATATGCTCTGTCCGGAAGTTTTCGGCGTGTCCAAAAGTGGCGGGTAGCGTGATCTTGCCCAGCGGTTTAGACGGCGACTCCGGGGTAATCCCGTGGAAGGGCTGATCTGCAGGCATCAGCTCGCTTCGGGGTATTCCCATTGCGTCTAGAGTACTGGCGAAGAGTAGGTTGATGGAGCTCCCGCCGTCGATGAGGACTCTTGTTACCTTGATATTCCGAATAGTGGGTTCAACCATGATCAGATATCTGCAACGTGTAGTCGCGATCTTGGGGTGGTCCGCTTCCGAGAACTCGATCTTGTGCTAGGACCACTTCATCTTGGCGGTGGTCGTCTGCGAAGTGGAGCAAACTTCGCGTTCTACCTTCTTGTACTCCCTCTTGGAGGTGTGAGCGGTGGACCCGCCGAAGATGTGGGAAACATGCAGATCGTACTCCGGGAAGGCAGAGTTAGAGTTGTCGGTGGTGGCTTCTTCTGCCGTCTTGACAACTCGTACTTGCTTTCCTCTTTCGATTGTTAGTTGTTTCGCGAGCTCCTTTTTGATGACGTAGCAATCTTCCAAAGCGTGATTGCTTGTCTTCTGGATTGGGCACCATGGCTTGCGGGAGTCGTCGCCCTGGGGGTTGGACCGTCTGGATGGTTCTGCTTGCTCTACGGCAAGGACCTCTCCTGAAGACTTGCGCTTCCCGCTTTTGCGACTTCTCTTCTTGCTTGATTCAGGTGCGTCCTTGTCAGTCGACTTCTTCTTCTCATCTCCCGCTTTACTCTTTCCCTCCTTGCGCCTTAGAGCATCATCTGCGTGGGCGCACCTATCGATGATCTCGAATAGTTTTCGGGCAGATGTGATTCGGCGCGTTGCCAATTCCTGGGTAGTATACCGATCTCGAACGCCAGACTTAAATGCTCGAATAACAGAAGCGTCGGTGATCTCAGGGATCGTATTTCTGCACTCGTTGAAGCGCCGAATATAGTCCCGCAATGATTCACCCGGGTTCTGGGTTAGAGCTTGTAGGTCGTCCTCGATCGCGTGGCGCTTTGTATGTCCCTTGGAAATTGACAACGAATTGTTGCCATAAATCTTCCCATGAACGCGGCTGGCAAATAATTGGCCAGGGCGTTGTCGTCTGCACCAGCGACATAGAGAACTGTGGAGTAGACTTGCAGAAATTCTTCTGGGTCTGTACTTCCATCATACTTCTCTATCGATCCCGGTCAGAACTTCTCGGGCCACCGCACATTACGAAGTGTGGGTGTGAATACCCTGCGTCCGTTGCCTGGGACAGGGTGTGGCCCGCGGTCGTGATGCCTTCGTGGAGGTCGATCCGAAGAGGATGATGAAGACGAGGATGAGCGCGCTCGGATCAGGAGCCCGACTTCTCGAACGATGATCATGTCCGTGATCTCGACTCGGATGAGGAGATTGGGAGTTACGATGTCGTCGGTTGTCATCATTCCTTTCTTGTATCCGGGACTGTTCTCCCGATCCCGGTTGTTGTTGTCGCGTCGGTCATCACGAGGTCGATGGTCGCGATTCTCGTTGGGGATGTTCCTTCGGCCGTCGTCCCGTTCTCGTCGCGAGGGAGAGCGATGACTATGTTGTCGGTCGGATCACCGTCTTCACGACGAGAAGGAGAACGATGGCGGCGATGCTCGTTCTCGTTACGTTCCCTCCTATTACGCCGATGTCCGTTTAGATGTTCACGAAGGTCGCCATCTTCACGGTCCTGGTTTTGACGACGATGTCGTCCATATATGCCTCGACGTTTTGTCCAAGCTAAGTACCGAGTGCTCCCTGGATGCCGCGCTGATATGTGCTGCCTGCGCTTATCAATCCGAAGGGCATCTTGGTATAACAGAATACACCGAAAGGCGTGATGAACGTTGTCTTCTCCTCGTCCTCTTTTGCCATGCTGATTTGGTGTTAGCCGGAGTAAGCGTCAAGAAAACTTAACGATTCACAACCGGCCGTTGAGTCCACAAATTGGTCTATTCGAGGAAGAGGGAAGTGGTCCTTGGGGCACGCCTTGTTGAGATCGGTGAAGTTGACGCACATCCTCCACTTCCCGTTGGCTTTGCATACCATTACTAGGTTTGCGAGCCAGTCTGGATGGAGGACTTCTCTTATGAAGCCATCTTTCAGAAGTTTGTTGAGCTCTTCTCGTATGGCTTGTTTTCGATCGGGTGCAAATCTCCGCAGTTTCTGCTTAACTGGCTTCGCATCGAGTCGCACCAGTAGTTTGTGCTCAATCACCTCCTTGGGTACTCTCGGCATGTCTGACGGTTGCTAGGCGATGAGCGCGAGTTCCTATTTGTCGTCCAGCGATGCCTCGATCTTGACGGTTTTGTCGTGGTTCGCGTTAGACAACGGGATGATCTTGATGGCGCCATCTGGTTTTGGCGCCTTCTTGGGCTAGCTCACTTTCTTCGGGTTCTCAGTTGTGGCGGGCGGGTTGGGAGTATGCTCGACCATGTCAAGACTCTGCTTGTCACACTGCACCGCCAACTTGGCGTTCCCCTGGATAGTGATTGTCTCTTTTCGTCCTGGCATCTTGAGCACTTGGTACGCGTAGTGCGAGGCCGCCATAAACTTCGCGAGTGTAGTTCTCCCAATGATGGCGTTGTATGCGGTGTCAAACTCTACAACGTCAAAGGTGATCTGCTCTGTCCGGAAGTTTTCGGCGTGTCCAAAAGTGGCGGGTAGCGTGATCTTTCCCAGCGGTTTAGACGACGACTCCGGGGTAATCCCGTGGAAGGGCTGATTTGCAGGCATCAGCTCGCTTCGGGGTATTCTCATTGCGTTTAGAGTATTGGCGAAGAGTAGGTTGATGGAGCTCCCGCCGTCGATGAGGACTCTTGTTACCTTGATATTCCGAATAGTGTGTTCAACCATGATCAAATATCAGCAACGTGTAGTCGCGATCTTGGGGTGGTCCGCTTCCGTGAACTCGATCTTGTGCTAGGACCACTTTATCTTGGCGGTGGTCGTCTGCGAAGTGGAGCAAACTTTGCGTTCTACCTTCTTGTACTCCCTCTTGGAGGTGTAAGCGGTGGACCCGCCGAAGATGTGGGAAACATGCAGATCGTACTCCGGGAAGGCAGAGTTAGAGTTGTCGGTGGTGGCTTCTTCTGCCGTCTCGACAACTCGTACTCGCTTTCCTCTTTCGATTGCTAGTTGTTTCGTGAGCTCCTTTTTGATGACGTAGCAATCTTCCAAAGCGTGATTGCTTGTCTTGTGGATTGGGCACCATGGCTTGCGGGAGTCGTCGCCCTGGGGGTTGGAGCGTCTGGATGGTTCTGCTTGCTCTGCGGCAAGGACCTCTCCTGATGACTTGCGCTTCCCGCTTTTGCGACTTCTCTTCTTGCTTGATTCAGGTGCGTCCTTGTCAGTCGACTTCTTCTTCTCATCTCCCGCTTTACTCTTTCCCTCCTTGCGCCTTAGAGCATCATCTGCGTGGGCGCACCTATCGATGATCTCGAATAGTTTTCGGGCAGATGTGATTCGGCGCGTTGCCAATTCCTGGGTAGTATACCGATCTCGAACGCCAGACTTAAATGCTCGAATAACAGAAGCGTCGGTGATCTCAGGGATCGTATTTCTGCACTCGTTGAAGCGCCGAATATAGTCCCGCAATGATTCACCCGGGTTCTGGGTTAGAGCTTGTAGGTCGTCCTCGATCGCGTGGCGCTTTGTATGTCCCTTGGAAATTGACAACGAATTGTTGCCATAAATCTTCCCATGAACGCGGCTGGCAAATAATTGGCCAGGGCGTTGTCGTCTGCACCAGCGACATAGAGAACTGTGGAGTAGACTTGCAGAAATTCTTCTGGGTCTGTACTTCCATCATACTTCTCTATCGATCCCGGTCGGAACTTCTTGGGCCACCGCACATTACGAAGTGTGGGTGTGAATACCCTGCGTCCGTTGCCTGGGACAGGGTGTGGCCCGCGGTCGTGATGCCTTCGTGGAGGTCGATCCGAAGAGGATGATGAAGACGAGGATGAGCGCGCTCGGATCAGGAGCCCGACTTCTCGAACGATGATCATGTCCGTGATCTCGACTCGGATGAGGAGATTGGGAGTTACGATGTCGTCGGTTGTCATCATTCCTTTCTTGTATCCGGGACTGTTCTCCCGATCCCGGTTGTTGTTGTCGCGTCGGTCATCATGAGCTCGATGGTCGCGATTCTCGTTGGGGATGTTCCTTCGGCCGTCGTCTCGTTCTCGTCGCGAGGGAGAGCGATGACTATGTTGTCGGTCGGATCACCGTCTTCACGACGAGAAGGAGAACGATGGCGGCGATGCTCGTTCTCGTTACGTTCCCTCCTATTACGCCGATGTCCGTTTAGATGTTCACGAAGGTCGCCATCTTCACGGTGTGGTGGTGTAGGGTCACGTCTTGGAGGGGAGCGGTCGCCGGTAGCATGTCTTCCATCGGGGTTTTCTTCTTCCGCATCTCCGGTAGGCCGTTCTCCATCTCTGTTCGGCTCTGGGCCGCCTGTGGCTTCAGCGAACGCGGTATTGAGGTTGGTCACGGTCTCCCGTAGTCGCTCTGCCCATCGGCTGGCGTTTGGGTTTGTTACCGGGTCGAAAGGACTTTCCCTCAATATCGCATCCAGGTTGCGCAATTAATGAGCCGGCGTTCTCGCAGCTGCGGACGTGCTCGTCTCGGTATTGTCGACTACGTTCACATCTCTAGGTGACTGTGAGGAGGACTCGTAGCCTTCTAAGAGGTGTAACACGGATGGCTCGTTCGCGCCGACAAATCCCACAAACCGATCTGGGACCGGGGCCGCATCTGGTTCCTTGGCAACGCACGGGGTTTGAACTCGTGGTTGCTGGACGCGATGATGCGCCAGTTTAATGGTCCTGAGGAAGATAATGCAGTTGGTGAGATCATGCACTCTAGATCTGTGGATCGGACAGTAGGTGGTACTCGTTGGTGAAGTGCGCTGTATCCCCCGTTCCTAGCAGGCGTAGAGTTCAGCTTGCACATGGAGTATCACCGGGCAATCCTCGAGAGCATGCTTGGTTGTCTTATGCACGGGACACCAAGTTCTCGGTTTTAGGGTGGTAGTCCTTGTCGGCTTTGATTTTTCACATGGAGGGTGAAACTCAGCCGCTTTAGGGTTCCTCCCAGGTGTTGGGTCGTCAATATTCCATTCTCCACCGGAGTGGGAGGAATTGTCGGCGGGGCGTCGTTTCTCTCAGTCGTCGCCGTACCCTTCTCGCTCCCGATGACGATCGGGCCAGTCGAGATTGGTGTAACGGTGTAGACCAGAAAGACGATAGATCCGACTTGAGTCCACACCAACGGTGTCGAGGTAGAAACTCCTCGATTGGCGCTGGTGACGGGACTGTTGTTGGCAAGCCTTGAAGTCATACTGGTGGATCCTTGAGCACCAAGTTCCCCTACCTGGCGCGCCACTGTCGACGAGCGATACTCGCGGACCGAAAGAATAGGGTATTTGGGGTACGTTGGAACAGGGATCTACGTAGTACGACATCAAAGCAGACAAAAGACAAGGATTATACTGGTTCAGGTAATAGCCCTAATCTAGTTTATATGGGATTGATGATGATGAGAACAGATTACAAAGAGAGTAACCGAACAAGCGATACCGATGAGATCGTAGTCGAGGAATTCGACGAGATCTCCCGGCGAGTTGGCTCCGTGGACTCCGGCTTCGTAAACTTTGGTGAGTGTGTTGGCGATGAGATGCGATGCCCTTTGCCTCTCCCTAGGGGTCCCTTTTATACCGTGGGATACCTTGACCCCCAAGTAAGACTTGGAGATATGTAAACCAACATGATATACTAGAGATTTACCCTTTCCGAGTTGGACTTCTGCAATTCCTCATCTCCGTGGAGATATTTTCCATAATCTGAGGCAAATTCCTAATGGCGTATACGGAAACCAACCGTATACGTGAAGGTATACCTTATCGGTACATTCTATAAGTCGTAGGATAGAGGGTATGCCATATCCATAACCCTGACAGCTTCCGCTATATTATTTTGTTTTAAAAGAGGTGTTGCCAAAATTTCTTTCTTTTGGCTCTTTTATAGGGTTCTTTAGTGGCAGCCCAGAGTTGTGGAGATTTCTGGGGTGTTACAGTTGGTGCTGTCTGACCGGCGGGATCATGCATCTGGGCGGTCGGATGACGACTTTATTACTTCTCTCTGTGTTTACAAAGTGCACCAACAGCACTCCTTACAAAAATTTCGACTAAACTCGAAACCCTAACTCAAAACTCAACTCAATTGCTCTCTAAAGCGAGATACCGGAAGCCTCACGCTCCCTCTATTATTATACATGAGGTAGGCAGCCTAAAGCCAAGAACCAAACTCATACTAGGAGTCCTAAACACTTAGTAAACCTCTAGTACAAGAAAGAAAACTTTACATAACCAAACAGTACCAAATTTGGACTCCTTCCAAATTTAACTCCGCATCCCATACGCACTAATAACTCCATTGATGCCATATGGAATCTCCATCAACCACGTGCATCAACTCTAGCCTAAGTATCCCGCATTGATCTCTGACCACCACGGACGTCGTCTTATCCCAAGCCGACTCCCGGTCCATCACCGCAAATACTCTCCCGAGACATCGAGTCACCTACACATGGAACAAACAAAGAAACCATATTCCGAGACCAAGCTATCCCAACTTGACTCATTAGCAGCAAACAATAGTATTACATACGTATAGTATCCATTTAGAAGTCATAACATAGAATAAACTCGGATATCCAAATAAACAACCCGAAACCGAAACCGACACAGTGTCGGCCGGTCAGACCGCGGGCTGCGCCGGTCTGACCGCGCATTACACGCCGGTCTGACCGGCTACAGAGCCCGGTCTGACCGGTCACATGAAATAACAAATCCTGCGATCACCTGTGAAATCCAATCATCTCCAAAACCACTTCGAGAATAAATTCCAAATAACAAAAACCAATAATCTCCAATGCCCAATTGTTCATCACAGAATAATAATCAAAAAACACCTTTGATTTTACAATCTCCCCTTGATGAACACATTGGCAAACTCATAAAATGTTTTGGTGTTGGAAAATAAAAACAAAAGTGGTAAAAACCACACTTCGTACAAATGTACACATCGTGCTAAAAATCCAAAGAAAAACTTCTCCCCCTTTTTAAAAGAAAGAAATTCCCAATTGAACAAAAACATGCCTTCTCAACAACTCTCCAAAAATTCATCTTTCACATTACTTCTCCCCCTTTTGACAATGATTTCATCAAGCATAGGAATTATGTTCTATTAATGTTCAAGAGCTTAGCATACAATATAGCATATCATGTCATGTGTTGCATAAAAAGAAGATAAACCCATCTTTAACATAACAAGCATGCAGTAAAGTATAACATGAACAAAGATTTTACAATTAAGCTTGAATCAACAATCAAAATTCATGATTTCATACGATTTATAATGCAACATTTTAACAAAACACATAGGTTGAAGAATAAACACTAAACACATATACCTATTGCATTTATCACTCTTTCTCAAATAAACTTTAGCACAAAATAACCAAGAGAATTGTTTGAACTTTTTCTTTCTTGAGCCTTTTTGCTCATATTTTTCTCTTTTTTATTCCGGGTACGTCCCTGTCGTCAAGACTGTTTCCAGGGATTCGGCACCCATTATTTTGCTCACATCGAAACACCTTTGCGTCAAGACTGTTTCAAGGATTCGGTATTCATTTTTTTTCATATTTTTATTCTCTTTTTCACAATGAGCAATTAAAGCTATTTGAGGAATAACAAGTCCATAAAGCATATATATAGAGCATTTATAAATCAAACCATATGCTAGCATCAACATTGCATATTTTCTTAATTCAAGTATTGAATTTAAGTGTCATGCATCATCTCCCTTAAAAGCAAATATAAATCTCATGAAAAGACTAGAATGCATACAAGCTATGCTAGAGACAAATAAACTTCAAAGTATTGCTAGCATGCACAAGAAAATACCATATGCATAAACAAAGCTCCTTTTCTCAATTTTTCTCATTGTCATATTATTGCTTGATAAAACCATGAGGTACAAACTCCCCCTCAAACCATGCCAAAAGGATGAATTATGCCCAATTCACCACGAAGAAAAGCAAAGCGATTAGAATCCAAAGGTTTAGTGAAAAAATCAGCAATTTGCAACTTCGTTGTCCAAAAACTGCAATTCAACATCTCCTTTCTCAACATGATCCCTCGAAAAGTGAAAACGAATATCAATGTGCTTTGTGCGTGAATGTTGAACAGGATTCTTAGCAATTTGATAGCACTAGTATTATCACAAAAGAGAGGTACTTCTCAAAAGTAAGACCATAATCTTTCAAAGTAGATAAAATCCAAAGAATCTGTGAACAACAACTAGCAGCAGCAACATATTCAGATTCAGCAGTTGATGAACAACACTAGATTGTTTCCTAGAAGACCATGCCAATCAATGATGTACCAAGAAAATGACATGTTCCACTAGTACTTTTCCTATCAATTCTACAGCCTCCAAAATCAGCATCTGAATATCCACTTAAACATATAGAAGATGAAGTAGAATACCAAATTCCAAACTCAAGTGTATGATCAAAACCTCATTATTCGCTTGACCGCTGACGATGTGAAGCACGAGGAGAAGCTTGAAAGCGAGCACACAAAACACACAGCAAACTGTATGTCTGGCCTAGAAGCAGTAAGATACAACAAAGATCCAATCATACTTCTATACTCCTTTTGATCAACAGCTTCACCATCTTCATCAGGATCCAACACAGCCGTAGAACCATTGGTGTTGAAATTGGCTTGCAATTCTCCATCTTGAACCGTCTCAAAAGATCCTTCGTATACTTCGTTTGATGCACAAAAGTACCTTGAGGTGTTTGCTTAATTTGCAATCCCAAAAAGTACGATAACTCACCCATCATGCTCATCTCAAATTCCCTGCGCATAGTCTCAGCAAAATCTACAACCAAAGCGTGAGTCGAACAACCAAAGATGATATCATCAACATAAATCTGAACAAAAAGTTGATTATCACCATGCTTAAAACAAAAAGCGTTTTGTCAACCTTTCCCATTTAAAACCTTTCGCAAGCAAAAAGTCTCTAAGCCTATCATACCATGCCCTAGGAGCTTGTTTCAAACCATACAAAGCTTTAGACAATTAAAAACATGGTTGAGAAAATCAGGATTTTCAAAACCTGGTGGTTGTTTGACATAAACTTCCTCCTGTATAAAACCATTTAGAAAAGCACTTTTTCACATCCATTTGATACAATTACTCGGAAAGTATTCC
>CM020185.1:2424910-2453178 GCA_009805545.1 Oryza longistaminata | reverse complement strand
AATACCATAAATGTATAAAGAAGAGTATTCTAAATAAAGTACAAAGCTTACAAAAGAGGAAAGGAAAGCTACTAGAGCCATACCTGAACTCTTCCGAAGGTTTCCGGACTCCTGATTCTACTATATTCCTATTCCACTAGCTTAAGAATACTAAACTAACTTGAGAGAATATGAGAGACCTCTTGTTGAGGTGTGTGTTGAAGTGAAGAGAGTGAAGTCCTTGTATAGGCTGCCAATGACGGTTGTGGCAGTTGGAATGGTCGGAATTGCCCTCCAACCGTCATTGGAGAGTGATCCACGCCGTCCAGAAGAAACCCTGCATCCAACGGTGCCAGGGGAGGTTCGGCCGAACCAGGGGCCGGCCCAACCTGGCCCAAATTCGGCAGGTGGCCTCCTCCGTTGCTTCACTTCTTAGACTTGTGAATTTTGGCCTAATTGGTCGCGTCATATCTGAGTTCTTGGCCCATTCATACATAAGTCTGAGTTCTTGATGTCGATTCTCCTCCACTTTTATGGTTATTCTCTGCAAAAGGTTATTATACCCAATACTAGTAGAATATTATTATTCTAACATATATATGCATTGCAAGCATAACTAGTTCTCCTCTATTTCGGTAACATTGATGGTAGAAACTGATCGATAATGATCGTCAATAGCCATCCAACCAGAAATGAATACGGAGGAGTATCCATACCGGGAAATGAACTTATGATTATATACTAACGTGGAGGAGCACAATAACTCAACCTCATGCAGATGATTATAGGGATTTCCACTATCGCTACCTGATAAGGAAAGGCTCTGAACCATGGATATAAAGCTAGGACTGAGTTCATAGCCGGATGAGCGAATGGATTTTGAAGAAGGGTGTGGCTCACAAAACTCAACCCTCATAGCAGAAAAGTTTTAAATAGAAGGCTGCTCCATGGTAGGTGAGAAGAGAAAGGAAAGGAAAGGAAAGGAAACAAGAGAAGAAGGAAAGGATATATATGAGGATGAACCAAGTTCATAGATGATACAACAACCGTTCCTCAGCAAAGGCACCCAAAATGCCTATTGGTATTTTTTACGATCACAGATAAATCCACAAGCGCACGGAATACCATTGTAACTTTTCCCCTTAGAGTATTACAAGGGTACTAGACATGCGTGTGTGTATTATTTACGATCAAGATTCGATCCTAGGACAACGACCAAAGATAAATTGTCTAGAGAGGACGCCTATGTGTTTTAATTAGTTAATTAAGTGAAAGGTAAAACTCTATTGAATGCTTCGAACACTGGCCTTCCCCTAGTTTGCTAGGCTGAGTCTGGCCTTGAGCTCTATGATGTATCCGAACGTGGAGGAATACGAAGGACGGACAGGGCTATCACCACCTGCTGCCTACCTCACTTTCCATGGAGCACACAAAAAACGAATAAAATTTCTAATATAGACACCATGCCTAAGTTATTAATTACCACTCTAGCCTTGCGTAGGAACTTCCTTCTTTTTCCAGAGTCGTAGTACTAGAGCACTTAGTTGCACACTAAGCGTCGAACTTGCACTGATGAGAATATCTCACTTAAATAAAATAATTAAAGAACATAAATAAACTCGAAGACTTACTTTGATAAAAGAATCATCTGTCGAGGTGCAAGCGAGAGAAAAAGGCCGGCTTTCTCCGGAACTCTGTTGGAAAAATTCCGACACTCCTCTCTAAAATTCTCGGAGGAACTCCGATATTTTGGAGCAGTCCTTCCGAAGCGTCCCCTCACTTTCTACTAAGCTGACACACTAAAAATAATATTACAAGTGAGTTGTACTCTACTTGAGCTCAAAGTTGTGTGTGTTGAAGTGTATATGAGCTCCTCCTTTTATAGCCTTTGTATGATGGCTGTCGCAGTTGGAAATATCAGTGACACCCATTAACCGTCATTGGGAGGTAATCTGGGACATCCACGTGGAAGGCCAGGATGGGGGGTGCTAGAGGCTCTTCTTTGGCCAGGAGACTGACTTGTGGGCCCTTATGGCGATTAGGGAGGTTTGGCCCCATTTTATGTTGGTTTCGACTGGCTTGTGGCCCCTCGAAAACTTGTACTCGAGTGTATTTTCTCGTTAAATGACCTGCATACATATATTTACCAAAACCAGTGGAACTAGTTAGTAGTAAACTCCTACCATTAAGTTCCGATAGTAGAAATGATTTATTTTATATGCATGTGTTGATGACTAAAGTTTGCACTTAACCTTCAACAGTTGTGTGCTCCACGGAAAGTGAGGTAGGCAGCAGGTGGTGACAACTATGTTCGTTCTTTGTATCCCTCCACGTCCGGATACATCATACAGCTATAAGCAGTACTCAGCTTGGCAGACCAGGGGAGAGTTGGTGTCTAAAGCAATCAATGGAGTTTTACCCTTTAACTTAAGCATAGTAAATTAACTCATATGAATCTTCTCTGGCCTAATCCTTCCACCAGTTGTTATCATTGGGTAGGATCATGTTTCTAGATACACATACGTTCCCTATGATTCGATTAAAATACTCTAAGGTAAAATCGTTCTGCGGTTTTCGTGTGCTTGCGGATTTATTTGTCACCGTATCAAACACCAACAATTGCTTATCAAGAGTGTGTTTTTTAAAAGGCCATGGGATTAATAGAAAAGAAGGCAGAACAATCTTATTTTAATTAATATGTTTGTTTACAAGAACTTTCACACACAATAAAACATTAGAACAAGAATAAGTAATGCATGGCATAAACTTACTAAAATAAAACAACATGTCTGAAACGAGTTTAAAAAAATGAACGCAATAAAAAAATGAACATTAATTCAATACAATCTCTCGAGATATCAGGTCGCACCTACATCTTGGCTTCACCTTTCACGTTCCCTTTATTCCCGGTCAGCATCTCGTACTTGTCCTTTCGCGTCTGCTCTGTCAGCTCGAATGCAAGCGCCTCGCCGAGCACGCGCTGTACCCTGTTTGCGGCGTTGATACTGTGGCCGTGGCCGCCTGCCTCACCGTCTACTGTGACACACAAGCAGTAGCTACTTATTCTCATACTAAATTATCTAAGCTAAGTGGAAAGAAAAGAGAAAGATAATCTATTCCTATACTTCTAGTATTCATAGTTGTTGACAGAAAACACGAGGCCTGGGAGATCTGCTTAACTCCAGTGCAGGTCCAAAACTCGCCTTCGGATGTGTGAGCGTGCCAGTTGATTTGATCCTGCAATCAACAAGAAATAAAGACAAAGGAACCGTGGTTAAATTTATAAATGATAGCCGATCGGCCAGATGCCGATGACATATCATTTATATCCGAGCCGATGTCATCTGTGTATCGATCGGCAATCGTGAATAAGTAAGGAAAAACTAAATCTACTTGATCGGCTGTAGATATTAACGATATATAATCCTTATATTGATGTTTACTTAAATCAAGTGATTGGGATAGATCGGTCATCATGTCGAGACAGTATAAATCACTTAGATCGAAATATACATCCATAACAGGACTATATATGTTTATAGCATAGCCGATCAGATAGGTCTAGCATGTATCGGCTAATACTCCGATACTACTTTATATTAAGATGTTAAAGCAGTGATAATATATTGAACAATAGTTTAACACATTTGAATATAGCACTGTCTCAATATAAAGGGCAGATTTAACATATCAACGAAGCAAATAGAGTAAGTATAGTTAAATCAGATACGATCGGCTGAAACTCCGATGCTATTCTAATCGACAACTAGGTGGCAGGCTAGAGATCAATATTCTAAGCATGACTTAATAGATCAAACTCAATTGATGCAGCATTAAGTATGAAAAGAAGAACAATATCTCTAGACAATCAAGCCGCTAGAAGATTCATAGAATAGTAGATATCTTATATAATCTGGATCAACATCAAGATCTAACCTAATCGGCTGTCTTCTGCATACAGATGTTGGCCGATAGTAGATTAGATAACGATATTGCTGAAGATTATGTAAGATATATGATAACTTGACGAATTACATAAATAAGATTAGAGTGTCATGAAGATGTAAGCACTAATCCTAAGAACACGATCCGTCATAACGAATTTTACCTCTTGTTGAAGATCGAAACCGATGCAGCTCAACCCGAAAGCAAGAACTCGTCGAAATAAAACAAAAGCAAAAGGTGGCGATGCACCGGAATTGTATTGAATGTGTGTGTTAAAATTACTTAGGGCTCGGGGTCTATTTATACCCGAGGATTACAAGATATGCCCATACCGGACACGACCATTATCTCTAACAAACTCTAAAATATCACAAGTCTTTGCGGCAGACTTTTGCCCACACTTATCTATAAGTAATTTACATAAAACATCCTAATTAATATATACAATTGCCTTCCTAGGACTCTATCCATGCGTGGCAATCATCTTGAAGTACATCAACCTGAGCCTGACGTCGCGCACAAGTTGTATTATCGGAATCGGCCATATCAGCTTATTTAGCTTAACTCAACCTCAGCCGATCCTAGCCGTAGCCGATCCGGACTCCAGCCGATTCCTGCTCTGTTCCAGAACTCGATCTCCGCCTCCAACTCTTCTTTAATCAAATCCCCTTTCCTGATACAAATGCTACCAAATTCGGTTGTTAACAATAGTATACATACATTCTAGTTATATGATATACTAGCTAATACCCTCTATCCGATGCCCTCCTGGTACTTCGAGAAGCCAACCCTGACTGCCGAGTTCCTTACGACAGTCCGTCATGACCATACAACCAGGGCTAAATACGGAGGAGTACCCTTCCTAGGAAATTAACTTAGAACTATATACACGCGTAGAGGAATACCCGTACTGAGCTGTCATTATCAGCGGCCCACCTTTCATCCGCAGCACATAACCCCAAATAATGATATCCTGTAATCTAGACACCACGTCTAAACTACCAGATACTACTCTAATATCAACGTCATGACATAGAGTAATTGCATATGAAAAGATTATACCCGCACCAAAGCATCTCCCAGATAAGCTAGCAGCATATTCAGTATAGCATGAACATAATATAAAATAGGCATTCATAAAACCTTTTGAAGCAGCAAAAGCCAACAAAAGTCTAATTGCCTCAATTCTAGCAACAGGAGCGCAAAAGTTTCATCAAAATCCAAACCCTCAACTTGAGTAAAACCTTGAGCAACAAGTCTAGCTTTATTTCTCACAATCAAACCATCATCATTTTGTTTATTTTTGAAAACCCACTTGGTTCCAATAACATTATGTCCAGAAGGTTGTTCAACTAAAGTCCAAACTTTGTTTCTCTCAAAATTTTCAAGTTCTTCATGCATGGCGTTAATCCATGATTCATCAGTTAATGCATGTGACACATCTTTGGGTTCAAAAGAAGCAACAAATGCGGAATTTGCACAAACATCATGAGTAGTCACCTTAGACCTTGTAGTCCGCTCACCTATATTACCAATAATTTGTTCCGGCGGATGTCGTCGTTGAATGTGCAAAGGAGCAGCAACTTCAGAAGTTGATCCACGTTCTGTATCAGTACTGGTCGAAGTAGTAATTTCCGGAGGACCATCTCGATCAGCATCAACAGTACCCGAACCCGACGACCGTGGCCGGTCTGACCGCACGTCATGCGCCGGTCTGACCGGAGGTGTGCCGGCGGTCTGACCGGCCTGGCGCCCGGTCTGACCGGCCGAGCCCCAGTTGTTATCATTGGGTAGGATCATGTTCCTAGATACACATACGTTCCCTATGATTCGATTAAAATACTCTAAGGTAAAATCGTTCTGCGGTTTTCGTGTGCTTGCGGATTTATTTGTCACCGTATCAAACACCAACAATTGCTTATCAAGAGTGTGTTTTTTAAAAGGCCATGGGATTAATAGAAAAGAAGGCAGAACAATCTTATTTTAATTAATATGTTTGTTTACAAGAACTTTCACACACAATAAAACATTAGAACAAGAATAAGTAATGCATGGCATAAACTTACTAAAATAAAACAACATGTCTGAAACGAGTTTAAAAAAATGAACGCGATAAAAAAATGAACATTAATTCAATACAATCTCTCGAGATATCAGGTCGCACCTACATCTTGGCTTCACCTTTCACGTTCCCTTTATTCCCGACCAGCATGTCGTACTTGTCCTTTCGCGTCTGCTCTGTCAGCTCGAATGCAAGCGCCTCGCCGAGCACGCGCTGTACCCTGTTTGCGGCGTTGATACTGTGGCCGTGGCCGCCTGCCTCACCGTCTACTGGAGCGGTGCTAACGGGCTGCAGGAACTCGACGTGGTACTGCGGTCTCGAATTCAGCATGAAGTAGAATGGGTCCAGCCACTTGGCGGCAGGCTTCGTCGACGTGCCGTAGAACATGTCAACCCGTGTCTCCAGCGCAACGGGGGTTACCTCGCCGGTGAGCTCAGCGAAGAGTGGGCTAAACCGAAGGAGGTACGGCTCACGGCACGTGGTGCCCTCGGGGCACACCACGAGGTCGCCGCGCGCCAGCAGCGCCTCCATGCGCCGCCGGTCCTCGTCCCGGTCGCGCGTCAGGCGCGCCGTGCGGATTGGCGCAATCAACTCCGATACCGGGCTTACACTGTACGTCACCGCAGTGATGGGCTTGTTCAGCACGGCCGCGACGGTAATAGGGTCCAGGAGCGTGCGGTGGTTGCAGACGTAGAGGCGCCCCCCGGCCGTCCCGCTGTTCCGGCGGGTGGCATCAGGCGACGGGCCGGCGATCAGACGAGAGCGCATGCCAGTGAACGCGGCGAGAGGGACGGACACACGGTAGGGGAGGAGGCCAAATGCCAGGCTGCGGAAGACGGCGAGGAAGATACCCCAAGGTAGGTAGGTGTACATCGCCACCGCGGCACAGGGCGTCAGCTTGAAGGCGAGCCGGCCATCGTGGAAGATCAAAGGTTTAGGGTACTTCTCTCTTGGCACCGGCTGCCATTCCTTCTTGTCGGCGTCACATACAACATAGGTTTCCTGCATTAAGATCGCACTGTTACGTGTACTGCAAATACACTAGGCGTGCACAGAGAAAGTCATGTTACAGAAGAGAATAGGAGAATATATCCATTTATACAAACACTGGTTGTTCTGCACTTAGCGCGCACTACTTTAATTTGAACCGTCTACAAAACTCGTAACCAATATATATATCCTCCAACCTTTTCCCATATAGGAATTAAGTTTCATATGTTCATCTACATGGATGATGAGTTTGCAAATTTTACCTTTCACCGCTCAAAGTGACAATTAATTAAGATGCAATTAGAAAAAGAGAACACAACGAAATGCTCCTCTTTTAATCATCTCTCTTCAACTGCTTTACCTAAGTCATGCAAGTAGCTAGAGCTCAACATCATTTTTATCAGATTGAATTGAAAATTCCAGGTGTACCACCAAATAATATAATAACCTTAGTTGAGATCTTATTGTGGTCTGGACACGATACGAGCGCCCCCTCAAAAATAAATTACACGTCATACGCAGATAGGTTAGGTGTACTTGTTGCCACCTAACTTCAACTAAGAAGAGAGCAAATGCATGCATGGCATATTTGGAGCACGTCAAATATATATGCAATCCTCCTGTGTACCAATTTCAAACCAAACGCAACTTAGCTACTCGATCATACTCCTTTCTGTAAAAGTCGTCTCCAAAGTCTAAATATTGGCGACTCGTTTCACTTGAATTTCTTGAAAAGTTCTTGTACGATTTTTATTGTTCATGATGTTAACTAAAAGTACATGCTAACATTATTCCCTGTCGTTGCATATATTAATTCTGGTGAAGTAAAAACTGTAATGAAATTTCGGACCAAACTTATCTAGCTAGATGATATTAAATTAAATTATTAATACGCATATGGTTAATTAGTTAATTAACGTGGCCATATAGTACGTTAACATTATAGGCTGAATAATAGTATATATATACTTTATCGCCATGAGGCTATAGTTTACGAATAGATCATCAGAACTGTAAATAATTAATTTTAATATAACCTATTGCATGTCTACTTATAACATGATTAGCGATTATTGTCTCCTTAATTAATTTATCTTATATAATAATAATCTGGTAATTAATTTAATCTCTTTGTGACAAAAATCAATACTACCAAATTGTTCATCAATACATACCCGGAAGACTATTTCTACATTTCTTATATAGAGTAGAAAAAAAGAGAGGAAAAGCTCACCTTGCAATAACGAGAAAACAGATGATGCATCTTGCTGCCCACTCCAGCAAGCCCAACAGCTCCGTCGCCCTTGCCGCGCTTCGTCTCTTCCATCACCTCGTCAACAAAACCTCCATCGTCCATGTCAATGTGGTCGACGAGGAGCCCGACGTAACGCCCGGCAACCGCTATGACCTCCCTTCCGATGACAGCGTTCACGCCTATGTACTCCTTCAAGAAACCCTCGACCATCACCCTCGGAAACAACGGACTAAACACGACCACTTTCTTCGCATTCCTCACCACCTCCAGCCCCTCCATGGCCATCCCTTCCAGGAAGAACTTTGGTAGAACAGCCTTACCAATCCTGACCACCTCCTTCTCGGGCAGCCCAAAGAAGGACACCATGACCATGGCCTTGAGACGCATGTCATGGCTGAGGAGGAGCCATAAGAGAGGGTATATCAGCAGCAGGATGAGGCCGCGGAGGAAGCTACCGGCCTCGATGGCGACGATCATGAAGTAAGGGAAGGTCGACATGGGCGACCTCAGTAGCCATGACTCCAGATCAATCATTACCGTTTGGTTGTGTAGCTTATCTGCCGGTGGTATAGCTGCACCAGTTGCCGTGGTCGACGTTGGGCGGTGGTGGTGCCGCCCTCCCAAGAAGCGTCTCCGGAGGAAGCGACGGAAGGAGAGAACGGCCGTTGGAAATTCACAAGGCTTCTTCGCCATGGCCTCTTTCTGTGTTTGGGTGATGCTTTGGCGTCAGTTTGGTTTCCTTTGCTCGCAAAGCCTCGACAACGATTGGGTTTTTGTAGGGTCGTGCGCAAGTGTACTCTCAGCGCATCCATTTGAGGTTTGACTAGTCTTTGTTTGTTGGGGGTAAGTGGCACAGGTAGGAAAATGGCTTGGGTTCTAGTTACATGTGGATCGACTTCGCTGGCTGGAAAAGTCCAAAGATCGTATGGCATGACACGTCAATCCAATGCCACGTGAGATTTCACAAGTATGTGAAGCAATTTCGTTTGAGGTAATTTGGTTATAATTAATTCCATGTACCCTCCAGGTTATAATTAATTCCATGTACCCTCCATTCATCTATCTATAAATATCTATCGGGAGTTATGTATCTATCTATATAATTAGACACCTTAATTATTATTTTTTTTGAGAATGACACCTTAATTATTTGTCAACCTGCGCATTACACAAAACTATATTGAAATTCTAAAATTATGTTAAACGTGTTGGTTACCTTTGAAATTGTAGTTGCTTTATATCCAAAATGAGTCCATATCAATTACATATTGCTAATTATTACATATAAATTTTAAATGAAACTAATAAAATACTAAACTTTGAGTCCTAGCTGGTACGATTTCTTATTTATGAATTACAAATTTCTGGACAATTATATTAGAGTCCACGTTATTTTCGATTTTATGATTACTATATCTATACTTTCTATAAAGTTATACTCACTAAGTTTAAATCTCAACATCCAACTATGCCACATCATCACCCACTAGTAATAATTACATATTTAACCCATACAAGCATACAACATCATCTGCAATTTATTTAATTCTGCAAATCAACATGTAAGCATATCCAATCATCACCGCTCACATTATTTACTTAATATTTTAACAAATTGATCTATCAATTTTATAATATTTAACGTATACTTATTAATATGTTTAATACTAAAGTGCGGGTATTATTTGTTTGTTTCATGATATGTACTGATAAATCCTGAAGTTTCCTTTTTTTTTCCCGCTAGCTTGGTTGTCGGAAAAAAATATAGTGAGAATTGCTTAGTAATTCCTGCAGCAAGGCACGAGGAATCACTTAGTACATTTTTACAACTCATCCTCACCAACTCTAATTCTCTCATCCCACAATGTCCCACTTCATCTCAAATTAGTCTAGCCATTAGACCTACAATCAATGATTAAGATTCAGTGATTCCCGTTTGAATAGCCAATGTGCAATGAAGAGCACAGTACACAAGAGTCCGTTTGCATGCCAACCCCTTCCATCCTAACTGGTCCAATTACCGTTTCTCGCCTCTCCCGTGATGCACACCGGTGGGTGCATGCCAATTACTATGCATAAACAATGCTGGAGAACTGATCTTTGCTCGGTCGGGTAAAATCACAAATCTCTCAGATCAATTACAAACCAGTACTAAAGATGGTCTTACTACCGGTTAACAAGCCCAATGGTACATTGTTATCTTTACCAACCGGTATTAAAGATCATTTTTAGGCCCACTTCACTTTTTGTCAAAACATGTCAGGCCTCATGGGATCTTTAGTACCGGTTGGTACTGAAGATGAACACTTTAGTTCCGGTTGGTGTTACTAACCGATACTAATGATTATATTGATCTTTAGTACCAATTGTTAACACTAACCGGTACTAAAGTTCATGTCCTCCTCCAGCTAGCCTGAAGCATTGCTGCAAATTTAGAAGGAGGAGGAGAGGAGGTGTTACCAATTTTTTTTTTTTTGAAAATATTTCGGTGATATTATACAAATTGAAGGGATCTAAAAGGTTAGCAACTTCATACTCTATTAATGTATAGTTAACATATTGCATTTGTAGCTATATTTCTATACGGCATTCTCTCTCAAAAAGGTATATGGAAAAAGATGATAGAGAAAAATGTATTAGAGTAAATACGGGTACTTCATAATATTAGAAACATTTGGATAAAAATGTCAAGAAAAAGACAACAGAGGAGAATTGTAAAAATGAGGACAAGAGAATGAAAAACTAAGTCCATTTAAAAATCATGAAAATAGTTAGAAATACTATCCACTGTGTTCCTAGTATATTCTTCATTTTGGCCGGTCTTCTTCCCTAGCTCCCACAGGACATGAAATTCATATTTGCTCAGAAATAAGATTATGAGATAATCCATAAAATGCCATTGACAAGCGTCCAAGTCCCAGAAATGCCATCGACAAGTGTGAGTTCCAAGAAATGCCATCGTACAAAAGATTTTGTCCCAAAAATGCCATCGCCGTTAGGGTTCCGTCCATTCTACGCCGTTAAGTTCTATAGGATGAACAGTGTATTTAACGGTGCGGAATGGACAGAACCCTAACGGCGATGGCATTTTTGGGACAAAATCTTTTGTACGATGGCATTTCTTGGAACTCACACTTGTCGATGGCATTTCTGGGACTTAGATGCTTGTCAATGGCATTTCATGGATTATCTCTAAGATTATACACTATACTATTTACAAAGATGGAAAATTACAGGAAAACATTTTTGGTATGGTAATGGAATTGTTGGTAAATGATTTCGCCCATCAACGATCACCTGGATAGTGGAGTACAGGGGCGTGTGTGTATACCTCTTCCGTCTAATGGAGAGAAAAAAAGTGAGATGGGAAAAATACTACGTGGACATTCTTGATGAGTGTCTCCAAGCTCTTGACCTTGAGGTGCGGCATGCCGAGCACCCTGCATCTCCTCTTCAAAAGCGTGAGCCCGACATTGAGCTCCTGCACTGCCGGTTTGATTGGCAGGCAGAAGTACTGCGACACGAGTTCAAACGTCAGTGTCCTCTCCCCTTATTCTCGGCCGCCTGAGAGTCATTGCAGTTGCAGCTCTATGGCCTACTCACAATCCAGCTTCTCTTCCTTCTAGCGGCCAACTTTGTAGTTCTTGAGTAGAAATAAGAAGAATGCATTAAAAATATGTTTAGAAATTTCAAAAAACTTTTAAAAATAATTAATATAAGGATAATAAATTAAAAATATATATTTACAACTTTTCAAAACATTTAGAATTTTTATATAATTACTCATGAAGTCCATTTAAAACTTGTTATAAATCTTTTGAAATAAGAATAATTCATAAAATGTGTAACGCCAGATTTGAGTTTAATTATGATGTTTAAAATTATTATATGATTATTTAATTAGTTTCACTTTCGTGGACTTTCTTTACATTTGTTTATTTTATGTAGATGAATCGGCAATGGTTGTACACCACGGACCAACAGTCGAAGGAGTTTATTGATGCGTGCATTATTTTTTTAGTGTGGCCAATACCAACAAGCATAAGGGTTTTATATGTTGTCCATGCAAAAAGTGCCGAAACCAGAAGGAGCATTGTACATCAAGAACTATTCATGCCTACTTGTTTGGAGTCGGGATTCATGCCAAGCTATAATTGTTGAGCCTCGCACGAAGAGTTAGGGTTGCAATTGAAGAAGAAGAAGAAGAAGACAACATTCTGGACTAGGCTCAATACGATGGATTTTCAGAAAATACAACAAGCGAGGTCAACGGGTCTGTTGAAGATAACGAGGTGCGGATGATCATGGTCATATGCTGTGCGATGTAAAGAAGCACTGTGAAAGTGAAAATGATAAGGCATTTGGTGAGTTCTTGAAACTTATAAAGGACATTCTTCCGGAGCAAAATGAATTGCCCGTAACAACGTACGAAGGTAAGAAGGTAGTCTACCCCCTAGGACTAGAAGTACGAAAGATACACGCATGTCCGAACGATTGTATCGTCTTTCGCGGTGAGGAGTATGGGAACCTAAAAGCATGTCTAGTTTGTAAGCCAGTAGGATACAAAATTAGACAAGATGACCTAGGTGATGTCGACTGACAGCCTTGGAAGAAGAGAGTTCTGCTAGGGTGATATGGTATTTCCCTATAATACCATGGCTGAGGCGTTTATTTAGGAACAAAGCGCATGCTAGAATGATGTGCTGGCACGCAAAAGAACGTCAACAAGACGGGATGCTACCCCCATGGATGAGTACAGTGACGAAACATCGACAGAACATTTCAAGACTTCGGAGAGGATGTACGAAACATAAGGTTCGGTTTATGTACAGATGGCATGAATTCATTAGGAGAGATGAGCAACGGTCATAGCACTTGCCCTGTGACCATGTGTATCTACAACCTTCCCTTGGTTATGCATGAAGTGGAAGTACATCATGATTTCGATTATTATTCAAGGCCCAAAGCAAGCTAGTAACGATATTGATGTGTATTTGACACCATTGGTTGAAGATCTGAAATTACTGTGGAAGAAAGAAGGTGTCCTGTGTGAGATGAGGACATTTGTGTACATGGGCCATTGTATGGAGCAAGCCACCCTGTCCAAAAGAAAGGCAAATATTTAATAGAAGTCAGATCAACCGTATGAAGCCTAAACAATCGTAACGGGATAAACCGTGTTTGCTATGGTGAAAGTTCTGGAATTTTATTTGAAAAGGGACCAGGCAACCAAACTATAGCAAGTGAAGATGGTCACAAGGCAAAGTGGAAGAAGAAGTCTATTTTTGGGAGTTACCCTATTGGGAAGTCGTAGACATCCGCCACGCAATCGACGTGATGTACCTAACTAAGAATATGTGTAAACCAGCTGGGCTTCCTAGGTATATATGTGTTGGTATTTGTAACAACCATAGATAAATCGACAAGCGCACGAAATACCACTGTAGCACTTCACCTTGGATGACCTGTCACGCCCGGAATTTCTATCCAAAATTCCAAACGCTTACATGTGTATAAACCCTCGTCCAGGAATCAGCCGAGGCACACAATAACAAATTGATAATAGAGTACAAATTGTTACCCTAATTAATAAGCAATAAAATGTCATTACAGAGGTAGATAGTTCCTCTCAATCAATGAATTTCTAGGCAGCGGAAAAAAAAAAGAAACAGCGTGGGCGACTCCTCTCCACAGGCAGCTTGACCAGGGCTACGCCTAATCATCAACTCCATCGGCATCACTGTAGAACTCCTCCTCTGATGAATGATTGCGGTGAGTATATGACATACTCAGCAAGCCACGCAGCAAATATGCAAGTGCACAGGATAACAAAGGATGGCATAGTATAGTCTCATTTGCATAAACAGCATTTAATAAATATTTCAGATTAATAAACAGTAGAGTATTAAATAAACAATATTAATCCAACGCTATACAACCTACCCAGTTGTATAGGCCCAACCATCATGTACAACCAATCCCGGCTGCACAAGTCTATCTCCAAACCAGGAATTAACCATTCCAAACCAGGAGTTAAACAAGTTATTAACATCATCCATTAATCTAGACTAATATAAAAGGCACGAGTTGTGTTAATTGCAATTAACATAGCAGTTGCAATTAGCGCTTACCCTCCAATTAGCGCTTCTCGTACCAAACCGTCGCTCGAAAAAAAAAGAAATCGAAAAAAACCCCTCGCCAGACCGCCCGGCCTCCGCCTTCTCCGCCTTTGTGTGGGACCCACCTGTCATCCGGCCCAAACAAACCGACACCATCGGTTGACCACGTCGCACCCCCCTGATCGCGCTCCCCATTCGCCCGCAACCCCTTCCCGTGTCGACGGTTCTTTCACCGCCGTCGGCCGCCGCTCGCGGAATCCGGTCGCCGCTCCTTTGTCTGCCCGCTCTCCCGCTCCCCCTTACCACCACTTCCCGCCGCCCACCGCCTCCATTCCAACTGCCGCACGCAGCCGGCCGGAGTTGAGCGCCTACCCCGTCGCCTCCTCGCGCGCGCCCACCAGACAACTGGGCGCCGCGTCTACCCTCGCGCCTGATCTGTCGGCGCCGCCGCGCGCGCCGCCCGCGGAGCCGCGGCCGCATCGCGCCGCGGCCTCCCGCCGGAGCCGCTCGCCTCGTGCGATCCCGCCGCCGCCACTCCGCTCGCGCGCGCGCTGCGCACCGCCGCTGCTCGCCTCCCGCTGGAGCCGCTCGCTCATGTGAGCCGCGCCGCGCGCTCCGCTCGCGGCGCGGCTGCTTGTCGCCGCCGCCTCCGCCGGAGCCGCTCGCCTTGTGCGAGCCCGCCGCTGCCCTCCGCTCGCGCGCGGTTGCGCCCTCGCCGCCGCAGCCTCCCGCTGGGGACGCCCTGCTTCCTGCCTCGCCGGTCTCCTCCGTGCCGCACCCAATCTCCGTCCCGCCTGCCGCTGCTCCTCCTCCTCCTCCTCACACGCCCACGCTACTCCACGGTGCTCCCTGCTTCTCTGCTCGCGCCGCTTTCAGGTCCGTCGCGCCTCGCCGCCTCGCGCCCTCGCCGATTTGTTCACCCCCGTCGATGGGTGCAGGTCCGTCGCCTGGTGCACTTTGTCATCGGATTTATTTCCATCATCCCTGTTGCAGTTTATCTCAATCTTCAACTCCTTCATGTGCAGATCCGGCTTCCTCGACATCATCCTTGAAAGCGACTCTGTGCAGGTTTGCCGAATGACTCCCGGGTCCTCTACCTCCTGTGCCATTATGTGCAATTTTTGTGCTGCACTTTGTGCTGAATTGTGTGCTCGTATTTAAAAGCACTTTGTATGTATGAGGCATATTTCCTATGCTACTAAATATAAATTTTAATTGGTGTTACTATTATCTGACTAGATGCCAATACGTATCGATTAACTCAAATACTGAGTTTGCATCAAACATTGGTGTGATTACATAAAAGATAATGCTAGACCAACGTCAAGTTGTTAAATGACAACCTAAAGTTTGCTAGCTACGTACTGGTATTGGACATGCAGCTGAATGAAACTGCAGGCACGCAACATCAGAATCGGAATGAGCATTCTAACAGAAAGTGAAACCACTGAAAATTAGCCTTTTCTTTTTCTGGTCCTTCCTACATGGTATTGGTCTGCTTGGAGGGACTCAAAGCCATTTTACATGCTATGATTGTTCTGATGATTTTCATGTGTTACCGAGAATTGACGCCGCAAAAGTCTATACATGGCTGTGTCATCTGGAATGAATGAAAGATATTCTTAGCAGGACTACTACTTTTATCTGTTATTTTACTCAGAGTTCTATATTGGCATCTTTTTCACGCTGATGTTTGGTTTTATTTGGCAGCAGTGCTTCAAGGGAGTTTATTTGATTCTGATGATAAGATCAGGATCCTAGCTAGCAATTTAGCCAGATCAAATTTAAGATCTTTCTTTCTGAGTTAATATTGCAAGCAGAGATGCTACTTTAACAAGTTCAGCACGAACTTGTTAATTTTCACTGCTGCAGGTTCTATATGGTGCTTCACTTAATTTTTTTGGCATGACTTTCATTCTGATATGGGTATTGGTAAAGCTTGCCATGACTCTGAATTCAGATGCACTTACTGTAAATATGGACCTGCTCTCCAGTTGACCACTGCTTATATTTTGCATCTTTATGCATTTACTGGACAAATTTGGATATTTGTTTCAGTTTGTTTATGTGCAGCTCTAACGGAGCTAAGAGGGCAAAGGGAAAGGCTTAATAGTTATCAATTCAGTTCCATTTTCTGAATGGTTTTCAGTTTTTCACATGGATTATGCTCTGCTCTGTTTCGTTTATGAAAGGAGCATATCTCATTTTACCACTAATCTCTTTTACTTGGTGTATGCATATATTTATTCTAGCCTGCTAGATATATTGCTAGCGTTCAGAAAGTATCCACGGAATGCTATTATTCATCTAATATAATTGTTTTTATGTTTTTAGGTGCTACTGGTTTATCTCATGAAATGGTCTGAATAACACTTGATGTGTAAAAACATCAGAGCGTGTTATATATTATCAGTTGTTCATTTCACCAAAGTGTTTTTTTGGATTGCCCGCAAAAAGAGTTATTTTTTTTATTTCACATTTCTACTATATAAAGTTTCTCTTTTGTTTTCTGTGCCTTCTAGGCAAACATCGATTCGCTGAAAGCTTCAGCAAAGTAGCACTTGAAGAATAAGTGATCGCCATCTTCGTCTTGATGCAAGCAGATTTTGTATTTTGCTGTTTGCACAATGTTCTCGTGGGCAAATTTGTCTTTGTTGGTAGTTCGTTTTGAAGAGAAAGCCAGGCAAAAGTTATTGCACCCAGAGGGGGTTGAATTTCTTCTATACAAATTCCCAGATTGGAAAAGGGGCAGAATAGAGGTATTGATTGATCATATAGGGCCTTTGATGTGAGAGCTTGAGTTCAACCAGCAGCCGGACTGTACTGTTGTCTCTTCTTTGTCATCGAGGTGCACTACATTGGTGACATCAGGTCATGGTAGGTGAGACAAGTTTTGACACGCGACACTACGTTGGTCATAAGAAATAAAACGCAATATGAGAGGATCATGCAACGGCCTGCTTTTCAGTTTGTAGGAACTGTGATGGTTTTAGGATTTCTTGTTCTTTTGTGAAGTTTAGGGGTTGAGGAGACAACAAAGAAGAGGTAGAGTATTTTGAGATTTGGATTTCATTTAACGATTTTTTTTTCCTTTCACCTTTGTCTGTTCCTTCATTTAACTTTATTTCTTTGCAGTGGTGAGATGAATCTATGTGTACTAGAGATGCCTACTGTGTTGATATATTTGAGACGAGTGCAGGTACATCCAAATACTCACTTCATTAATTCAATATATGTAAATTACTGGTTATTGAATTTCAGTTTGATTGCTATGCATTTATATCCTATAGAAATCCATTTCTTTATATTGTATTTTAAGGAACAATACATTTTTTATAGATATTATTTTAGAATCAAAACAACAAAATACAAAATCAGATTGTACCTTCCAAGAGCAAAATGCACTAAAATTACAGTTCTTTGAGCTTTGCAAATCGTAATTGTAGCCAACAACAGTAAAAAGTGCATTTCTAATCTTTGATATAGAGTTCAGTAAAATAATACTATTTATGATAATATGAGCTAATAGCATTTCCAAGACACAGTCAAATATTTCTAACTCAGATACTTCATATATTTAGTCTTTAGTGAATAGCAAAACTTAATAGAAAGGATAGAGAAAGTAGAACTTGCGTTTTTGGTGTTGGAAATAAAACGTCAGTTAAGTTATGACGAATGGATATACTTTAGCAGAGGTAGCATGCAATGATGTCCACTCAATGAAATGGATGTAACTTTGGACTTTGGTATTTCAGCTCGTTGAAAGGGAACCATGGTAAGTGAGCTTCATTCAATCTTCGATGATTTGAACGGTGGCTCTCCTAGTATCGTGCTGTGGGTGTGTTTTTCTAAAGTTTGTTTTCACCACAGGGTTACTACTGATTTTTTTGATAAATGTTTTTTAGATACATTAAGGTTATTGCTGTTCATGACTGTATATTACAATTGTCACTGTTGTTGCTCTCCAAGCTGTTTGTATAATGTATATCTTACACATGCCAAGTGGTATGCGAATTGACTAAAGGAACAATTTACCAGTATGTGTTTGATATTGTGCAAAATACAATTTTGAGTTGAAATAATTAATGTCGGTTGCATCTCAACCATTTTTATGTAAATTGCCGCCTGTGCGATTAGGGTCGATCAGGCGATTTGAAGACATTGTAATCTGGTTAATTTTTTTTTTCATACAAACAAAATAATTTAATAAAGTGTTGGCACACAATTTGGTTGTTTTGCAGCTTGTTCGTGAACCTTGTAACTCTCTATTACAAAAAAGTGAGATTGTACGGTTCTCTTCGAGGTACATGCACATATTTTATTTCTTCTACTTAAATTACACATACATAATACTAAATGTGTCGTATTATATACATGTGCAACCAGATGTTCAAGACGACCTACTAAACGATATACAGGATCCATGATTACCTCAGAATGCCTCAATGTAGTACGGCCAAATCAGAGATGAACGATACTACCTCATCTCAGATCCATGAATACCTCAAGAATGTCCTCAGATGTAGGACGGTCAATTAGAGCTAAACGACGCTACCTCATTTCATGAAAGCGACTGGTCTGGAAGTGGATATGGAATCTATCATAACAAATAATTTACATTTTTTCCATTCCGTTGCTATGTAATAAAATAACAAATTAGGTTTATTTCATGAATGACCATGCAATAATTATATTTTTACCGGTGCCTATGATGATCTTTAATACTGTACAGTATATGATCAGAAAATATATATTATGAAAACGTGCATTGCACGTGCACGTTCACTAGTAGGGTGTAAAGTGTGAGACTAATCATGAAAGACATTGTTAGACCCGCCCATAACCGTGGGCACGGCTATTCGAATAGTTTAAACTCTGGCCAGAGGTGTACCACTGTACCACAAGACACAGCCCCACAACATGTCACCATGTGCCTCAATACCACCACGGTACCTCGGAAAGAGCTGTGACAGTCCCCTCGCACAACACAATCCACCACAGCACACCATTCTGGATCATAATCACCCCCTTATAAATAAGGCATGGGCTCCCCAGCGACCCCCGTGGGCTTATCTCCGCCACTTCTCAGTCTGGTGCCCCGCAATGAACCATGCTATACAAAAGGTAAGCCGTTGCCCACGCTAGCTTGTGGTTGGCACGGTTAATGTTTCACAACCGAAACTCGTGAACCGGTCCTTAATTGTCATGAGCACGACCATCAAAACCATGTGCTCACAACCCACCATTATCAAGTTTTAGTTGGCACATTAATTAATTAACCAATCACGATTGACCATCGTGAGCTACATTATCATGTCCATCATTAAGTAGTAGTGAAACATTAGTTATCCCAATTGTGTGCTAATGTTTCTAAGCATGGCTAAGCAATTATATCTAATACATCTAGTTGAACCAATATATAAGTCCAACTAGTCAAATTATAACCCGAGGTAATCAAGAAATAGGGTAATCAATGCAATTGCCATAACAAAGGAATAGGCTCACACACCCGGTGACATTCGAAAATAAATGCACAGTTGAAATAAATAGAGAATTTATATAAGGATCAACATGCTCAAAGGATTGTGGGATCTGTGTGACTTGCCTTGCTGGCCTGGAATTCCTCAAAATCTCTCCTGCAGAATCGGACTCTCCGGGACGTCGGAATCTAAAGAGAAAAGAGCAAAATCACCAAAACAGCACATAAACAAGCATGAAGCAGCATGTGGATATTTTTAACATGTAGATCTCAATTTTAGAAAATTTAGAGACTTGAACCAACTAAATCCGAGCTAAGATAATTAGTTATGAATTTTCAAAGTTAAATCGATTTAAACCATTTATATGGATTTTAATTGAATTATGATGCAATAATGAATTATTTTTGAAAAGGAAAAAGGGTTATTGCGTCAGCGGGCTCGGCTCACGGTGGACCGGGTGCACGGCGGCGGTTCACAAGATGGGACGGCCGAGATCTAACCCACTCCGAATGAACGGCCGAGATCGGATCGGTCCACGACCAGACCACGGCGGACGGCCATGATGACGTCGGCGATGACGTCATCACCGGGACGGTCTCGGGCGCGCATGCTCGCCGGCGAACGACGGCGTGGCGGCGCAACGGAAGACCTACGGGTAGCGGAGAGCACGGCGAACTCACGTGACCAAAACGACGACGGAAGAGCAATGGACGACGCCGGCGACGAGGAAGAGCTGCGGCGACGATCGGGTCAACGGCAGCGACGGTGCTCCGGCGGCTGACAGGACGGCGGAAGGAACGGACGAGGATGGCGACGCGGACGGCGACTAGACGGTGACCTCCCCCGAGCGACGAGACGACTGGAGCGACGGCGGCGCACGGCTGGAGCGACGGCGGCGACGGCGGCGCTAGGTTGCACGAGGCTAGGGCGCTACGGGCGACGAGAGACGAAGGCGAAGACGGCGACGGGTAGAGGGGAGCTCGGGGTCCTTTTATGGGGTTGGAAGGCGGCGGCGAAGGCCACGGCGACCGGCGGCGAGAAGGAAAATTAGGGTTCGAGGAGAGAGATGAATCGATTCGAGATCGATTCCACGGATTTCCAAACGAAATTAACCGACGATTCAAAAGAGAAAAGATAAAGGAGAGCGAGAAGATCATTTCCCCTCTATTGATTTCATCGGAAACGGAAAGGATCGGCCGGATTGGAATGGCGGCGGCGGCGCGGCGCGGCTAGGGTTTCGTCGGGAGGAAGACGACGGGCCTGACAGGTGGGCCCCACCTGTCAGCGTCCGGGGCGCACGCGCGCGGCGGCTGCGGGCGGACTGGGCCGGCTTGGGCCGGGGAGAGAGAGAGAAGGTTTTGGGCCGACTTTCGGCCCAAAGCCAAAAGAGGATTTTAAAAACCTTTTTCCATTTAAATTATTCATGAAATGCAATTTCATTTATTAAAAATACTTCCTTAGCTCAAATAAATCCCAGAAAAATCTAGGAATTATAGAATTAAGCAAAGTATTTAATAAAATTTTATTTGGCCCCATTTTATATTGGAATTTATTAATTAAAATTAGATCTTCTCTTCTAGGCTTTTAAAATAAATTCTAATAATTCCAATTAAGCAACAATTTATACTTGTGGGATTTTTAGGGTGTGACATGACCCCAAAAGGATATTGAACTCAGGGAACGTGTGTAGTCTACCTAACGCTAAGGTTATCCAAGGACAACAACTATTGGTAGGCTAGCTAGGCTAGGGATGACTTTCTATGTGTTTCAATTATCTATGTTAAGTAAAGGTAATTTCCTATCTATTACTGCTGGTCTGTCAGCGTGGTTCCGGTTATAGCTCTATGATGTACCCAAACATGGAGAATTACTTGGACGGGATTCAGGGCCGTCACTACCTGCCGTCTACCTCTGACAAATCCGTGGGATATACAACAAACAAAGGTAATATCTAACCTAGACACGACGCCTAAGTTATTAATTACTACTCTAATACTTGTGCAGGAACTTGCTTCTTTATCTAGAGTCCTAATACTAGAGCATTTAGTACGAATAATAAACAATGAACCCGCAAAGATGGAAATCTATCTCACTTAGACTAAGTAATTAAATAACATCAGAAATGTGTGGGCCCCTGGTTTTATATATCGGAAACCCCATGTGTATTACAATACCACTCCCTGAATCAGTAGGTGGTACACACATGGCACAGTTGAATATCACAAGCTGACATCGTTTTACATGTATTGTACTTCATGAATAATACAATGGTTACACAACTGGGAGTCCAAATACACCAAGCATGGTCATGCACATCAAAAAGTACCAAATGAAATAAATGAAATAGCGGAAGCGAAGCAGCGGCGGTCCATTGAACTCCACAAGCATCAACTGGTGAACCTAGGTCCCTATACACTTGTCTTTAATGCGTTCTCAACAGTATGGCATGCATAAGGTCGACTCCAACTCCTTTCTAAAAGATTTAAATTAAGCAAGGGTGAGTACGAGCGTACTCAGCAAGCCACCATTACAAAATGCATGTAGTGCACACGGGGGTTCAAGGATGGCTTGGTTTATTTGCATAAAGCTACTTTTCACAATTCATTTCACAATCCTATGACCTAGCAATTTTAACTGAAAACAATGTTATGTTGATGTTGTCATTAATCATCGAAGGTTCATCTCGCTTGGTCCGGTTTACCCTCGCATTCAATTTCATATCATCTTCATCATATCGACCTTCCCGCACAGTGGGCAAGGTCACACAGTTCGTTTCATCTCTAATCCTTAGCAATATTAAAATTTACGAGTCTAGTCAAGAGTAGTGCAAGTCTCATCACTCATTAACCGTGAGCACGGCTATTCGAATAGATTGGATTATTCACACTGCAGTGGATGTACGCTTTTTGTCACGCCTAGAAATTTAACCCAAATTTCCAGACTATTTTGTGTATTAAATCCCTGTCCAGGACTAGCCAAGGTACACAAAACGACAAGTAATATACAGTTCCAAACGTAAATAAAGCATAAAATACTTATAAAAGAGACACTTAGTCCTCATACCGAAACAAAAGCAGCAGCAGCAGAAAAAGGCGATCCTAGTAGGGCTTCAGCTCCACTCCACAGGCAAAAACTCAACTGGGGTCTGAGCCTTGGTCTTCTAACTTCGCCTTCAGCTCAGAAGCACTACACTTCTGAAAAGGGGGAAAAATAGCAAGGCTGAGTACAACCACCGTACTCAGCAAGCTATACCAACGATGCAGACGTGCAAGGGAACACAAGGACGGTTTGTGGCTATTTGCATAAAGGCGGTTGTAAAACATTTTATTGAGAAAAACAGTAAAACTGTTGATTAATTAAGGTAGTATTAAATCTCCACTGAACAACGTAACACCACGTTGAACATGCCCAACCAACCCACCTGAACTACAGTGCATTGAGTCGATTTATTAAGGTGGGACTAATCACGGTGAATCTGGTCGATCGCCCATAACCGCGGGCACGGCTATTTGAATAGTTTTACTCTGGCCAGAGGTGCACAACTGTACCCACAAGACACAATCCACCGGCATGTCACCGCGCCAGGCCTGATACGTCACCATGTCGAGTGATTGTGACAAGACCCTTCATATAACCCTCCCCTAACCATCCACACCACGCTAAGGTTTCACCCCCACTTCCTACCCCAGATGTGGGCAGTCCCCTCGTGCGCTGCGGTGAATCCGGCAGCTGGACAACCGGACACCCCGGCCGACCCAACTCCATCACGCCCACCCTCGCCACCGGTGCCTAGGAAAGGGTCGAGCTTTACTTCAGATCAAGCAGTTACCCACTCCCGCTTGTGGTAAGCGTTGTATGTCTTCCAGGGTTTCCCGTGAACCGGTCCTTAATTGCCATGGGTGCGACTAGCAAAACCATGCATCCACAGCCCACCATTCAGTCGCGTTTTAGTTGGATAATTACGACCATGAAACATGGCCAGATGTCTCGAGCACGCAGCTTGTCATGATACTAAAAGGTCTAATACTGTAATTATCCCATCAACTGAGCTAGTGGTAATTAAGCATGGCTAAGCATATAGTTCTAGCTAGGTCAACATAAGTAACACCAGCTAGTCCATTTATCGCCCAAGGTCGACAAAGGATAGATATCAAAAGTAAACATGGCACAAGTGAGCAGATAGGTAATACCTGGATATCGTGTAATTAGCAAGACATGCATGTTTATTTGAAAACAGTAAAATATTTATAAATTAGGATCAACATGCTCAAGGGGAATGTGTGACTTGCCTTGCTTCTTCAAACAATCTTCTGAACTCTTATCCTCGCGACCGTGAACTTCCGAAACAGCGAAATCTACACGCTGGCACGCAAAACGAGGAAAAACTCTAATAAAATAACAAGGAACAGTACATAAAAAGTAAACAACATGTAGAGCTCAATTTAGATGATTTTTGCAAGTTGAATGGCTCAATTCGGAGTTCAAATGAATTAGATATGAAATTTAGAAGTTTTGAGCCTTTAAATGAATTCCTATAATTATTAATGATTTATTGCGCAATTATTAATTATTTCTCAAAGGAAAAGATTAAGCGCAGACATCATCAAAGAGGCCGGCGCCGACAGGTGGGCCCACACGTCAGCGGGTCAAGGGGATCGGTCCACCGGGGACCGGGACCACGGGGTGGTCCCACCGCTGGTCACAGGATGGACGGCCCAGATCGGCCAAGCCGATCGGGCGGCAGAGCGACGGCACACGACGGGGCACGGGCACCAGCGGCGACGGCCGGCGGCGCACACGAAAAGCGGTGGCGCACATGAGGGTGCAGCGGAGCGGCGCAGCAAGGGGAGGCGGCAGCCGGCTGCCGAGCACAGCCGGCAGCGACGCGGGCGCAGAGCGTGACGGCGACGAACCGGCCGGACGGCCACCGGCGCGGCAGCGCGTCGCGATCTGGCCCGGGAGGCGGCCGGCGAAGAGAGGAAGAGGGAGAGGGAGGGAAGTGCTCACCGTGAGGCAAACGGCGGAAGGAGGCAGCCAGCGCGAGCAGGTGACGGCGGGCGCCTCGGGATGATCGGTGGACGGCGCTCCGGCGACTCCCGGTGAAGAGCGGCGTGGCCGATGCCGGCAAGACATGGGGAAGGTATGGAAGGGAGCTAGAGTAAGGGAGGTTGCGCGGAACGAACAACAAAAGGCGGCCGGAACCCGGCGGAAAGGACGAACTCACCTAGGCGGTCGTGCGACTTGGCGGTGCTTAGGGCGGCGGTGGTGGCTAGCTGGAAGGTCACTGGCGAGGGGCGGCGATGGGGATCGGCGCGGGAAGAGCGAGCAGGGCGCGGCGGCTTGGGAAAAATGGGGGAAACGGATGAGGAGAGCACGGGGAGGCTTTTTATAGCGCGAGAGAGCAACGGGGAGCCCGGGGAGTGGCGAATTTGGGGCGGCAACGGCCGGCAAGGTGGAGCTCAATGTGGGCGGAGTGGCAACTCGATTTGGCGCCAAAAATTGGGGAAAAGTGGGGGATTTGGTGGAGGAGGTGGAGGGGAACCGATTTCATGCGGTTTGGGCATGAGGGCGCGAGCGGGAGGAGACGGAATCGGCGCGACGTGGGCGGCAAAAGGGCGGCATGGCGGCGTTTTCGGCTCAGGGGGCTGGAGGTAGAAGGAGGCCTTGACAGGTGGGGCCTCGGTCCACCTGTCGGCGAGGGAAGAGAGAGGAGGCCGGGCAGAGGGTTATTTATACTTTGTGCGAGGGAAAGTCGATCGGGCCGAGAAGGGAGGGGTCGGCCGAGAGGAGGAGGGAAGGAGAGAGGGGGCGCGCGGCCAAGGAGGGGGAAAAGATCTTGGGCCGAAAATGGCCCAAAGAGAGGAAGGAGGAATTTATTTTGTTTTCTTTTTGATTTAATTGATTAAATGAACTTTGTGACATTAAAATTAGATATTGAGCTCCGAAAATTCACGGAAAAAATCCGGAGATTATTTTAGGCACAAAGAATATTACAAAATATTCTCGGCCAATGTTTTTGAGGGAAAAGTTTAATTCTCCCATTATTTCACTTGATTAAATTGTTTTACCTTTTATTTAATTTCTAGAAAATGCATTATTATTAATTTTTAATACCGAACGAAAATTGGGGCTTACAAATCTACCCCCTTACAGGAATCTCGTCCCGAGATTCTGGGATGGCTAGAAAGAAAGCTGGTGCTGTGCGGGCGGTCTGACTGATCTGCTGACACATGCTGCCACTTTCTGCTTCAAACTGACTGATTGACTGATCGATCAAACATGCAACGATTGAACTGGCTGGTTTTCGACCTTTCTATTCTTTTGCTTTGCCAAAACTAGACCAACTGGTTCTGGTTGCACTGACCTAGACAAGAACTGTGGAAGCTCTTGGAACTTACTTATCTTGGACTGAAACTGTTGATGCTGACAATTCACCATGCTGACTCGAAGAGGATGAAGTTGTTCCTGAAACTTGCATCTGGCATTTGTAACTCATTTATCCTACGCCGCTTGAACTGGTCCTGACTCGAATGACGAGTAATTCCAGGAAACTTGCTTGAACTGTCTCCTGTCTGGATGACGACTGTTCCTAATGCTGCTTCTCTAAGCTGAACCGTTGACCTGCTTCACGGGTGTACATTAGAATCGATCCTGTTGACTTGAGATCGGGGTAACTCTACTAACACCTTGCAACTTGCTCCTTCAAGTACTTCCCAAATTGTTGCACTAGGTTGAACCTTCAAGTGAAACGGCAACAAGGTAAGCCAAAACCCATCTCTGCGACCTACCCCCCTTTATAGTGAGTAGTCATACTTTCGCCTGACTGGGAACAATTGAACTGTTGACCTTGAAAAACAACCAACACTTCTCGGATTTACAAAAAGCACTGACTTGAAAACTGAAAACTTTATCTATCAATCAAAATGAAACAATGACGGTGCACTTTCATCCTGGCAAGACCTGGAACTTAACCCTTAGCCGAGGATAGGAAATTCGACAATAAAGGCATCTCACTTAACTCATGAACATACTGACTCTTAACTAACTTTCCCATCAGTTCTAACTGCTGGCATGACTGTCCTTCTTCTGACCTGACTTCGTGTCGTCCACGCCAAATGGATTGTGTAGTTGATATCTCAAAACTGAACTAACCGACTCGTTCAATAATCTTCTGAGAAGTGACCTGTCATACATCTTCCTTGAATGGTTGGATACTTTGCGAGAACTACCCTTGAAAACCATAACCATTGTAGGTAGCACCTGTTGCTCCTGGGATTAGTGGCTTAGCTGTGCTGGTCTGCTAAGGACTTGGTGGTGTACTGTCTGAGGTTGCGGGTGCTTGCTCTTGGAAAACAAACTAGCTTTGGCCCTGATCCTGATTCCGGCTTGCATCTGGGCTTGTACCTATTGTTGGAGACACTGTCGTTGCATCAGCTGCATCGGACTCTGCGCGGCTGCATCATCAATTTCTGACACATCCATCATCTGACCTTGGCTAACCAGAATCTGACCAGAGCGTGGGTGCTCTGATTCACCTGGTAGCTTGTTGTATTGAACTGATCCACTGACTTAGCCAATTGAAGCATGATCAATAATGAATCACCAAAGTCATATGTGTCACATGCATAGATTCCAATAAACTAAAAATGTAAGTAATCGGCTTGAGCATGTATGCAAAATATTAAACAATGCCAATGTTCCTAAAGACCACTCTAGAGCAAATCATCACATTGACCATTGACATTAGCCGAATTACTAGTAAGCAAAACTTTCATGGTGCAATAAATATGAAATCTATATCTTTATATGGTGATCCATAAAACACATATGATTTGGCTTTAAATAAATATCAAAGAGTCATGAGCCAAATCATACTTCAAACAAATTATATGCCAACCTACCAATTCTACTACCTAGAACTGGCATTTGCAACATGTATGTATAATATCAATTTGATAAGCAAAAACACACATGTGCTAGATAGCAAGCAATGTTCTAATAACATGGCATAGGCATATAATATAATGGTAAACTCAATAAACTCATACCTTGCCTTAGCATCCAACAAACGGCAGCTCAAAGATGTGATGTTGTATCCATCGCCGTTCATCTTCTCTTGGTTCCTCATGAGCATATTAATGTCTTGTCCCCCAAGCAAAATCGGCTTTCCAGATTGCGCGATTTCGAAGGCAAGACGGATACCGCAGTAACACCCATAGCATCATGTGAAGGAGACTTATCTCTAATGACCGATGATTCTTCTTCATCAAAATTGATTTATCACTATTTTGGCTAATCACCGATCTCTTAGTTTTTACTTCTTCAGGTCTCCACACTCGCTTAGGTGTCGTTCGAGGCTCTAAATTATTACATGTTTTGTTCTCCACATCTTCGGCCTCCTTTTCTTTTTAACATATGGCTCGAAGACAGCTGTAGCC